>UESW01003883.1:823012-1124929 GCA_900491605.1 Calamus simplicifolius | reverse complement strand
CCGACCCTTCCGTGCCTGCCGCCTTCCTCTCCATTAACTTCGTCTTATGATAGGCTAACCTCCATCCATCCGTCCCTTGACTTGGCCCACCCGTCCGCCGCCTCCTCTCCATCGCCATCCCACCTCCGCCTCTCGATGCGAAATCACCGCCAACGGGAGAGAAGAAGTGCACGCCGTGGAACTAAGGCTCAACTAATTCGTAGATAGTTCATCCAGTAAGAGGTACTAGTCATTTCAGATAAAGATTAATGTCTCTCTCTCTCTCTGCGCGCTGCTCTGCTCTGCAGCTGTTCGATGAAATGCCTCACTGAAGCTTCCATTTCTGTGGGCAGGTTACTCAATGGCCGGTTTTAAAGCTCAAAAGTTCCTCAGGTGCTAACACCACTATTACCATTCTCGACTCCTCTAAGTTATCGCTGCTGGTTTTACTTGTATCCCTTTTCCCCTTCATAATTGGTGGAATAATAAGGATGTTGCATGCTTGATAACTCGTATCTGTCGTGCTTCTGAAAGAAGCGAAGATAGATCTTAACTGACCAATTTACTGGGAACAATAATTGAAACAGAAAGCTCAAATATTCTTGGTGCAATCTTTCGTTTCTTAACTTGCTGAGTTATTGGAATGCGTCGCAGAAAGTTTGAAGCCGCACCAAATCGTGACTTTTTTGATGTTTGGATTGATCTCCTCATTTCTTTTGATTTGTTATTTTCTCGAATTGCTCTCACTGATTCTAATACAACAAAACGTGTATTTTTTGTTGGGTGTTCAGGAAAATTGGGCTGGGGAAGGAGGATATGTACTTCTGGAAGCAGATGGGGAAGGCTATGCTCTGCACGTATACGTTGTTTGGAGCTGCTTGGTGGTGGAATGAAACATCTCCACTTGGTTGGTGGACACTTATGCCTCGACCAAAGGTGACACTTGCTCTTTATTTCTGTCATTATGAGGAGCATCTGGATGCCGACAATAATTCATTCCTCTGGATTGAGGATGTAAATTTAATTTCTCAGAACTTAGCAAACTAATGCTGCTCGTATTTTGAATTGAATATAGTACCTATTCTTTTTTTTCCTGCTTCTTCAATTAAGCATCCAGCTTATAACTCTTCTGTTAGTGCTGAAACTTATGGATTTCCGGTTTCAGTATCTGCTTCTGTTTTCAGTCTGATGCTGCTAACATCGTGATGGTACACACTCATAATAGATGTAGACAATATATCTGTGGTTTCATGCTTATCTTACGTTGGAAAATAAGTAGGATACGAAGAGGGATGTTAGCTTTTGGTAGTTTGATGTTAAGAAGCTGAGTTAAATCATTTGACTTTACAAAGCAAAGTTAACATAGAAAATCTATTACTCTTTAAATGTGTATGTATGTATCTACTTAAATTTTTACATATGCACATGCGAACTCATAGGTTAGGTCCAATCTATTTGAAGATAGTCAGTGGGACAACCTTTTTTGGGTGAGATGTGCTCCATATTCTTGCACTTGACATGGTTTTGTAAGAATTTATCGCAAAAATTACAATTAGTAGAATACAGTTAGTAAACATAAATCATTAAATCTACTTTACCAAAAACCTTATGGTCACCCAAAATCGAGAAAAGGGGGAAAAATGCAAAATGCTCTAGCCTAGTAGCATCATCTCACTGTTTGTGATTGCCTTAGGCATCTAGAAATTGCGACGGATTGAGAAGAACTATAGTCAAAAACACTGTAATGTGATCAGATGTTAAATTCTTCATATTCTTGCATCTATTTTATCCAGTTTTCCATTATTGTTTGCTGTTTATTGGGTTTATTTGATGTATGGTTGGTATTAGAATATGCCTGCCATATTCAGATGCTTTAGTTGAGTTGATAGGTGGTGAATGAACTTAAAAGTGCCCCTTTATCATTGAGTTGTATTTGGGCTCTTCTTGGAGAGCTGTTCAATTGGGGGAAAAAAAAAAGAAGAGAGAAAAGGAGGAAAAGAGTGTTCTAAACCAAGGTTCGAAAAATCAGTATCATGACCCATACCTTCTAGGTACTGGGTTGGTGTGGTACCCTGCCATATCGACACATGGTCCATACCTCAATGCCATGAGAGTGAGCAAGCATGAAAGACAAAAGAAGGGAAAGAGAGAAGAGGAGGAAGGACCTTCTGGAGAAGGGAGGGACGGACTAGTGGTCTAACTGGTTCTAAAGGTCACTTATTAGAGGTTGGAAGGTTGTCAATCTAAGGTTGGAGATTGCTAAGAGGGATGATGGCTGGTGGTGTGGTGGATCAGATCTAGAGAGGCTGAAGGTCGTGGAGGGGACCAGTGGTTGGCAGAAGTGAAGTTTCTATGGGTGGCATCCTTCCATAGCCCAAGTGGAAGGTGAAGAGCCTCCATAGGTTTTCTTTTTTCCTTTTTTTTTTTTTGGTGGGGTGGGGGGGTGGGGGTGGGTGTGAAGGGAGAGAGGGAGGACACTAGTTGGTGCTAATCAAAATCGAGCTGAACCAAGCGAAACCAGGTGGTTATGCTTGGCTTGGAATGGTTTTGCAACTGTTCTGGACCAAATGGCCAAAGCAGCCAGGTTTTGTATTGGTGTATGTCCCAAACATGGTGGTTTAAGTTTGTTATGCAGACCTTGTTCCAAACCCCTTGGTTTGGGTTTTCCTATGATGCCAACCCACCCCATCTTTCTCATCTCTCTTTCTTTCCTTGTACAGTGGGAAGGGTAGTTTAAGGATTTCTTTTAATGTTTTGTTAGGATTTGCTAATTTATATGAGTCATAAGCTTGTGCTTGATTGTGGTCTTAAATGATATAAAAGATTTTATTGGCTCTTTGTTCTTTCTTTTGTCTCTTATTATTCTTCTCCTCCCCCTCTCAGAATCCCTTTTTTCGTACCTTTTGCACATAATCTTTGCTCTTATTTAAATTCTTTAAAATCTCTTTCCCACTGAATATTTGTTTTGAAGGATAATATCAGATCCAACTTGATTTTAGCATTGTTTCTACAAATTAAAATAATTCCTGAAGTTTGATTCTATCTCGGACTGCAATGCACTATTTTATCCGCAATCTTGCTTGTTTTCTGAGATGATGTTGATATTGGTAAACCCTGAGTGAAAAAGCACAAGCAAAGGACAAGCAAGATTACTTCAGTAGACTAGTAGAAGTTGAAAACAGGAAAAAAAATAACTAATTATTTTTATTTGCATGATAGTAGCATTTAAGATTTTGAATCTTCAACAGTGTGCTGTGAATCCAAATACATGCCTTGGCAACCTGGACCTTGTGACAGATAATAAAACAAGGAGATTCTTTGAGACTACTTTGGATAAACCTACTCTATTGCCAAAAGAAAGAATGCTTCATTTTTAATATTTAAGTTTTCAATTTGTCAATTGTTGCACCTCCAAATCCCTGGTTTTCACTTTTTCACATCTTTTGGTGGAAGAGTGAGGCAGGGGATAAGTGAAGAAGAGATCTGTGGAAAACCTGATATCTGATTCATTTCTCCATTCTTCATTGAGCCTCATAAAATATGGCATATTATGCTTATCGTTGAATTTTCCTTTTCTTTTTTCAGAACTTTAATTAATCTTCTGTCAATAAGCTTCTTTGCATTTGATTCTATCAACTTCTAGTTTGGGCCTTCATGTTGAATGTGCATTATATTTGGCCATAGCAGAATTGGAGAGATGCTCCATAGTTTTATAGGCTTAAGCTGCAACCAAGCAAGGAACCTTGCCTATCTGCTAAGTATTTTTTTAGGTTTGGTCTTCTCAAAACTTTCTTTGCTTAGGAATTTATCATCATTTATTTGGAGTTAATTTTAGGTTGATAGCTTGTTGTAAAAGCCTTCTTAATTTTTTCGTAACGATTTCTGCTAAATGCTGAAGTTTTTCTTTCTTCAGCTTTTGCACTATAGTCTTACTTTTTCTAGCACAAATCACATTGTATTCAATGTCTGCACTGGCAACAAGTCATAATTTGCCTTTCTGGTTAAAGGTGGCATTTTTTGAGTGGATTCTTGCAATATCCCCTTCACTCAAATTCATTTTAGGAAGGCTTTTCATAGTATTTTCATCCCCTAAGGCATTGAGTGAAACAGACTCTGCAGTGGTGAGAGCAGCTGCCCTTTTTTAATTTATACTTTTGATCTTCGATACTCTGTTGTGAATCCACATGCATATGTTCATATGTTGCCTAACTAAATATCCAAAATGAAGTTTCAGAGGGAAGTTCTTTACCTGATCCAGTCCCACCTTGTGGGGTTTGATGGTCATGAATACAATGAACTGGACTTGATAGTTTAATTAATTTATGATGCATAATTTTCCCCTTATATCCCTCATTTTTTTGCTAACTTTATTAATTATGCTTTGAAGTTCTCATAAACCAAAAAAAAAAAAGAGGACATGAAGGGATTTGAGTCCTGAATAGAATAGAGTGGAGGAAGCAGATTCATGTAGCCAACCCCATGTAGTTGGGAAAAGGCTTAGATGAGTTGAGTTGAGTTGAGTTGTGTATGAAGGGATTTGAGTTGTCCAAATAATCCAACTCCCTTGAGACATTGGACAGATCCCAATAAAACCTAGACTTGTAACTAGTCTGTACTTGCCGAACCTAGATCAAGTCCCTGCTCAACCACATCCCTACCTAGACCCAACCCAGTAGGAGGTGAGCCTCAGCTTAAAATATACACCAAAACTCATGAATGAATCTTTTTCTATCTTTGCCCTTATGTTTTGTGTGTGAGCGCTTGTGCTCATGCGTGTGCATCTGCACATGCTTGCAGGCATATATATGTGCATCTCTGTGCCTTTATATTGACATCATATTGAAATGTAAATGAAATCCTTATTACTTCTTCCCTTCCTTTTACGTGCGCTTGTGCTTGTGTGCATCTGTGTATTGGAGGAGAGGGGTTGCGGTGTCACGTCTTAGAAATCTGATGCTGGGTTCTTACTAAACACTTTTCAAAGGAAGTTCATCCAGGCACTGTTCCCTTATTTCAAGCCACTGTAGAACATGAGACAGCATGATATTTCTATCAAAACAGCATTTAAAAAGGGACAGTGGGAGGCAGACAACTGCATAAGTTTCTTTTACCAAAAATTTGTGCATCTTGATTTGGAAGTTCATCTTAGCACATATTCAGCTTGGTTAGATTAATGTTGTTACGATGAAGATGCAGAAGACTCAGTATGCTCATCCTTTCTTTTTCAGTAAAAGGTTAGTTTTTCCCTATTGTATGAGCATCTTATTATGATAGACACAAACTTAGGTGCAGATTATTAGACGTTTGCCACTCAATTCCTCCATTAAATAAGTGATATGTGCATAACCATCACACTTAACAAGTGACAATTGTCCATTAAAAAAATAATGGTAAACTTGTGTCACTCGCCATGCATGATGGTTGTATTCATGTTGGTTGTTTTATGGAAAATGTGATGGCAAATACCTAATGAACTGCACCTAAGTGTCCCGTTATGATTCCTTGTGGCTTAAAAATATAGAAAAACACTGGATTTCATTGGTACATTTAAAAAAGTTTGACAGTAGTTGCTTCCAGAATTTTGTTTTGATATGATAGCATATCTCCCAAAAAGAAAATGATTTCATTGTTCATTAGAGAGCAAATCATGAAGGCAATTACTCGTTGTCTTCAGGAAGAGAGAGAGATGGCTCATCTGTATGAGCGCAGAAGGTTTCCCTACCCAGGTGACACGGAGGCAGTTGAGGAGTTCATTAAAAGTGGAGCCTCTCTTGGCACCACCATTGGACCCAAAGGATTTATAGATTCCGACAAGGATTCTGACAACATGCAAAAACAATTGCAGTCTAAGAAATTTGAACAAGAAGCTCAGAAGCTGTGGTTCCGCATGAGGAATGAGGTCATATCGGAGCTCCAAGAGAAGGGTTTTGATGTTGAGTAAAGATGCTTAACAGAAGAATAAAGATTGAAAGGGCTTGACTAAATCAAGCAGAAGATAAGTATTTGCTTCAGGAAATATTGCTACTGTTTTGGTATTGCTTGTGCTTGTTTAATTTCTTGTTTAGTGCTTCTTCAGTGATTTAGCTTGGTAGGTCAAAATTGGTATGCCATGAAATGAGACTTATTGTACGCAAGTAGTTTACCATGTTGGTCTCTTGCCAGGGCAAAAGCAGAACTTATGATGATGCTATTCCTATGCCATTATCATCAAATCTGCAGGTGATACATATTGGGTGGATTATTTATTATTTATTTTTTTCTATTTTTATTTTAATCCTGGGGTTGAAGGGAAGTAGGCTACATCACAGGTGGTGACTCTGCTGTAAATCTCCCCTAAATTTCTAAGATTTGAATCCAGGTCTTTTAGCAACAACGGGGACTCTGCTCGGTTTACATTTTTCATGCTTCAGTGTGTGTCAAATTGTTCATCCATCTGCGGTTTCATGCACGTTAGAACGTGTGCCTTTTCTTTTAAGAAAATGATGATGGGTTCCATCCTGATAAATGGTACAAGTGCTAGAGAAAATTCTTGAACCTTTAATCTTATAGCCAACGACGTTGCACAGGATCTTGAAAATAGGGTGAAGAAATGATAGATTATAAGTTTAGAATCTTTGTAGTGGTGTATCATCGGTGGATATTAGGTTGGTGCAAAAAACAGTATGAGGAATGGTACTAGGTAATAATTAATAAAAATTTAAACAAATTACAGTAAAACGTTCTCAAATTTAGTTTATTTACATATTAGCCTCAAAAAAAAAATGGAGATCCTAAAGTTTTGATTTTAATATCCGAAGACTTTCTTCGTCCATCTCCATTGTTAGGACTTGATATGTAATAGCCGCTTGACATGGATAAACTTATTTTTGAACTTCAGATCAAAATAAAATTGCTAAATCAGGATAAATTTGAGTTTTCATTTAGTTGTTTAACAATGTTAAAAGATAAATGAATGGAATAAATATTTATGTATTGAAAGAAAAGTTTTATTTTTTTAAAAAAATCTTTTAGGATCAATGTGTAAATTAATCAAACTTAAGAATTATTTAGTATAATTTTTTCTAAAAATTTTACAATTCTCAAAGGAATATTATATATAATTATAAAAGTTACTAATATATTTAGTACGGGAAGCAAACATATAGGTCACATGGTTTAACTTGATATTAAAATCTCTAATATTATCCATGGATGAGGGAAAATTGTGTGTTTTTATTTTCCCTTCGTACTTAACGTTTATGTTTTTGTCCATATGAATCTATGCAGATGGTAGATTGTTTTTAATTTTAAATATTTTTTAGATTTTATGACATTATGAATTGAAGAAGGAAAGTTAAATCCTAGGTAAGAAAATTCTCAAGTTGGTTTTTTTTCTTGTTTTTCAAACTACTTCTATCAGTGGGATGAGTGTGCATGGAGAAAAAATAAAACTTTGTTTTTCTTTAAAAAAAAAAACCTCATCTAGCGGTACCATGCTAGTATTTTGACCATTTATGATCCCGAGAATAACCTCGTGTATTATCCTGCATGTCAAGGCCCTATAAAGCTGGCCATCTAAGCTTAGCATTGCTATAACGCTCTAAAAATAGTCTCATATTAAATGGTAAAGTATTATGTATTTATAACTCAAGTCTACTTGCTTTTATTAATTTCATTCAAATTTTTGAGCCATATGGTTTTGATCCGCTAATGGAGTTAATTAGATCAGCAAGTGGGTTTGGGGCACTATAAATGGTATCAAAGCTAATCTGAATGTATAGAAGTTGACAGGCATGAAAAAAAAGCTATCCATGGAACGGTAGTAGAGTCTCACCATGGCATACAATCATACTTTCAGCTTGAAGATAGATTCTGCTAGCTTATGGTGTGCAGCAAGGACGTTACATTGTAAGAATGGAGAATTATAACACCCAAAATAGTCTTATATTAGATGAAAAAGAAAGTGTTATGTGCTTATAACTCAAGTTTACTTGATACTCGTTAACTTCTACTCAAGTTTTTGGGTTACGTGATTTTGCTCCGCTAACAAGTTAACTGAGCCATAGGTAGGCTTGAGATGTTACAATCGCATAGGTGTCCAATACCATCTTTGGCTTCATTGGCCACTAAACTCTATTAGCTATAAATAATACTAACATATTTCAATTAGCCAAAACTATCTTTTAATCCATCTTGACATTGGAGCCTATTTGGCTGCTCGATTAGGTTATCCACTAGATTAACTTAGAAACAAGTTTCTCTATCGTACAAGCTTCATACTGCAGAGTGCTTTATATATTTGAATGGCCATTTCATGTTCCATCTTAAGCATAAACATTTATGGTTCATCCATAGTTGATGCTCGTATGAGCACTAACAAATTCTTCACTATTTTCCGAATGTAATCACAGTTGTCCATATCTGTAAAGCAACCATCCAAGTATCCACAACACTTTAGGATACAAAGTTATGTATCCATATTCGATTAAAGTTGAATTAGTTCATGTTGGATCATAGTTCATCGATCATATATAACTAAAATATAGGCTCAACATGTACTGGCTTCTCCATTTGCCGCATAACAATTCTCTCAGCTATAGGGTTAATAAATATAGAAGTAAATAAGGAGATTTGATAGTTGGCTTGTTAGAAAATGAGAACTAGAAATGCGATTGAGCCTCCTCTAATCAGAGTTGGAGAAATTTAGGAAAACAGAAATCTTAAGTAATTAAATAGAGATGGTTTGCACAGAGGACAAACTCTCTTGTAATTTTAAACATTGTAACTTAATGATTCATTTAATACAGAGAGTTCTTCATATTGGATGCTAAATTGCGCATGTAAACTTAGATCGAGAACATAGCATTTATGTGATATCCAACTCAGGTGCTTTTTTTTTTTTTGAGAAAAATAACTTTTTGAGATCTATGATGTTGCAATCATCTTTAAAGGGTTCAAAGGGGAACAATTGGGAATATTTGGGTTCGTTACAGTTATTTTTTGAAAAAAAAAACTTTGATTAAACCTAATTTCTTAATCCTTCTTTTTGTAATTGAGGTTTAATTTAGGGAGGATTTTACCTTTTTTTTTTTTTTTGCTTATTTTCATCCATCGCAAATATCTTGAAAATTGCATCTTCTCTTAGCCAGAAGAGTAATGCACTCTAAATTTTATAAACATGAATGCCCTTAATATAAGTAGAAGGATTATAATCAGTTTTATTATTTAGTTAATGAAAAAAAAAGTTTTTTTGGTTCTTGAGATGAGTCTTGTTGTTTTTAAGAAAAGCTTTTTTTAAAAAAAAATTTAGTAGTTAATTTTTTGAGTTTTAATGATTGCATTAATATATAATCAATATCAATTATTTAACTAAAAAATGACCTTATTGTATTAAATCAAAATATCTCCTTTATTTTAAAACTATTTGTCCGTGAGAAAATGATGTATATCTTTTTACTATCTTATGCCTTCTTTAATAGTAATAGATAAATATTTGATATTTATTCTTTTAAATAAAAATATAATGTAAATTCTTCACTTCATAGAGTTCATTGCTTATGTCAATACCTGCACCTTTTTCATCGAAGATAAAACTATTAAAAAAGGATCAGATTATAATATAATAATTTCAATTTCGAATGATTTCTTTTAACTTATTTAGTATTTTACTAATCGAGCATATTAATTTAATCTTTTTTATTCTAAAAGCAAGCAAATTATCAATTATCATGGAAAAATAGCGTTTTTCGCTTGTTTTTCAGCTTGAATATCGGACATTAGGACTGATGGGCCAGTTGACACCATGGGCTACAATGATCACATTTGAGCTTGGCCTCAGTAAGTCGGTCCATCCTCCTAGGCTTCAGCTTCCTAGGCGGCCCATCTCATCCTAGGCGGCCTCATTCTAGGCGGCCCATCTCATCCTAGACAGCCTCCCCAAGTCGGCCGCAGTCTCTTCCTCATTGGATAGTCGTAATCCGCAAGAGGCGAACAATTTCAAAGCCATTCAGTCAAGAGGGAGGGAGCTAATCAGCTCTCCTTCCTGGCCGTTTCTCTTCCTTCAAACCATTCGCATTCAGTACCATGTCACCATCATTCGGCACATCTTTCAGGCCAAGTCTCCTCCAAGAATGGAGGTCCTACCTAGCTACGTGAGGTTGGGAGGACGTGGTCCAGGTCTAGGCCCAATGTCATATCGTGCAAACTTAAATAAGCCAAGGTTTAATATAGGAGGAGAGGGAGTCCTGGTGCCAGCAAAAGAACAGAAAAAGGATGTTGGGCAAAAGGGATCATTATGGCCTTTCATAGAAAGAGAGTCACTCAAGAAAAAGCTGGATAACTCCTTGCTCCTCATGGAGTTTCCTGATGCCTTCAAGGATGGATCCTAATCTTTTCCCTATTTTGTTGCACCTCACCGTCGCTTCATCTCCTAGCTGGTTGATCGCCCCCATTAAGCTCATCCTCAGTGGCCGGGTGAGTGTTGAGTCCCTTCGAGCTAGGCTTGTTGAGCCACTGGGCAGGCCAGAGAAATGATCGATCTCCTAGCAAACTGGAGATCTGTCACCAAAGAATATCCAATTCGTCGAGATGATGGGGCATCGATTCAAGCAGTTCTCTGACTATATCACAATGAACGAGGGGCAAGAGGTGGATCTGCCTAGGAGCTCAGGTTCCTAGCTCCCGGCCTCCTCCTCTGCTCCCGACTCCACGAACGGAAGCTCTCGGCTCTACGTCGCCAGCTTGCCGTCCCTGAGTCAAGATGGAAATCCCTGAGTCTAGGCAGAGGCTCTCGAGTCCAAGCGGAAGCTCCCGACTCCACGAACCCGATCTAGTCTCTCTTCGTCCCAGCCAACGCTACACCTTCGGCTCTCGGCTTCTGGCTCTGTTCCATCTGTCCCGACTGCCCTCCATGGCAACCACATGGCACTCGCTACTCCCCTTGCATGCATGCACGGAGATGTTCATAGCAATGTAGCAGGCAAGCATAGGAGGTGGAGAGGCTTATGTGCATAGAAATATACATGCTTAGGGCCCACATGCTTGGCTTCATCATTATCTGTATATGTATGGAAAAGGGTATAGGATAATCAAGTGGCCATCCACTCTAATAGGACTTAGCCTACGAACCATGCAGCCACCCACATTGGACGTGACACGGCCTGTGGCTCTGACATGCTACAAGGAACAAGCCTCACCATTGCTACCATCATCATAAATGCTATGATAAGTGGCAATATCTCAAGTCTCATAGATATCAGCCTTGACATTTCATCCATAAAAGTCATCGCCCATCATGACATTCCACCCAAAAAAGTCATCATCCAGCCCCAAAAGTCATAATTCATTATAAGACTCCAAGCTTTCCAAGCAAGCCACACAGAGTCCAAAAATTAATAAAATGGGTAAGAGAAACCCCCGACCAAGTAACCACAATAACTCATAATACTCCTAAATGCTTATTCTAGCTCACAAAGAGTTCTTCTCTTTCTAAAGCTCACAGCTATTGCTTAGAGATTTTTGGTCTTTCGGACTTTTTACAGACTCTCCATCGAAGGGCCTTTAGCATATCAAAGAAGGTGATCAAATGCTTACCTTCAAGAAGGGTAATTTGGCAGCATCAAGGACGAACAAATTGTGCCGCCCCTCACATGTCTTCCCCCATTTTTTATTTCAAAATTTTTATGGATATTTTCACTCACAATCTATCGCCTTCTTACGAGAAAAATCGGACATAAAACACGTGTCGATGTGCTTAACACCGTCTTCAGCTGTCCGCGGCTGCATATCTGATCTTCTCCGATTTAAAGCAGATGTCCACGTCATCCCCATCAGACGCCGACAGCCTGACAGCCTGACAGCCTCGCCTTCCAGATCGCGAAACCCCACCATCTCAGCGCACGTTGGCGATGAACACCATCCGTTCCAAGCAGACGTCTGATACCCATCAGACGGTTGTCCTTCGACACCAGCAGTCCAAACGAAGCAGAGATAACAAGGGGCCGAGGTCGTCGATCCCCGATCTCCACCCCCTCCTCCCTCGATCCCGAGAACGTCTTCTTGCCTCTCTCCTGGCGGCCGGCGAGCGAAAGGGAGCCATGGCGGCCTTCGTGAAGCTTGAAGACTCCCCAATGTTCAGGAAGCAGGTACCTCTCTCTCTCTCCCTCTCTCTCTGAAGGATCCTGTTTTCTGGATGTCTCTGGCCGATCTGGGCTGTCGAGGTCCGAGCTTTCGATGGGGGAAGGGCATTTTGGTTGACAAGGAATAATTACAAATTATTATAATTCGGAGACAAATTGTTATATTGAATGGTGCTTCTGTTGTAGAGCAATCGTGCATAAATTTTAAGTAGATTTTGTTTTGGATCATCGTTTCGTCCTCATGAACAAATCGGGCATTTCTTTTTCTTCAACTGTGATATATTTGATTTGACGCTTCATCTCTCAGCTCCAATTAAAATTTTGTCTCGTTGACTGCCGCATGGCCTCTTCATTAACCTGCGTTCTCATTTAGTAGGTCTATTCTTTAATCGAATTGTTTGTCTTCCAAGGCACATATTAGTTTTAGGGTCATTAGATCCATAGATGGAAGAAATTCGACCACCTAAAACTGAACGCGAACTCATCGTGTGAGGTTTTGAAGGTGTTCTAAGAAAGATTTCTGTGATGATATTACGTACCGATTTGAACTGCGATGCTGTTTATTGCCAGCAATTGTGAGCACAATTGCTTGGTGGTAACTCAAATGGCATCACTACATTAATTTTGGTGGTCCTAATCCCTAGGTGTCTACGGTACTGCATTAATTATGCTATATCGCAGTGGCTAAAGATGGCATGCCATGGGAATCTAAAAATTAAAATCACTGATCATCAATACCAAAAATAACAATTACCACCATACTTTATCATTTTATATTTTGATTACAATATTTAGATTTGATTATTGTTAGAATATAATATTTATTAAATTATATCATATTATAATTAAATTATAATATTATAATATAAATACGTTATAATAGTATCATTATATTTAATTTTATAATAAATATATATTATATAATATGAAAAATAACATAAGAGCATTTTTTTTGGATATCCTTTCTTTTTTTTTAACCTATAGACGAGAGTTATTTTGGTACGTAGAGCTCAGCCCAAGATCACTGTCCTAGGATGCTCTTGGATATTCATCCTAAAGGATGGGTTTAAGATCATTGGTTTAGGCAGTTATTCTAAAGGTAGGATTGATTTGGGATCATTACCATACATTATCATTAGGGTGCAATCGAACATGGTGGTCTCATCGCCTTCATCCAATTATTGGTAATCTTTAGTGGATCACCCCACACTAAACACCTCCTAAAGGCTTGCCCTTTAGAAGGTCTAGGGTTTAAATTCTAGCATTGAAAAAAAAAAATGTTGTTGTTCGGCTGGATATTGCTTGATGATGTGTACATATAGCTTGTGGCAGCTCTGCTTCATGAGAACAGGAATCCTGCTGGCTAAAGGGAAACCCTTTTTATGTTGCTGAATCATTCATAATTAGAACTTAAAGAAATTAACATGGAAATTAATGTGCAGGCACAAGACACATTGAATTATCCGTTGAAATAGTTGCGCAATCGAAATTGATCCAGAAATTCATTATGATGTGTCATTACTTATTGAGGATTTTGTTTAACAGTCTAAGCTAAATTTGTTTTCTAAGTTTTTCTTTTTTGTTGACATACTCTTTCAAAGGCCCTCTGAGTTTTGCCATGTGATAGCCACTAGAGTTTAATGTATTATCTTGGTTTTATACTGGGTTTTGTCTAGCATATCTTTCTCAGGTGAAAACTTGACTTTGTTGTACAATAATCATCGCTAACATTTCTGGTTGGTGAACATTGATGATTCCTCCGCCATCTTCTTCTTTCTTTTTTGCTGGCCTTTCATTACCAGGAAAATAGTCTCAACTCTCTTGGGCAGCAACTTATTTGTTCCCTTTTTCTTTAATTTTATAATAAAATACTTAAATTCTGTATTTTCTTTAAGATATCTGAAAATTCTCTTTTCATTCTATTGCTGTGAAGATTTATTCTATGGAACAAACTGCTGATGAATTGAAAGATCGCTGCCAAAAGCTTCACAAAGGTTGCAAAAGATTTATGTGAGTATGCTCTATTCATTTGAAAATTTAAGAAGCTGAGCCTCATATTGTGGCATATACTTACTTCTTCATGGATAGAAGCCTCATAATCTATTGGTTTTTAGAATTTGTCATTTAAGTTGGGCTTATTCTATGTGCATAACTGGAAATTTAGTTTAGAGGCATGTGTATTTGCATTCCAGCTGAAATTACTGGTTGCTAAATGAACTCAACAATGCATTAGCAAGTGGAAAATCCGTTTCTGCATCTGTTGGGATGCATGCTTGTCTCAACTCTCAGGTTATTGTCATTTTCCTTTTAGTTTCTGTCTGGGTGTTCACCTGCATACTTTATGGTGCTTATATAGGAGAAATGACTATTTACATGTTCAGAGTTTAAGGGCACTGCACTTATTTCCATTGATCTAAGTGTCCTGTAAGCTTCTGCGTAGTATTATACTTTTGTTGGGTCAGGGTGTGGGTGTGTGTGTGTCTATGCGGATGAAGGTTTATTGGATGAATCCTGGATAACATATGACTAACATGTGTTCCTGTATTTGGAGTAGTCTTTTTAATGATTTAGTTTCCTATATTCCAGGACATCACTTGGTGAAGCATATGATGGCGACCTTGCCTTTGCAGATTCCTTGGAAGCATTTGGGGCCGGACAAGATGATCCTACTAGTGTAGCCATCGGAGGTTGTTTCAGCCAAAGTCATTTGTTTTTGTTACTCTACATTGATGTTGAGCTTTCTTTGTTTCTTTCTTTTTTTTTTCCTCCTCTTCTTTCATGATTATGAATATGGAAAGGCTTAATTTGAATATGATTGGCTTATTTATTTTCATTTGTATATATCTCACATTTTGAACATTATTGCATGTGCCACCCATGCCCAAAAAAGCATTTGTATTGGGCAAGTGACTAGGGTGGCCTATGGAGTCTAATTTGCAGTTCTAGGCATATGCATAGGTAACTGCTGAGGTAGATTTCCCTTTCTTGAATAGAAAGTTCTAAATACGGAAAACTAAGATAAGCCCTAAAGTCTTGCAATATGAATGAGAATGGCATGAAAGATGAATTACAAATAATAATATGATTGTGGTAACATAAAGCATTAAAACAATAAATCATTTAGGAAGTGGAAATTCTTCATTTTGTATATGGCATTGGATATGTATTAGATGCCATTGCTTATAATTTTTGAATATACTCAATATAAGGTTTTAAATCTTGTGGCAAGGGGGTGTCCCAGTTTCTTCATGGAACGGGACGCCTTGCTATCCTATTTTTCCTAATGGCCATTCCGGTAGGGCATCCTAGTAAATAAGCCCCTCTTTATCTCTCTCCTTCTTTTCTTTTCTTTTCCAAGTTGTTTATTTCTTTTTCTTTCTTTTCTTCTTTCGTTCCTTTTCCTTCTTTGTTTCCCTTCTTTCCTTCTTTTCTTTCTTTTCTTCTCCCTTCCTTTGTTTTTGTCCTTTATTTCCTTCTCTTCTCCTTTCCTTTTCTTTTTCCTTTGATTCTTTTTCTTTCTTTTGCTTTCCTTACATGGATGAGTTTCGGTGTTTCTCCCTTGTCCTAATCCCATATTTTCATAGGAATGGAATGGAATAGGTGGGACGCCCCCTATCCCACCGAGATTTAAAAACCTAGCTCAAGATACTTCCCGGATACCTCTAGGAATAAATATGGGGCTGGCAGCCTTTCTTTCCTTTCCTTTTTCTTTATGAATGTTAATTTTTTAATAGTAAATGGTAAATTTTGGAGTTTGTGATTTGTTAATATTGAGTATTTAAATGCCATGGGATGGGATCATCCTAGTTTTTTTTCATGGAATCGAATTCGTCGCCATCCTGCCCCATCCTAAATCTTAGGATGAGAGATGTTATAGGATACGTTAGTTGGGACACTAGGACAATGGTAGGGCAATTTTGTCTCAACACTTGGGAGTCCCAACAGCTGGGATAGTACCTCATCTTGGTGTCTTGTGGGACATCCCACTGTGAAATGAAAGCATGGTTAATATAGTGTAGAATATGGATTGGGTTTTGTGATTTTGAAGGATTACTAAAAGAGAGGTCTGTGGAAGTGGATGCTATTGCATACATAGCCCAAAATCTTTTTCAGATGCCTTTTTGTATACATATATAGTTAAAAGAAACATATAAACTCATATCCCAGTTTTATCAAACTTACTTTTTCAAGATTCACTGTATTTGCATATCCATATTGTATAGCTTTTGTATCGCTTATCTGTTTTCGTGCATCATAGCAAATCAGCCATTGAATAATGTGAGCTTCACCTCAAATGAATTATACAGTCAAGATGTCTCAAATTTTGAAACATATGTGCTTGCAAACTGTATGTGTATCTCAGTCACTTAGATTAGATTCTCTGCTCCTGTTTATGTTAGTGAATTACGCATTCAAGATGTCTCAAATCTTGAAAGATATGTACATGGAAACTATATACTTAGCTAACTCAGATTAGTTTCTCTGCTCTTGTTTATGCCTGCTATATTAATTATATATAACTATTTATTATTATCCATAATTATATATAATTATATCATTATATAATTATGTAATTGTATAAGTTTATAATATTAAAATTGTTTTCTTTTCTATTGGTTTTATTCAAGTTATTGGAAGATTTTGTTGTTGTTTTTCTTCTAGATTTATACTTACTAAGTTTGGATTAACTCATGTGGTTAGAATTCACTTTTTAGTTTGGGCAATGTAATGACGGGTATCTACTCATCACACAGAAATGTTGTTTATCTTTTGGAGCTCCCAAATGACATAATTTTATTTTCCTAATAAATATTCTCATTTTACTGAAGCTGGTATGGCTGCTGTAACAGGGCCAGTTATGTCCAAGTTCACTACTGTTTTTAGGGAACTCGGTACTTATAAAGAACTTCTTCGCTCTCAAGTAATTTTCTTCACAAATTCTTTTCTTTCTTCATCTGTCTGATTACTTACATATATGAGGCATTCATGTTCATACAATAGATATATTAGCTACTGGAGGTTTATCTTTGCTTGAATTCCACATATATTATCATCGTTACTGATGCTTGTGCATTTTGATATGTTTATAATATATGTATATGTATATGTAATTTCTCTGACATAATAATAGAGTTTCATATTATTTTCCCCTTAATTTTATTCATAAGCATTGTAATTATGTAAGAGCTAGTCATTTCTCTCTTTGCTTAATTTTTGGAACTGCCAACTGAAAAAGAGAAAAAGAAAAAAGAAAGTGTGGCAATTCTGTGGTTCTTTTTGTGACATGGTTGCTTGTTCCTTCTCTGAAATCATGTATTTAAGTCATCATCAAGTTAGTTACAGGACATGTTGAAAACAATGGAACCACTCTAGACTTTCTAGCTTTAATTTGCCTTTTCTAGTTTCTGTTAAGAGATCTCCAAGCAGACCTAGATATTATCACATTTTCATATGTTCACTCCAACTATTCATGTTTACTAGAAATGAGCATTGATTAGCTTATCAGATCAGCACCATAGTCGTATCTATAGTTTTAACATATTGCAAGGGGAACTAAATGAGTAGCATGACATTTTTTGGCCATCTACTTTTATATAATCTGCAGGTCAGATGTTTCAGAGTTGATAACCACAAGGAAGTGTAATGCATGTTTCTCTTATTGTTTGAAAATAAATTGTCCAACATGAAAATACAATCACTTATCCCTCAGTTGTTCTTCTGATTTGATGATTTTGTTGTCTTTATCTTCTGGTTAGTCTTATTTGTAATTATGATCATGTCAAAATAATTTTGCTTCATTTGTTGAAATAGGTGGAACATATGCTAGTGACCGTCTGATGCAATTCATGAGTGCAGATTTGCAAAATGCAAAGGTAAGACCTTATGAGTCATGATCAAATTCCAATGGACTACAGAAGATTAATAGTCTGCCTCTAATTTGAGCAGTCTTAGCACAGGAATTTGATTAATCTTTCGTTGATAGTAAGTAAACACTTCAATCTCTTGTTTTAATTTTTCTATGATTCTTCAATGGTAACAATTGAATCATATTTGATCTTCAGGTTGATGCCATTTTTCTCTTTAGTTTGTCCAATGCAGATGCAGCTGGTTTGCCAGTTGAGACACACTGATTATGACTATAGGGCTACAATAGCCGATGAGGTGAACTATTGACTGGGGGATCTTGGTCAATATAGAAACAGATTGGCAGTTTGAATAAATAAGCAAATTATTTTTTTCCCCATAAAGAATAGAAAAGAATAAATGGCACTTCTTACTTAAATTGTTTGGAGCCAATATTTAGGATCAATGATCAATCATTTATAAGGAGAGAGTAAGGATGTATTATTTATAAGATTAAAGCAGGTTGAATGAAATGAAGAAGTGCAACTAGAATATTATATGATCATAGAATATATGTCAAGTTGAAAGAAAAATTTTATAAGATAGACTTAAGACTGGTTGTACGGAATGTTTGACAGTTAGAAAATTACATGTACATGATGGATGTGATTGAAATAAGAATGTTGAGATAAATGTGTGGTAATACAAGGAAAGATAGAATAATAATTGAAGCCATTTATAAAAAGATGGATGCAGTACTAATTGAGAACAAATTAAGGGAAGAACAACTTAGATGGTTTGGATATTTCTAATGTAAACCTAAAGATGCATCGATATGAAGGAGTGATTTGATATATATAGAAAAGAAAATAGGCAAAGATAGAATAAAAATTACATGAGAAGAAGTGATAAAGAAAGATTTAAAATTTTTGCATCTTATTGAACATGACTCAAAACCATGTAGAATGAAAGGGAAAAAAAATCATGTAGCCGACTCTGAGTAGTTTGGGATCAAGGCTTTGTTGTTGTTATTGTCATCATTGTTTGCAGCCTAGACAATAGAAAAGGTGACATAAGCTGGAGCAGTTCACTAGAATAACACTATGGACTAAAGATAGCACTGCATGCAAAGGGAAATTGTTATAAGAAAGCTAATGTTGAAGAAGTAAAATGGTCAAGAGGGACTCTAAATTCTCTAAACAATATAAACCCTTAATTTGTGATTGGTTCTTATCTAACCAATACTAGGATCCTGCATAATAATGCCATTAGATGCTTTAGCAACGAGATGATAAATGATGGTTGTAACCATAAAGCTGATTGGCTTTTGAAACATTTAGAAGAGTTGGTTACAAGAATCATCTGATGGGGCAGTGAACCGAACAAATAATATAAAGACATGAAATAAATAGTATCAAGAACACTATTGATAACGTAAGGCCTTAAAAATTGTTGCATCTGTTGGAGTTTCTTTTGGCAAATCAGGTCAATGGTCAGGCTATAAAAGAAGTGGGAGAGCTCTTTATATCACTTGAATGTGACAGAAAATTCAGAGGGCTCTAGGCCATTGGGTGCTTTCATTAACTACTTTTGATGCTAGGTGGCCTACCTTTAATTCGTTACCCAAAGCCAGATATGGAGAAAGTGTTAAAGCTAGAAGGGAACCTAACCTTCAAATCATGAATAGGAGAAGCATGGATGTTTCTTCTCTCTTCCTTTCTTTCTTTCATTTTTTTTTCTTTCCTTCCTTTCTTTTCTCCTTCTTTCCTTCCTTTCTTTCATATTTCTTCTTCATTCTCTACATATTTGGGTTTTAGTGTCCCAACCTTGTTCCAATCCCATTTTTGATAGAAACAAGAAGGGATGGCCGAGACACCCTCCAGCTTGCTAGGACTTAAAATTTTGTGTAGAACCAATTATTCAAGTCTCGGTGGGATAGGAGCTCAGACGACTGAGATGTCTCATCTTGGAGAGATTTCGAGATAGATCTTGACCCTTCTGTCCTATCCTATCTTGTTCATAATACATTATAATGTCTATTTTAAATAGATCTATTTTATTATAAAGATATAACTTTTGAAGTTCAAATATGTTTAAAAATCAAATAAAACATTAAAATTTCATAATTTTTTTTAAAAAAATCCCAAGCAAGTATTAGGATATCTGGTGGGTTTCAGGATCAACATGGGATAAGACATAGGGCGTCTCATTTCGTGAAAAAATTGGAACACCTCTGTCCCATGAAAAAGTTGTTAATTGAGATACTTGGCCCTTACTAAAGTATCCAAGACCTCCCCAATGCACATTGGTGTGGGACTAAGACACACTTGTGTTGATCTTCGAAACTAACTTATCCAACTATGGAGATTGATAGTGGTAGACCTTTTTTTTTTTTTTTCCAAAGAATGAGGAAATGAGTGACTATAGAAGTACCACAAACTTGATTGGTATATTATTACGTAATAAGGGTATGACTGAAGCATCTCCTATAGACTTGTATTCTTTTGTAAGTGAGAAAGCTGTAGCAGAGGACTGTGAAAAAACCCTACCTCATGTAAGAGAGATTATTTATGATAATTAAGGAGACAGCAAAGAAATGGACCCTTTTTCTGGTATGCTGTATATTGAAAGTCTCTAGTACTTGGGCACCTTATATGTTTTGCAGCAATATTTGGAGCTGCAAATGTGCAATGGCCCATTGTTGGGCCCAATAGAAGATATATGGTTGTAACCAAGGATAAAGCACAGCAATGCTATGCTGACATGGCATTGGCATTGTCAATGTGTGACTAATACATTCCCTGCTATGTTGGTTCTTGGCACCGACCTAGCATGCAAATGTGTCATGTGCAACTAAAACAATTGCCGCTAGGTTCCTTTTCACAGTAACCAGCATGAATGACATTTAAATCACAAATATAATAGGTAGTACTGCCAAATATAGTATTTATTTGCAATATATGGCCCAAATCTCAGCCACTAAACCATATCCTATTCATTGATGTATTCTGTTTGTTGTATTGCAGTTGATGCATAAACATTTTATACTCATATACATATATAGTGATTTCTCTAGCACAAACATGTATTATTATATAATTCTATTATCATTGGTGGGATAGTAGGCGAGCAAGCAGGCATGATCTTTAATGTAATGAATCTATTCTAAATAATTAAGTACAACATTGCCATTTTAATATATGTAGGAACTAGTATCAAAGAAAAGTACAAATACATTTTTTTGTATCTTATGATCTAATAGTTGGACATGAATGTAGGATTGTCGTCGACGTTTTGACAAAGCTACTGCTGGCTATGATCAGGTAAATTTTAATTTAATTTTTGTTTACGTTTCGAATTGCTATTTTGCTTTGAAGCTTTCTTCGCTGGAGTGATTTATTTTGAAAAGTTGAGCGAGGTAAGCTGGCATGTTCTTCTAGCATATGCTTTAAATTTTATTGGACAAGGTAATCTAGTGTTCTTAAGTTTTCATTAGTAACCATCAAGGTCTACCAAATTGAACGGTAAGCTGGCATGTTCTTCTAGCATATGCTTTAAATTTTATTGGGTAAGGTAATCTAGTGTTCTTAAGTTTTCATTAGTAACCATCAAGGTCTACCAAATTGAACTGGCACCTCATACTGGCTGGTGATAGGGTTGGTACAGTATTGTTACGTGCCATACCAAACAATGGCAAACCAAGGAAAGAAAGAAAGAAAATGAGAAAGAGAGAAAGGAAGGAGAGGAAGATAGAGAAAGAGTCGAGACACCTTATTTGATGGATGCTGGATCACTTGGGGATGATGGATGATGGCCATGACTTCCATTTTCCTTTACTCTCAATCTTTCTTCGCGAGTTGCAATAGATGGACGACTAGGGTTGTTGGGAGAGAGGGAGAGGAGCGGCTAGGGTTTTCAAGAGAGACATGAAAGATTGTGACTTTGGAGAAATGACCCTTTTACTTTGTTTAAACAAGTCGAATTGGATCAAACTCGAATCCTAACGCACCATCAAGCATGAACCAATTAATGCCATATTTGTTTTGAAGCACCAAACCATGCTAGTTCTTGGCCGGTTTGGTCCGCCCTGAACTAACCGGTTTGGCACGGTTCAGTGGATTGTGGTGACCACATAATGCTAGGTTGGCTGCATATGTGGCCGCATAATGCTATGCATGCTGCCTTTTGAACCCATATGCAGTAGCATATATTATCAGCATATAGAGAATGACCAAGGTACCACATCCATACGTGCAGAAGTATCATTTTAAAACACTGATTAGTCTGCAACTCATGGTTCTGATAACATCATGTTTAATGTTGCAATTCCTTAAGGATTCTTTTCCACCTTCATGGATTTCTCTAAGGTTAATTAAGTTTCCAATAAAGTTGAATTGTGTTTTGATTCATCAATCTTGGTAACTACTTAACATATTCACTGAATTCACATGTTGTCATTGCATCCTTTGGGCAATAAATTGACTATATTCATTAATTTAATCTTGGAATTTTTTTTATCTTTTGTATGTGCTATGGATTTAGGTTGTTCTTAGTGTTCTTGTTAAGATGGTTACAGTATATTGCTTAGCCTTAGCTGTAAATCTTAGCTAGCCTATTGAGATGCTGAGAAGAGACTACTTGTGCTCAGGCACGCGAAAAGTTTATGTCACTAAAAAAGGGTACACGAGCAGAAGTTGTTGCTGAACTTGAAGAGGTAAGTTTTCTTTTGATGATAATATTATATCTACTCTTATTGAATTCTTACTTGATCAAATGTATAAATCTAATTCCCCTCTTGCTGAATTTGACAGGATCTGCATAACTCAAAGTCTGCTTTTGAAAGATGTCGATTCAATCTAGTATGTGTTATATATGTCCTTCCTTTCCAAGCAAATTCATTATTTCAATCTTTCCAACTATGCTTCATGGCTTTAAGGAATTCAGGTAAATGTTCTGGCAAATATTGAAACCAAGAAAAAATATGAGTTCTTGGAATCTATAAGTGCAGTAATGGATGCTCATATGAGATATTTTAAACTGGTAGGTTCCTGTATTCCATGCCAACAATCATTCTTTATGGGCTATTTTTATCTTCTGCCTGTATTTCACAAGTTCTTCTGTTCTTGGTTTAGGGATATGAGTTATTCAGCCAAATGGAACCATTTATTCACCAGGTAGTCTATGTAGCTAATGGGATACTTGACCATGAATTATGATTTCATTGCAACCTTGTTCATGACAACAACTTGGTTTGTGAAAGCAGGTTTTGGCATATGCACAACAATCAAAAGAAATGACTAATATTGAACAAGACAAACTGGCAAAGAGAATTCAGGAATTCAGGACTCAGTCTGAGCTTGCAAACTTAAGATCTTCTAGTAATATGGATGCTTCAACTAGTGGTGATGGTATCCATGTTATTGGCATTAATTCATACAAAAATATAGAAGCTATAATGCAGTCTACTGCAAATGGACAGGTACCAACTTTTGATAATCCATGTTTAGAATGCTTAAGGGGATTTTTTTTTATTTTCCTATTCCTAAGGAAGTTCCATCTTATTGGTAAATATCATTGTTATCAATAATTTTAATATCTGATTATTCTCTTCTACTTGAGAATTCAAAAAATTTCTCAATTCAACCATGACCATGTCTATTATATATGTTCACTATTTCTTAAATCTTCTGATTATTTTTTCTTTTCTTTCTTTGTTTCCTTTTCTTTTCTTCTCCTTGTGTGTGTGAGTGCAAGATGGTTTGTTCCCACCAACCATGAAGTTGCAAATGGCTATTGCCAAGTTTTGAGTCTGACTGGTTTGTTCCGAACAACCATGTATCTAATGGGTTTGTTCCAAACAACAATAAAGTTGCAAATGTTTATTGCCAGGTTTTGAGTCTGAATTCTATAGTTTAGCTATTTATAGTAGACAGTGACACCCTTGGGATCTACACTCAGGTTCAAACAATCAAGCAAGGCTATCTTCTGAAGCAATCATCAAACTTGAGGGGTGACTGGAAGAGGAGGTTTTTCGTACTTGATAGCCATGGAACTTTGTACTACTACAGAAATAAGTGCAGTAAACAGCTGGTATCTAGCTGCTTTCTTTATTTCCTGCTGTACCTTGCCTTGCTGTTAGCATTATCAAAATCTGATACTTTTGTTTGATTGCTGTCATCCTGCTGCTACGTATTCTTCTTCTTATATCTGGTTGTTCATATTAATTGCATTTTATTGATCATATTGAATTTCAAATTATTAGGGAAGGAGTAAGTTTTTTTCAAGTCGGAAATATACTTGCACCTTAATTACAGATTTTCTGACAAACAAAGTAACGTTCTTGCTACTAGCTTGCTCCTTGAGTTTGGGAGCTTCAGAGTTGGGTCCCAGAATTATAATGCAGCTTATAATTGGACAGGAGCACCATCTCAAAGTGTAATTTCACATTTTCTGATGTACATTTAGGTCTATGGTAACTATATTATAAACTGTTATGGATACGTGCGTACCATGATCATTTTTGGAATCCTCTATGTTATTTAAGTAAGACTGTAAAAGAGTTAGTAAAACATTGTTATGGTATTGCTATTCCAATTTGTTGTTGAATTAATAATAGAAACCTGGACATGGGACAGGATGAACCTAGGCCTTGATGCTTCTTAGTATGCATATTTCTAAATACATGTGCATGGAGGAACATATTTGTTATACTGAATTATATTGTTTGGAGCATTCTTTGAACTAAAGTAGAAACTCTGGTGGGTTTCATTTCTAAGCATTTCAATGAAATGTTTCTTGAGCTAAGTTCTTCCTGTTAAACTTGTTCTGAATAGTTTCTTTGTATTTAGTTCTGATGGCATGGTTCTAAATGGAAATTTTTGTGAATTATGAGTAATGCATCTGCTGTCATCTTTTTTATTTTTTTTAAAAAATTCTTTTTGTTGATTCTCTAAGCAAGGACCTCTATCACAACAATCAGCTGGTGCATCGGAAAGTGCTGGTGTTTTTGGTAGATTCAGATTTACACACCGAAGGACATCTTCTCAGGGTGAAGATAACCTTGGGTGCCGTACTGTTGATCTTCGAACTTCAACCATTAAAATCGATGCAGAGCAGACAGATTTGAGGTTTTGTTTCCGAATAATTTCACCAGTGAAGATGTACACATTGCAGGTACCTTGTAGTGCTCATCTGGTAGAACTTGAGTAACAGAGTTTTTCTGTATGAAGGCATATTTCTTTACCTCTTCATTAGGTTATCTAGAAAAAATTTTTGCTGGACAATTTCAATTTTATTCTGTCCTTTTCTTTGTTTGGCAGGCTGAAAATGCAGCAGAACAAATGGACTGGGTTCAGAAAATTACCGGAGTCATCGCATCCCTTCTAAATTCTTCTTTTCCAATACAGGTCATCCACTGAATACTTGAATTCATCTCTTTTATCCATCTTGCTCGTTTTCTGGAATTTTTTCCAATTTTAATGAATATCACTACAAGGGCATCTGGTTGACCTAGGTTTGGATTGGAATCTTTTCAGAACTGTATCTGGATTTGTTCATCTTAACAGTATACAGCAGTTTAATGATTTTATTGAGGCATTTTGTCTGTTGAGAGTAAGATATACTAAACCATACCAAACCGTCGAGTATGGGACTTACTGAACCATACTAATGCAGAACCGATATGGTTCAATGGTATAAGGTTGATATTGCCCTGAACTGCCTTATATATCCCAGAACCGTTCCATATCAACTTCATATTGACCTCATATTGTGCCGAATAGTCCCATGCTATGTTGAACCGCCCAATTCGGCTTGGTATATGGTAGTGTATGGGTTGAAACTTTTTAGTTCACCTAATCAGTCCACCGTCAGTTCAGTATAGGGGAATTGGTTGCCATCGGTTTGATACAATACACCCCATACCAGACCGTACCAGTTTGGTATTTAAATGGTCCTGGTTGTCAGTACGATGAACCTTGCTTGAGAGTACAAATTTCAAGTTAACATTCCGTCTAAAGATCGAAAACATAGCCAAAGCCAATAAGATGAGTCTTAAACTTGTAGTTTACTAGCCCTGGCCTTAAAATTTGGAAACATGCAAACTTTTCCATCTTTCTTAGCACTTATCCAATTTATCTAAGAAATTTGCATCCAACAAATGGAGTATGCTTCTTACTTAATATTCTCAGGATTTCTATATGTCAGCTATCTTCTGGAAGATCGAATATGGTCGGTTGTAGCTCTGCTGGTGCAAATGGCCCTGATTCCTTATCACTAGAGGATAGATCAGGTATGGCAGTATATAATGATGTTTCCCGGCTTCTCAGGAGTATCCCTGGAAATGATGCTTGTGCAGAATGTGGTTCTCCGGAACCTGATTGGGCATCACTGAATCTGGGAATTCTGGTATGCATTGAATGCTCTGGGGTTCACAGGAATCTTGGTGTCCACATATCGAAGGTATTTTAATTGGAAATATATAGCCTTGGATGTTGTACATACTTCCTCATTGTTGATATCTTCAATTTCAGAGGTGCAGTGTATCAGTTATTTGATAGACTATTGTTACTCTTTTGTTAGCAGCCTGGTAAAAAAAAGGAATTTCTCTGATTATACTGTAATTTTTAATGAAATCTATCAATGCTTAAAATAGATGATAAGCAAAGTTCTTCTTCTGGTTTAGACATTTTGGTGTAGAAGGATTTACATTTGATTCATAATAGTAGGGAGGCTTGTCATTGCTTTATGGATTTGCCAGCTTTTTGAGTAATAAAGTTAAGTTTTCATACCATTTGGTCTCATATATTCTACTCTGAGGCAACTATTTTTCACATTATAAATCAAAGAAACATACATATGCTCTTGGGTTAGGGAAGGAAAAATGCTAAGAGGTAAAATAAATATCAACATGCATCTTTTGGATGCTGATGAGTAGTACATAGTCTCTAAATCAAATGCTTTAGGCATCATTTTTCACATGAAAATAAATGAGACAATTAGTTGAATTGGAACAAGATCAACATGAAGCTCTATAGAAATTTGGGAAGGATGTGTAGTCAAATGCTACATAACTTGCTGGATTTATTGAAGCTTCTTAACAAGCTCAGTAGCATTAAGTAAGAATAACTTGATTGCCTTAGGAATAATAGTGGATGCTTTGTAGGTATTCCTCCTTGTTCAGCCACTTAATGTAAGCTTCATGATGCACTGAAGTCACGTGAATCATCGACATTGAGCCTAGATTAGCTTAATCTTTTAATCTCTCTCTCTCTCCCCCCTCTTCTGTTTTATGTTCGGTTTTAGTAAGTCAAGACTTGAGCAGATATGGTTGATTTCAGAAAACCCAAAGCGATATTAGTGGTTAAATAGGTTGCTGATGTGTGATAGCTCAAGTTGTGAAGCCATGTCAACCCTAAACTGATCTGTCACATGGTTATTGTGGGCAGGCGTTCATGGTTCTGTGAACATTATGTGAAACTGGGTAAAATGGTGTGCAGTCTAGGAATTGTAAACACATTATTTAGGGTTTTATTTAGCAGGTTTTAAGATATATATATATATATATATATATATATATATATATAGAGAGAGAGAGAGAGAGAGAGACTTGGCTACATTCAAATGTAACCAAGTACCTCACCCTTAATCTACATGGATCCTAGATCCACTCCACCTTTTTCAGTTTTTTCATCTTTGGGATTCAAATATATCCAAGTTTAGATTCGGTCACCTATCCCACCCTTGAATCTACAAGAATCCCAAAGCTATCCCGCCTTTTATTTTTTTTCATCTTTGGGATTCATGAACTGTGTGGATTCAAGGGTGGAAAAGGTGACAAGATATAAGCCTAGTTACATTAGAATGTGTCTAAGTCTCTCTCTCTCTCTCTCTCTCTCTCTCTTTGTACACACATACATACATATACATACATATACATACATACATACACATACATACATTCGGATGACCATAAAATAAGAGATTTTCTTCTTGGGCTGCCTGCTGGTGCCTGCCTTTCTTTCTCTCTCTTGTCTATCCCAGTTCTTTCTTACTCATGTTTATTACATTTTGTAAATCTTTCTTTTATTACTACTACCCCTTTAATTCAGTTTCCCTGCTGAATTCACAATTTCTGTTGCTATTTGCAAACTTTGTTTCTATGATTCTAATTTACCCACATCATAAAATTCCGATCTGCTTCTTCCTTGTGTTCTAGCACTCTTTTCAGTAGAGTATTACCTAATTGCACTGAAATCAATAGTTTAGCTACATGATGTTTCTCTTGAAATCAATTGTCTTATTTGTCAGGTGGTTGTTTTTTTGCATCCATCATACAGAAGCTGAACTTTATTATATATTAGAGTGCAAAACCCTTGTTCTATTTGAAACCCTAATAATCCTTTTGTATTATACATTTAGAGTGCGTCCATCTTATATTATACAATGCTCAGTGATCCATTGGAAACCCTAATAATCCTTTCTACAGTGATCTGTTCGGAACCCTAATAATCCTTTCTAAAAGGTCTCCAAACCATCTTTCATGCAGACCTGACCCTATGGTAGTATCACTTCATATGGACTGGGGTTTTAGTGTGTTAAATCCTTATGCAGGCGTGTGTTGAGTCCAACAACAGTTGTGCATTGGGAAGGTCTTGGGTGCTTGAGTAGGGTTAGGATCTCCTACTAATAACCTTCTGGCTAGCTTTTTTGGATAAGGTCTTAGGTCATTGGATATGGTATCAAAGCTAACCAAATCCATGGTCTAAGGATATTCATTTCTCCTGCAGGAAGTTCATAAACAAAATCTTACAAGAAATATTTTAAGGCAATGGCATGGTATCCTAGTAAAATAGCTTTGGACTAAGATATAGCATATAAAGCTGATAATTCAGTTGAGGATCTGTAAAACATTAAGAAGAATTCAAATATTGGTAAATGTGTAACAACTACTCAAAAGTTTACAGAAGCATCCATGCATCCAACAGAAGTCTTTGTTGAATTTCTCTCTCTCTCTCTCTCTCTCTCTCTCTCTAGATGTTGATATGCCATGCAGAAATTAGCCCAAAACCTATGGGGCTTTTCAATGATATTATAATTGATTTTTGTTCTGACTTGTAATATTTAATATTGACTCTATTGGTTAGAACTGATGATGGGCTACTTAGATTTTTTTTCATCATATACATAATAATTGAGAATAATATAATTAATATAATTAGTGCATATGCATCACAGGTAGGATTAGACCAACAAATTAAGACACAATTTTGGGAAGACATAGATAAGTAATGTAAGAAATATCACAGGAGAAAAGATATATTTCGGAGGAGATTTTAATGGATATATAGGTAAACGGAGGGATGAATATGAAACAGTACATGTAGGATATGGATTTGGAGATAAAATGAAGTCGGCGTGAGCTTATTAGATTTTGTAGTGGCGTATGATCTAGCAATAGCAAACACTTGTTTTAAAAAGAGAGATGAACATTTAATAACATTTAAAAGTGGATCTAATAAAAGTTAGACTTTTTCTTAATTAGAAAGGTAGATAAAATAATATGCAAAAACTGTAAAGTTATTTTAGGAGAAAGTTTAACTTCACAACATAGGATAATGGTAGCAGACATATGAAAAAATTGAATCTAGAGTAAAACATAAAATTATTAATTCAAAAATTAAATGGTGAATTTTCAATTACTATATGTTTACATCAAGGATCTGCCTAAGTCCATTTCTTTTTGTATTAGTTATGGATGAATTAACCAAATATTCAAAATGAATCCCATGGTGTATGTTATTTGCAGATGATATAGTGTTGATTGATGAAACTAAATATAGAGTAAATGCTAAGCTAGAGATTTGGAGAGACTTTAGAATCTAAAGGTTTTAAGATTAGTAGAACTAAAACTGAATACATGAAATGTAATTTTAGTGTATAAATGCATATGAAGAAACAGTTAAGATTGCGAGCCAAGAGATATCAAGGAGTGAAAATTTTAGGTATTTGGGATCATTTATCCAGCAAGAAGGTGAAATAGTTGAATATGTGAATCATAGAGTTAAAGCAGGATAGATTAAGTGGAGGAGTGCTTTGGGAGTATTGTATGATTGGCGCATCCCATTAAAATTGAAAGAAAAATTCTATAAAACCGCTATTAGGCCAGCTATGCTATATGGAACAGTGTGTTGGGCAATATTGGAACAACATGTGAATAAATTAAGTGTAACAGAAATGTGTATGTTAAGATGGATATGTGGTAAAACTTTAAAAGATAGAATTAGAAATAAACATTTAAGAGAAATGATAGGAGTAGCCCCAATTGAAGATAAAATGAGAGAAAATCGATTACGATTGTTTGAACATATACAATTGACCTTTAAATGTTTCAGTTAGAAAGAGTGATCTTTTAACAATCCACGATAAAAATAGAGGTAGAGGTAGACCTAAACTAACATGGATAGAAATAATTAAAAAAGATATAACTATTTATAATTTGAATGTCGATTTGGTCCTGAATAAAGCAGAGTGGAGGAAACAGATTCATGTAGCCGACCCCATTTTATTGGGAAAAGGCTTAGATGAGTTGAGTATACACAAACCACTGGAAGGAATGTTATTTACACATTTGCTATCAGAATGTTCTGAATTGAGCAGAGTTATTAATACAGGGGATGGTTGGCTCTAGTTTTTACCAGCTGTAGCCTTGTTTTAAAAAACTGTAGCTCTTAGTCAGTGTTCTAATGAGGCCAGTACCTCTACAGAAGGAAGAGAGGAGGGGGTGGGGGTGCGTGTGGAGTGGCGGCCACATTAGGAAGTAATGACAGGATGGTATGGAAATATCATTGCAGTTTGTGTGAAGCTTTTTTAAATATATCAATTCTTTATTATTCTTTTTGATATACATTCTTCTGATCACATTTAAGTGTTGGCCTACTATCATGAAACTATCTTCCTTGATCGATGTGTTACCAACTAGAATATTGTTACTATTTTTCTGCTATCGCACTTACCAAATAATTGCTTTACTGGGTATAGGTGAGGTCTCTAACATTAGATGTAAAGGTTTGGGAGCCCGCTGTTGTGGATTTATTTCGTTCACTGGGTAATGCTTATTGTAACTCTGTGTGGGAGGAATTGCTTCTCTCCCAAGAAGAAAGGTAAATTTTGATATAATCAGTTAAGTGCTATCTAGATGTCTAATAGACAATTTAATACAGAAAATGATTAAAGACTATATCAAGTGGTTATTCTTTTCTACATTATTGACTATACATCGCCATTATTTTGTTAACACTTACTAATTAGGGTTCTGTTTAGTAATATTATTAACAACTCTGTAATGCATTTTCATTGTTGAATCATTGAATTTTCAATGACTGTTTATGGCGATTTCTTCTTCACATGCAATATGCCATTCTTGTTGACAAAAGAAGAGCCAAAGTTTAACCCTTACTGTCAATAAGTTGTTGTCCAACTCTGTTAGTTGAAATTTTTAATTGTTTCGGCTTGCTTCCTGATAAAAGTTGAGTGCAAATGCAAGTTATGTTGCTTTTTACCTGAGCTTGTTGATTGGGGTCCATGTTGTGCCATAGGAAATGGAAAACACTTGTTTGTTTAGTCACATCCATTGTAGGTCAGAATGCTTATCCACAAGTCAGGTCTTAACAGGGTCCCACTTGTCTTGCTACCACCCCTTGAGGTACTAGTTAACAGAAAAATCCCACATTCTGTGATATATTTGCTTCTAGAATCCTTACTACCAGGAAAGTTATTCTTACTTATAGTTTGTGTTTGGAAGTTTTGCACTTGCCTCTATAAATTATTTCAACCAATGACTTGAACTTTATAGACTACACCATGATCATATAATTGATTTAGAAACAAATTTAGTGCCTTCTTTGGTATAAAGTGACAAACATTTGCTTCAGCCGGTTAAAACTTGAAAGGTATTAGAACTGCAAGACTAATGTTTCTAATTTTTGCTGACAAAGTCAAAGGAGAATAAAGATTAAAATTACTGTTGGCTGAGGTCGAATTCAAAGGTTTACAATAGGTTTTCAAGTATCACCTTTGCTTTCTTGAAGTGATGCTAAATCATATCCATTTTTTTTCTAGCCTCTAATTGACTGTTATATTGATGCAGAATGGATGAATCAAATCTTCTGTCAATCCAAAAGCCTAGCCCCAAAGATACTATTTTGAGAAAAGAAAAATATATTCAAGCAAAGGTACTTGTGTTATATATCACTATTTAAATAGTCTATCTGCTGGATGTTATCTATTTCAAGCAAAATAGATTGTTCAAAAAGAAAATTATTTTTATGACCATCCTTTGGCCTTCTCATTTGAGCGGATATTTGGTAGAAAATTTATCTTGTACTTTATAACACTAATTTTAGATGAACATGAGAAATCCACAATAAAAGAAACTTGGATATAAGTCTCCAAAAGCAAAACTAACAAAGATTAATAAGGTTCACACAAAAGTCATGGTCCTTGCACTAAGCATACTCCTGATGAATTATCCCACTAGCTACCAAACCTCTGCATCTGAAACAGACAGTTTGAAGAGTAAGCTCAACAACAGAGCAACTGTAACCTCAACAAACCGGACCAAGCAGGCATGGAAGAGAATTTAACAAAATTAACTCATATAGCTATACAATACATTTTAGCAAATTTACCATTTTGTAATCAAGTTCTATAGTTTCCAAATTGTCTATATATACAAAACTTTCACAATTACATCTAAATTCGATAGTCTTGGTGACTATGGCCAGATTTATCTTGGAACAAGGTCTGTAACCACATTTAACTTCTGTGGTGTAGGTCTAGTTCTATGAAGTGAAGAGCATATTCAACGTTATTAAATTGACCCGACCCAACTATTTCAGGATGTGTTGTAATGAACCAACACTGAACCTGGTTGCTAATGGGTTTTGGATTGAAAGCCAGCAGGAGCTTGTCTTGACCGAGGTTTACTGCCAGGTTCCGCTTGGTTTCAACTCTGTTCGGACTGGCTCCTATTAGCCTTGAGCTAATAATATAAGACACAAAGAGAGGGGCATTCTCAACCTCTTTCTCCTCTCCTCTTGAAATTCAATAGGAGCATGGGGAACTGAGTAAGAGAAGGGGATGAAAGAATTCTGCGGTCTGATAACTAGGACCAAAGAAAGAAAAGCTAAAAACTTTTTCCCTCTCATCTTCCCTCCTCCTTTTCTTTTTTCTTTTAAGCCTAAAATAGATCAAAAATTGCTAAATAAACGGTTGATCATGCCTTTAAAAAAAAAAAAATTGGCATGATTTCATGATATGCTAAAGATCTAAGAGCGGTCTACACATTGATTCCAAAATCCTGAATTTTTGTAGCTTGTATAATCTTTTAGAATAGAACAAATTATAGTAAGATCCTCAACTTTGACTGATTTATACATTGACCCCCCCCCCCCCCCCCCCCCCCCCCCCAATTTTTTTTTCAAAGACCCTGAAACTCCCGTTTTGTTACACAAAAACCATGTTCCGTCTATCTTCCTCTAACATTGTTTAGATGTTGATTGCAATGACCAATTTACCCTTCATTTCTGTTTGGGAGAGTTCAAAGCATCTGAACATCCGTCCTAATCCTCCCTCCTGATCCACACATCTTTGGTCACCATCCAAGGTATCAATTGCAATAGCAACGGGCCCATTTGGGCATGGATCTCCATTTCCCATCTCATAACACCAAAAAAAATCGAAATATTAGCACCTAAATAGAGATTGAGCCCCAAAACTATTTTTAAAACAAAGAAAAAGAGCCAAAAAAAATCTTATTTAGAGAGAGGAGAGTAGAGAGATCTTGAATAGGAAGGAAGGAAAGGCAAAAACCTATGGATTTGTATGGATGCAAACGAGAAGAAAGAAATAGGGAAGGGGAGGAAAAGACAAAAGCTCTATTTTAGCACCTACACCAGATATTAAGCCCCAAACAACCTAAAAATAAAGGAAAAAAAAAAACTATTAATGAGAAAGAGGAGAATAGAGAGATTTGGGCAATAAGGAAAGAAGAGACCTATCGGTTGCTTTTCTCAAAAGGTTTGGGATCTCTATTTCTAGATGGGATCCCATAATGGCCTTAAAAAAAAAAAAATCAAAATTTTAGCATCCACAGAGATGTTAGGCCCCAAACTACCTAAAAATAAAGGTAAAAAAAGGTAAAAAAATTTCTATCGAGAAAGAGAGCAAAGAGATTTTATGCAACAAGGAAAGCCAAAGACCTATCAATTGGTTTTGGGAAGAACAGTGGGGAAGACGAGGCAGAACCTATTTGGAAATTTAAAATCCCATCTTCCTTGTACCAAAATTGAAGGGTAATCTTGGTATTACAAAAAAGATTGGGTAACATTTGACTATCACATATTAACACCTCATGACAATCATGGACGGAGTGGATCTTTTGTGTAACGAAACGGAAGTTTTAGGGTCTTCAAGAGAAAAAAATTATTTTGAGGTCAATAATGCATAAATCGGCTAAAAGTTAAGGGGGTCTCGTTGTAATTTGTTCTTTAGAATATTGTATTTTTGAGTTTTTTTTTTTGAAAAAGCTTGTACCTTGCTTAGTAATATGGCCGGTGGCGCCACGTGGACATTAACGGTGAAGCTAACTGACGGTGTAAACAGGGGCAGGTAGTCCCGCTTTTTCAAGGCGGTCCCGCTCTTCAGCGAGGCTGTGCATCTCCAAGGCAGCCTTGCTCTTCAGCGGGCCGCACTTTCTCCAAGTCGGCCTCCAACGGTCCCGATTTCTCCAAGGTGGCCTCAATGGGCCTGCACTTTCTCAAGTCGGCCTCCAGCGGCCTCGATTTCTCCAAGGCGGCCTCAACGACGCCTTCTCCAAGTCGGCCCTAAGCGGCCCTGACTTTCCAAGGCAGCTTGTGCCACCTGACAAGATCAGGCCCACCTACCGTGGCCTGCACAGCCCGATAAAGCTAGGCCCACCTACACCATCTAGCCTGCGCAGCCCGACAGAGGCAGGCCCACCTACCGCCTATCCATATGCTTGATGGGACTAGGCCCACCTACCATCTGACCCATATGCTCGATGGGATCAGGCTCACCAACCGTCAGACCTATGTGCTCGATGGGATCAGGCCCATCAATCAGCTCCTATTCACGTAATAGTCATGAGTTTAGTAGACATTCCTCTTTACTGAATTCTACGTGGCTGATCCCCAGACGGATACCGAAGGTCTATAAAAGGATAAGAGAATCCAAAGTAAAGGGGTATGTACACACATTACACTTTCTAACCTAAGAAAATCCATCGGTTCTCGGAGCCTTCTTGCCGCGCTCACCCAACAAGTCTAAACTCTCACGGCGATGATCCATGGACTCCGAGAGCAGCAGTCCGTGGCCATCCAGCATCAGCCTGCTCCTGCACCACCACCTGCTGCACTAGCTAGTCAGCAGTCCGCTCGGGGAAGATTCTCCATTGGGAGACTTGGCGCCGTCGTGCCTCTCCCAGAGGACACCGTCGGGTGCCCCTCAAGAGGTCGCGCTCTCTGTCCGTAGCCCAGGTGTGTTTCCCCAGAGCCACGGCGCCAGGAAGAGCCTAGGTGGAGGCATCGCCACCCGCGCTCTTCCCTTCTTCCTCATCTTTGGGCCACCAAGGAAGATGTCGGCTATCAACCGCCAGGCGAAGGAACGTCTGGAGGAATACTACTGACGACGGGAGGAACTCACCAGAAAAATCAATAACCAGTCGGAGGAGTACGACACTCGTCCTCCTTATACATCGAATCTTGGAAGAGCTCGTCCCCTTCAGATTCCGTCTCTCCCAGCTGGATCCGTACGATGTACAACGGATCTTCTTGATCACCTCGAGAGCTACAAAGCTCTCATGCAAGTCTAAGGGGCTACTGACGCCCTCTGAGTGGTTCAAAACCCTAACAGCTTCGTACCTGCTCGAGTCGCCCCTCGGGTCGGCACACAAACCCCCAAGGCGGTTCTAAAGGAGCTCGGCGGCTCGCGGCTAACGGGACACCACTCAATCCGGCGTGAGACGCTCCCTGAGTGGTTGAAGACCTAACAGCTCCGTACTTGCTCGAGTTGCCCCTTGGGTCGGCACACAAACCCTGAGGCAGTTCTAAAGGAGCTCGGCGGCATCGCGGCTAACGAGACACCACTCAATCCGGTATGGAGACGCTCCTTGAGTGGTTCAAGACCCTAACAACTCCGTACCCGTTCGAGTCGCCCCTCGGTCGGCACACAAACCTCCGAGGCGGTTCTAAAGGAGCTCGGCGGCATCGTGGCTAACGGACACCACTCAGTTCGGTGTGAAGATGCCCCTGAGTGTTTAAGTCCCTAACAGCTCCATCCACTCGAGTCATCCCTCAGGTCAGCACACAAACCTCCGAGACGGTTCTAAAGGAGCTCGATGGCATCGCGGATAACAGGACATCACTGAGTCCGACGTGGAGACGCTCCCTAAGTGGTTCAAGACCCTAACAGCTCCGTACCCACTCGAGTTGCCTTTCGGGCCGGCACACAAACCTCCGAGATGGTTCTAAAGGAGCTCGGTGGCATCGTGGCTAACGGGACACCACTCAGTCCGGCGTGGAGACGCCCTCTTAGTGGTTCAAGACCCTAACAGCTTTGTACCCGCTCGAGTCGCCCCTCGGGTCGGCACACAAACCCCCAGGGCGGTTCTAAAGGAGTTCGGGTATTGCGGCTAACGGGACACCACTCAGTCCGGCGTGGAGATGCCCCCTTGAGTGGTTCAAGATCCTAACAGCTTCGTACCCTCTCGAGTTACCCCTCGGGTCGGCATACAAGCCCTCGAGGCGGTTCTAAAGGAGCTCGGCAGCATCACGGCTAATGGAAACACACTCAGTCCGGCGTAGAGATGCCCCTAAGTGGTTCAAGACCCTAACAGCTCTGTACCCGCTCGAGTCGTCCCTTGGGCCGACACACAAACCCCCAAGGCAGTTCTAAAGGAGCTCGGCATCATCGCGGCTAATGGGACACCACTCGGTCCGATGTGGAGATGCCCCTGAGTGGTTCAAGACCCTAATAGCCGTACCCACTCGAGTTGCCCCTCGGGCCCACGCACAAGCCCCCGAGGTGGCTCTGAAAGACTCCTAAACGTGCTTAGGTGTTTCTCGGACAACATCGACACCCTGCGTTCATTCCATCAGATGGCTAAGGCATGAAAGACTCGGCCGACGATGCAAGTTCGTGCGGACCCTAGTCGGATTGCAGGGAGGACTGTGGCCACTCGCTACCGAGCCTAAGTGTTAGGACTAATGCGACACCACAGACACAAGCAGCTACAGAAGATGAGTGGAATCTTCTGGATAATTTTTTTTCTTATTAATATTCAAAGCAATTGCAAAATCTGACTCGAAGTCGGTTACAAGCGAAGAGAAAAGGGAAAATACAAAAGCAAAAGTCTGAAAATCTACGGCTCGCCGGTCCCGACTCTCCTCTGGCCTCGTCCCCATCCATCTCCATGTCGTTCGGGTCCCTAGGCTGGATAGTTTCTAGGCCGTCGATCCTGAAGACTTCAGCGACCTTTGCTTTGCAGTGCTCGAAGCCCTAAGCGTAAGCATCAAGACTGGCTTCGGCCATCTCCTGCTCGAATTCCGGTGAGCTCCGGAACTCCCCAATGGCGTTCTGAGCCTGAGCCTCGGCTTCCCGGACTTGAGCCTCGATCTTCTCAGCCGGGCTTCGGCTCCCCATGCTCGGCTCTCGGCCTCGGTCCGGGCCTCGGCGTCCCCGACTCGGGTTGCGGCTTTGACCCTCCTTGTTTGGCCTCCTGCGTCGCCACCTCCGCCGCAATGGCCCTCCCCTCGGCGGCGTGGGCATTGGCTGCCACCGTATTGGCCCGGCTCTCGGCATCCTTGAGCCAGCGAGTTAGCTTATCGACCCTTCTTTCGTCGATGCCAGGCTAGTCGAAACCACCACCAGCTTGGCCTCGGCCGCGAAGGCCCGGTTGAACTCGATCGCCGCCTTGCTCTTCGCCTTCCTGAACCAGGCCCTCCACTCGTCCCAGTCGACCTTCGATGCAAGGAGCTTGCCGGCCAAGTCGTTTTTATGGGCCTTGGCCTCTTCCAACTTCTGGGCAAACTTCTCGGATATTCCCTTGCATCGGTCCCGGTACTTATCCACTCTCTCCTGGGAGCATGCGGCCGAGTCGCACGTCCGGATCATAGAGTCTCGGAGGGCGAGGATCTTGTTGGCCATCTGCATGGATCAACCGGTCAGCCATAGATTGAACCAGATAAATACAAAGAGAGCACAGATAGAAGTTACCTAGATCACCTACACGTATGTTGCGTCAAGAAGCATGGCGGCACCTCATGGTGCAACTACGCATGAACACGTGGCAGATGCATCCTCTAGCAAGCACTCCGCCTACCGTGCGTCCTCCATTGTCGAGAACCGGGGCGGCGGCCGCGGTGGCTGGGTTGGGACCTTCCTGACCGCCCGCTGGGTGGACGCTTGGACGGGCGGCGATTGCGAGTCCTCCGGTTCTGCCTCGCCTTCATCTACCGGCCTCGCCTTGCTTTCATTCGTCGCCGCCGTGGCCTCCCTCTCTTCGGCCGTCGGGGTGACCTCTTCCGCCTCCGGTTCAGGAGTTGGGCAACCGCCTTTGACCCCCAACTCGCCCGCTTCAGCCTGCTCCTTGGGGGCTAGAGTTTCGCTCTCGAATCCAGGTCAACGACCATCGGCTTGGGGGCAGCCGGGGATCTTTCGCCCACCTCTTCGATCGGGGCCGGCTGGCCCCTCTCCTCCATTCCCGCCTCGACCGCTGCGGGAACCCCTTCGCTTGCCGTTGCCTCGGCCGGTATGCTTTCCCTCGGCTCCCGTAGGAGCCACCTCCGCCGAGCCACCTCCAGACTTCGGAGGCCTGGCCGGCTCGCCCTGGGCCTTCCGCCAAACCCTCCTCGCCGGCCTCCTGCCTCCTCTTCGCATGGCTGCTTTCAGCGTTTCGGCAGACACCTTCATCGCTGCACAAGGAGCCGACGGTCAGAAAAAAGAAAAGACCAGGTCAAAGAATGAGAAGGACGGGATCTCGCGCTCGCTAATCGTTGGGGCCAACTCGGCCTCGTAGAGGTTCTCCTCGGCCAACTCCTTGTAGGAGGGGATCTCGAAGGACATCAGCGGTCGAAGAGCTCCAGATCTTCTCGTCCACGGCGGAGTTACTATTGGGGCCAATTTAGGTTCTCTCCAACTCGTCCTCACTCCATCCACGTGGGCAAACAAGAAACGAGATTTCATCCCTTGACTTTTGAGGGGAGGTGAAGCGGCAGAGTCCGACCCAGCTTAAAAGTAAAAATTTACCCCCCGTCTTTACCATGGTGGCGGAGCTTATAGAGAGCTGGAACACAGATCCTAGCTTCTGAGCCCTGGAAGAAACATACGACAACAAATGCACAGTGATTCGAATCGAGTTTGGAGTCAACTGCGCCAGGACCAGTCTGGACCTATCTAATAGGTTCAGAATAAAAGGATGAAAGGGAGACAAGCTTGCACCTGAAAAACTCCTCGTATAGAGCTATCCAACCGAATCGGTCGAAGGTCACCCTGTCCTCGGGTCCAGTGCAGACAGATGGATAAAGCTAGGGACACTATACCTACTCCTGAGGTCTTCCACTTCCTCAGGGGTGATGGTGGAAGCCACCCGTTGGCCCTGCCAAATCATAACTGGCTACCGAAGGAGAGGCCGAACGGGTTGGGAACGATGGAGCTACCCTAGATGGAGGTGCCTAGTGGAAGACGCTCGGGGTGATGGTTGGACATCTACCGTTGGGCGGTCGTGGATGTGATACCCCGACCGGCCGACGCCTTTGTGAGCTAGGGGAACCTCCTCTTTCGAGGATTGAGAGCTCACAAAAGGCCTCTTACCCTTCCAAATGGTGCGACGGTCCATAGGCTTAAGAGGAAGAAAACGAAGAGCAGAAGGGAAGCAAAAGGAGATTGACCTGTTGTCGGGAAAAGAAAATGGGAGTTGGAAGTTTTGGACTCTGAAAGTTCAGGGCTTAGGAGGAAGAAGATAGCAGCGAAAATGATGGTAGCGTAAAGGTTGCCCTCAGGCGGAAGGGACGGTTTTATACTGACTTTTTGAATTGCCTCGCCCAAGGCAGCGCCACGCGGCCTTCTGCTATTGCACGGGGCAGCTGTCGACGATCTCGCCAGTACCTGAGATAAGACGCTTCGGTTCTGCCCAGGGAGCGGGATTTGCGGCCAATGATAAGACGTGGGAGCAGTGGAGTGATGATGGCACCCACTTTCCCTATTCTTCAAGAGATATTCTTTCTGTGCGTCCAATGCTGACGTCATCTTTCGCGTTTTTACTTCATTATGGAAGGATTTCGAAGCGACATAGCCTTGGGAGGATGCGCCGCACCTCCGACAATTGAAGGCGTGCGAAAGCTGACAGTTATTACAAATTTTCGCGCTTCTTTCGCTCAAGGATCAGCGGACGCATGGCCCCTCGAGCTCAGGAGCGGGGGGCATCTGATGTGGCCGGTGGCACCACATGGACGTTAACGGCGAAGCTAACTGACGGCGTAAACAGGGACAGACGGCCCTGCTTCTTCAAGGCGGCCCGCTCTTCAGCGAGGCCATGCGTCTTTAAGGCGGCCCCGCTCTTCAGCAGGCTACACTTTCTCTCAAGTCGGCCCCTAGTGGCCCCGATTTCTCAAGGCATCAATGGCCCTGCACTTTCTCTAAGTCGGCCCCAGCGGCCCCGTCTTCTCCAAGGCGGCCCCAGCGGCCCTGCCTTCTTCAAGTCGGTCCCTAGCGGCCTCGACTTCTCCAAGGCGGCCTCAACGGCCCCGCCTTCTTCAAGGCGGCCCCAGCGGGCCCCGCCTTCTCTAAGCCGGCCCTCAGTGGCCCGACTTCTTCAAGGTAGCTTGCGCCATCTGACAAGATTAGACCTACCTACCATCTGGCCTGCATCGTCTGATACGATAGGCCCATCTATCGCCTGGCCTGTGCAGTCCGACAGAGCTAGGCCCACCTACCGCATGGCCTGTGCAGCCCAACAGAGCTAGGCCCACCTACCGTCTGACTCATATGCTCGATGGGACCAGGCCCACCTGCCGCATGACCCATATGCTCGATGGGATCAGGCCCATCAACCGTCAGACCCATGTGCTCGATGGAATCAGGCTCACCAACCAGCTCCTATTCACGTAACAGCCACGAGTTTAGCAGACATTCCTCTTCACTGAACTTCACGTGGCTGATCCCCAGACGGATATTGAAGGTCTATAAAAGGGTAAGAGAATCCGAAGTAAACGGGGTACGTACACACATTACACTTTCTAACTTAAGAACACCCTCAGTTCTCGGAGCCTTCTTCTAAAGAGCTTCTTTAAGCTCCCTACTGTGACCTCGGTTGCTAACTTGATCGTCGGAGGGTCCTCGTCGGAGCAACCTCCAGTCCGGGACTTTTTGTAGGCTGCCTGCTACGGAGAAGGTGGTACCAGCAAACAATATTTCCGACGGTTGATTTCAGTGATCGAGCGTCAACACTTAGGAGGCCTCATGTTACTTGATGTTGTTTTTTGGCAATAATTTGTTTAAATTTGAGTATGGTTATGGCTACCTGATCCTAAGTCTAAATTTAAATAAATTTCAAAAATAAATGATGCTCAAGGCATATGCATGGGCTGAAAAAATAAAATGTAGCAATACTTGTATAGTTCTACATTAATTGAAATTAAAATTTTTTAAAGATATTTTACAATGAAATATATTTTTAATTTAAAATGATTAAACTAGTTGTAACTTTTGTGGAAATTTTACTATAAATACTCACTGACTTAGATTAATGAGGTCATTAAAGTAAAGAATTTGATAGGCTGAAACCCTTGAATTATCAACGACCTAGGTGACTAAACAACTCAAAATTCATCCGGCAACAATCGATCAGGCATTTAAAATTAAAATAAATGGCTAAATAAATTAGAGCAAGGATAACAAAAAAGCCTAAAAGTAAATTATCCACTTAATTACCTCAATGCTTGAAATGTCTAGTGACAAAACAATGACACTTTAAAGTCCAAAGACCAGCACAATGATGAAGTTTTTAACAGCATAAGATATTCATTTAAATGTTTAAAGAAAGTATATATAGAAAATATCTTCAGAATTTCTTAATGTTTCAGTGCAGCTTTCATTACTCTAGAACTTGTAATTATGCAGGCTTAAAGTGCAGTTTACTTGAGACTTCTCTGCTTCCACATATTTTCTGCTTGTAGTCATATATAATAGCTCCGGATGCTTAAGGCATTTTTCTGAATTATAATTTTATATTTGCAGTATGTGGACAAACTTCTAATTGACAAGGAAAAAACCCAGACTGATGTTGCTTCACAAACAATCCATATTTGGGATGCAGTTAAATCTAATGATATACGAGGAGCATATCGACTCCTTGTGGCATCAAATGCAAGTCCCAACACCAGATATGATGAGGTCAGTAGTGATCTTTATCATGCTGCAGATACACCAACATCCAGGAATAGTGGATTTACAGAGAGGAAGCAATTTGATCCTGCAAACTGTCAGAAAATTAAGGATTGTGATGAGCCTGATGGTTGTATGCAAGGTTGTTCCCTGTTACATTTAGCATGTCATATTGGTGATCCATTGATGGTGGAGTTGCTGCTTCAGTTTGGTGCTGACATTAATATTCAGGACTTCCATGGAAGGACCCCTCTCCACTATTGTATCTTCAAGAAAAAAACAACCTTGCTAAATATCTTCTTAGGAGGTATGTATAAGGAAATGACACAAATGATCGAAGGATTCTGCTTCTCTATGGTTCTCAGGTCTTGCCAAAACTTGAATCATTCATGTTACTAGTCTTCTGTGGATAAAACAAGACTTATCAACTTGATTATAATAAGCTAGGATAAAGTAGATATGTGCTAATATACCTCTAGCACACCCGATCAAGTAAACTTGAAGTTATTTTCGTGTTTTGATAATGCAGTTAGCTCTTTCCGTGTAGATAGCCAATCAACTGTAACAGGAATTTCACTGAGAAATGTTGTCACTCAAGTACATGTTCTTAAGACTGGGAGGACCTAGTAATAAAATAAAGCATCATCTCATTGAAAATTAACTTGAATTTTACAACCACAAATGAGAAACAACTCAATTGTAAGTAAAATTGTAGCATATTCATATCTACCATCACTATACCTCCTTGCATGCTGATGAAACAGAACTAAGTGACAACATAATGAGACTTGCTTTTTTTCTTTTTTCTTTATTTTTTTGTGTGAAGTATGCACGATTATTGCTGAGAGTTTACCCTTACAAAATGAAAGTGACTGCGATGCTTGTCCAAAAATGTTTACAATGAGATGGTCCTTAAGGTACATGATTTTTGACAAGATAAAACAAGTGTACCGATGAGCAAATGTACTGTAGAATAATTGAATGCCTCATGAGACCTAGATTGTGGACATTGAGATGGTGCATCAACATGATAGCTAATCTTGAGGATTTATGCAGCCATTAGGACAAATTTAAAAGTCAATAGAACAGCCACTTGATACCTCTAAAGAAAATGGAGATGTTTGAAAATTTGAATCTTGATATTAATTTTGTGACACTGCAATGCTGACAGGTTTAATGACATAAACTTGTTTCCAGTGAGCTTATGAGACTTCAAGCAATATGGTGAACTTAACAAATGTGGTGAGAAAAAAGGCATGGGAAACTAACATTATAAAGATTTGGATTGGTTGATCTTTTAGTTGCATAGTTAAGGTAATAGGTATATAAGTTGTTGACACAAGAAATCTCAACAAATGTTTTGTGTATAATTGAGCAAAAATGGAAATCAAAAGCCTTAGAGTTATTTTTTTGGTGTGGGAATTGACTTCGTCAAATCAAAATTTGAAATTTGATAAAACAATGTGGTTATATGGAAAAGGTTGATGTACATTAAACAATAAAAGAAAACCAGACCTCTAGTCAAGAATCTGAATGGTAGCTGACACCAAGACAGTCCAAAAATGCTTTGAAAGGAAATCCACCATGAGCATGGACACTGGAATGTTTAATATTTTACAATAAGTCATTTGACAAATAGTGTGAGATAAGGTTTGAAAATAGAAGTTGTTGAAGTGATTTACTGTCAACCTAACATTGCCATTTAGTTGTTGGACATTACCGGCTTTTGGAGAAGAAGGACAAGTGCAAAGGGCTTGTTTGGGACCTAAGGAAACAAGAAAGTCACTTGTGATGGCCAAAAACATGGATGCCATGGATGGAAGAACCCTAATGAAGGAAGCAAATTAGATATGATGCTAATGATCAAGAAACTTAAAGGATGAAGTGAAGCCTGGGGAAATTGGCTGGGGTCCAACCCTAAAGACTCTTGCATGGACAATGAGAAAATGTAACCAATAAATTAGGTTACTCAAGATCGGGCCAACATTTCTCAGGTGGTGTTTGCTAAAATGGGCCTTATGAACTGTCAATATCATAGACAAATATAAGTGATCCAGTACATAGAAAATGCACAAATTTTTAAAAATCAAATATTAGAAACCACAAGAACACAAAGCTTGCTGGCCAGGATAAATAGAGAGATGGAGATTTCATATTCAGGAGTGAGAGAGTCCAAGATGCTGATATTTGACAAGATCAAGCACCCTAAAGTCTCTTTAGTTTAGTATGTCAAGTGTCAACTGCTGCAAAAAGGTAGGGACATTAATCTGATGGTTATGGTTTTGTTTGATTACAGCAAAGTCATTGTAAAATTCTGGTTGCTCATATCTAGAATAATTTAGTAGGTTGTATTTGCATAAACTTAATGGTGGAGTGGAGATGTTGGACATGTCAGTTCAGTGCAATAGTATTCTGAGACTCTTGGAGGAACCTCATGAGTCTCCAATTAGCCTCTCATTAGGGTTTATAGAAAAAAATGTACAATTATGTAAAAGTAAAACATGATAGAAAGAATATGAGCAAAGAATAAGTAGAAAAATTCATCTGTAAATTTAACTCTTTATTTAGGTTTGCATCGAAAAATTAGACTATATAGATCAGAATAATGTCATGAATTGCTGTAGAGTTTATACACTTCCAGTTCTTAGGCCATTACTTGTACAAACAACAAAATCAGAACAATGATGCGGATAATTTGGAAGATTGACTGCTGACATTGAAGTACTCTTTTACAGTTTTGATAGTCTATAAAATTTTTGACCTTCTATTAGTGCATTTTCTGCAAATATCTATTCAGACATGCCAGGTGTGGTACTAAAGTATCTCACACTTGTCACTAATCTTTCTTGGCTTTTCTGAAGAACATCAGTTAAGACAGATACCATCCCTCATCTGCTTTGCAGCTCCTTTCCAGATCATTTAACGCATGAAATTGGTTGTGTTGGAGAAGATCATCAACTACCTGAGTGAATTTTAAATGAAAACTGAATTTTGTGGAGAACTTAAAACATGTAAATCTCCCAAGTAATGCGAAATTTTGAGGAAATTTAACCGATTATGAGGATTAATGTATATACTGGAATCTACTATCCAAATTTGAAAATGAGTTCATTCATAACTAATTTGTTATTACTCAGGGGTGTCCATACGTCAATTAAAGATGGTGGGGGCTTGACGGCTTTAGAAAGGGCAATGGAACTTGGAGCAATAACTGATGAGGAATTATTTATATTGCTTTATGGGAATGATTGATGCAGGCAGCTCTACTCTCCAAAGTTGGCCTTTGGTATGTTTCTTTTTACTCTCCATTCTCTTCATGTAATGGTGAATTCTACAATTTGTTGCAATCTAATGTAACAACAATGTAATAATTCACAAGTAAAAATGGCAGAAGAACCCAGATTTCTACAATATTAGAGCAAAAGCATGAAAAATAGTTAGTGTAGATTGGATAGTTTAGAATTCCATCTTTTATGTCATTTTATTTGTGCAGTACATCACTCTCTATTTCTGCCCCATCTAATTTAATATTGAGATGCAATGATTAAGCACTGATTCTGCACAAAACAATGAGGTGCAATATTTAGTTTGCCAGCCACTACTAGTCATACATATATATATTCATGTGAACGGGTATAACATCATAGTAATTTAAATATTAATCTGTTTCCACGTCTGCTTTTGAGCATTTAAGAAAATTATGAAGGAGCATATATTTAGATATTTTAGGCTGAGGACAAGTAGATGAGGAATTGCTTTCTAGATCTATTGGTGCTTAGGGAGTGGGGGCATTGATGCAATAGTAAGATTGCTTCATTGTGATCTTAGGGTCTTACAGGATCGAAATGTGGACACAATCTCTCTGCATATAATGCAAGGTTGCATACACTTTAAACCTTATAGACCCTACAAAGTCCTTATTAGGGTTATGCTGCCTAAAGAATTGCTTTTGTTGCCAGACTAGTATCATCATAGTGTTCTTTTATATGTTAAACTGATCATGGTTCATCATGTTAATTGCCAGTTTTACCTAATTCATTGGACGAGCCATGATGCCTTCTACTATTCTCTTCGCAGGGGACTGCAGGACACTGACCCATCAGGGCTGCAGAGTCTCATGCTCCTGCAACCAGTGCTCCATCTTACAACTGATTGTTATGTTGTATCTGGAATAATGTTCAATGATTGTAGCACTAATTCAGCAGGGAAGTTGGAGAACGCACTACCTTGTAAGTGGCGTATCACCAATGATACGTTGTTTTATGCATTAAGGTTTGCGCCACAAAAAAGATTAGTCATCTCAAGCAAACCTATTGATGTCACCTTGTATGTTCTACAGATGCATACCAATATTCCTGATTTATTTATTTAAGGAAAATTTCGCTCTCAAAAGAATTGTTTCCCCCATCAAAATGCTGTGTAAAATCTGTACCAGTTCCATCTGGTGGACAAGGTTCCGAATTATGGATATGGCATGTTGTTTGTTGAAAATTGATGATTCTAATCTTGTATCAGCAGCAGTATTTACAGGTATGATAAGTACCAGGAAAAGGAACCAAGGTATGCTTAATCTTTTTCTCTTGATTATTTGATGCCATTAAAGTTGCATTTGGCTACATTCGAATATAGCAAAGTACAGGATTTGGTCATCTTTTTTATTTTGAATTCATACGAATTTTGAAGATATCTTATCTTTTAGATGATCGGATTTTGAGCTTGGTTATGTTCGAATATAGCCAAGTTTACCTCGTATTATCATAAATGTGTTGAAAGATTGGATTTATGTTACAGGAAAAGTGTAGATCTTGTCATGTGATATTAGATATTGGATTTTCAAGAATGTATTGAAAATTGAAAGCAAACCTTGAATATTTTAAACAACTAGAAAATATATTATAATTTTATTTTTAATCTATGAATATCTTTAATTATAGAATACTAGTTTTCATTAAAAATAGTTTTGGACATATGAGAATTTTGATTAAAGAAAGAAAATTGGAGAACTTGTATTTCAAGGTGTTGCTGGGTTCTTTGACGTGTAGAAGTCTTTCTACATACCCATTAGCTTCCATACCTTGTTTCCTTAGTTTGCAAGTTTTCAAAATTAGTTTCTTTCTTGACCTTGGTTCCTAACTTCAAGATTTGGATCATATCTTGTTAAGATTAATAAATATCTTCTTTAGTAAATTTTATTCTCTTGCTGTTTCACTTCTAATTTTAGACCTTTCCTTCTTGCATCTGGTATAATTTTAGACCTTTGATCACTTGTGTGGTTCTTGCTTGCTCAATTAGGTTTTGGGTGGTTTAAATTTTGTTTGGATAAAAAATTGCTTTCAAAATTTCTTCTAATCTCAAAGTTTTGTTGAATTTGGATTCATCTCAAAATCCTTTTTTAAAATTTACTTTGATTTCATGTAGGATAAGGTGTGCTGTTGGAAGTCGACCTCTCTTCTTCTATTGTCCACATTGTTGCTTGAGTGAGAATATGTCTATTGTCATATGCCTATAGAGCTTCAATAATTTATCCGGCGAATCCATTGTAATTGAAGTCCTAATTGGTGCCTTTAGGATTAAGGTTTTAAATGCCATAGACAAAGGTGTTCAAATTTTTCTATGGAAAGGACACCTTGCATCCTATCCTGTCTTAATCCCAACTCGGTTATGCTTTCAAATATTTGCTGAGGATATTTTTTTCTTAAAAAGTTATTTATAAAGTTTTATATTTTTTTTATTTTTAAATATATTAACATTTTTAAAGCTATATCTTTAAGATTATTGAATTTATTTAAAATTGACATTATAATATATTACAATCGAACAAAATAAGATGGCTAGAATTGATTTCCAAATCTTTCTATGATGAGATATTTTTGCTATTTCAATTTTTATCTCATTGAGACTTGAATCCTTGTTTAGGATGATTATTATCTTGAACATAGAAATGAGTGATGTAGCTCAATATTAAAGTGGCTACAAAACGCATGCATCACTTTTGAAACAACTCAAGGATCATTGTTCTTGACAATATTTGGGACTTCAAATTGTGCTAGGATATATTATGATTGAGGACTTGATGCCTATATTAACCTTTAGACCATGGGGAAGGTCCCTGCATTTGCTCATTTAGTAGAATGTGCTATCATTCGGAATGAAGTTTCTTTTGTTGCCTTTTTTTCCATTCTCAAAGAATAATTCAATTACAATGAGGGTCCATGTGGAAAAAGGACATGGCACGGTAAGAGGATGGAGGCAAGACGATAGGATGGATGCATTCCGATGAGGGGGTCACTGTACTCATTCCAGCCTTGCAGAAAGTATCGTGTGACTCTCTATCTGTCGCTCTTCAAAATGAAAGTACAATCTTTAGCCAAATTTACCTCTTTAGACTTTTGGTCTAATGGGTTAATGCCTTCAATGGTTGTAGGAGAATTGGAATGGGCTTCAGGTGCATGCGCTGGATTCCTAGTGTCATGGAACACTATAAGGTCGATACATTCTATAAGAGAGGCCTCTGCATTTGTTCCCAACTTTAGAGAAGGTAACAAGTGATTTCATCACTACCAATTGCGCTCTAAAATGGTAACATCAACCTCTTATAAAATATAGATCTTTGGACTACTAGTCTAATGGGCTCATGCTTCCATCGGTTCTAGGGAATTAGAATGGGCTTCATGTACATGTGCTAGTTTTCCAGTGGGAAAAGTCTTGCTGCATCGCGCCCAATGAATGGCACGCGGTGCATGCACGGATGCCAAAGGTAAAAAATAATTTTGCTCTTGGCATGCGCACGCATAAGCCGTGTGCCAATTACTGGGCGTGGTGCGCGTGACCTGCACCGCACCCAGTGCACAAAAACTTTTCCTTCCAAGTGTCATGAAAAACTATAGGGTGGATGCATTCCTATTTGGGGTTTCATTGTATTTGCTCCCAACTTCGAAGAAGGTAGCATATGACTTCATCTCTACCTCTAGCTCTCCAAAATGATAACATCAATCTCTTGCCAAATCTAGTTCTTTCAACTACTACTCTAATGAGTTGATGCCTTTGATGATTCTATGGAATTGAATAGGCTTCATGTGCACATATTAGGTTGTGTCATGAAAAACCATAAAGTGAATTCATTCTTATTAATGGGTTATTTTATTCATTCCTAACTTTGGAGAAGATAATATGTGACTCCATCTCTACTTGTTTTTCTCCCTCCAAAATGATAATATCAACCCTTTGTCGAATCTAGCTTTTTAGACTTATATTCTAATTGGCTGATGCCTTTGGTGGTTCTAGAGGAATTAAAATGGGCTTCATGTGTATGTGCTAGATTTGAGTGCCATAAAAGATCATAAGGTGGATGGATTCCTATGAAGAAGGTCATTGTATTTGTTCTTAACTTTAGAGAAGGTAACATGTGACTTGAGGTCTACCTATTATTCTCCAAAATGATAGCATTAACTTTTTGCTGAATCTAGCTTTTTGGACTTCTAGTCTAATAGGCTGATGCTTTCAACAGTTTTAGGAAGACTGCCAAGCATATGCATGTGCTAGTTTCTAAGTATTATGGAAGAGTGTAAAGTAGATGCATTCCTATTAGGGAAGCTTTGTATTTGTTAACTTTAGATAAGGTAACATATCATTGTCTATGCCTATCACTCTTCGAAATGATATTATCAACTTCTTGTTGCATCTAGTTCTTTAGATTTCTAGTCTAATGAGCTTATGCCTTCAATAGTTGTAGGACAGCTAGAACGGATTGGCATGCATGTGTTAGTTTTGAGTGTTATAAAAAATTGTAAGATGGATGTATTCCTATGATGGGGTCATTGTACTTATTTTGCAACTTTATAAAAGATAGCATGTGACTTTCTCTTTATTAATTGCTCTCCGAAATGATAATATCATTTTCTGGTGAATCTAGCTCTTTGGACTTATGATCTAATGGACTAATGCCTTTGATGGTTTTAAGGGAATTTGAATGGGCTTCATATGCATATATTAGGCTATGAGTGTCATGAAAGTCTATAGATTGGATCCATTCTAATTAGGGTTTATTTTATTCATTCACAACTTTGTAGAAAGTAGTATGTGACTCCATTTTTATTCGTCGCTCTCCGAAATGATAATATCATCCTATTGCTGAGTTTAGCTCTTTGGCCTTCTAGTCTTTAGTGGTTTTAGGGGAATTGGAATATGTTTCATGTGCATATGCTGAGTTTTTGATATACTCAACTCAATTAAGCCTTTTCCTAACTACATGGGATCGGTTAGTTTTGATCATCCTATACCTTTTTTCAGTTGTGTTAATTGATTATCAATTAAATGATGGTTAAAAAATTATAAATTTAATCAGCCAAACATCAACAATTAAGTGGTGGACGAATCATTTTAACTAAAAAAGAAAAAATGTACTTAATCTTAGTAACTGCAATTCATAAGAGAGTGATTGATGCGGATTGTATTAATTTGTGGAAATGTTTTGGACATATTGTCCTCCACTAGAATCCTAACGAAATGACAGGCAAGTCAAAATTCTCATGTAGATGCCATTAGGTGAAAAATGAATAGTTGTATGTGCTTTTCATGAAAATATTTAATTAACTAGAAGAATCTCAATGTATGGCTAGCCATGCCTAAAACATCTCTACTTAAGCACACTTCTCTTTTTTATTAAAGAAGAACTAAGGAAAGAAGAATGGGTGAAGGAAAAGAAGCAAGTAAAGCTAACCAAAACATGATCCTGCAGACACCATACTAGAATGACTGAGCTCTATTTTCAATAATAGGAGTAAAGTATTATTAGCAAATTCGATTGAGCCAACTATCTTTAATTCCCCTCTCTCCATTAAGCCTAAAAATTAAAGTTCATCTTTGTTGGCCCTTATCATTGTGGAAACCTGAGTTCAAGGCCATTTATTAGCTTAAATGGTACTCACTAGACCACTATCCCTCTATGAATCTTATCATAGTGTGCTAACAATGATAAAGGCTTTGGAGTAAGATGCTCAAGGTTATTACTCTGAAGTGATTGACTTGAAGAGTAATCAGTTTATCAATATGTCTTGATCGTTTCTTCATCTAAGCATTCACGAACATGCTAAGAGCATTAGAGCTTCACTTATTGATGTCCAAAAACATGTGGATCATGGTCCTTTTCTTCTAAGACTTCATCCTACTAGAAAATCAGCTTTCATATTTCATCATCAAGCATGTTATTAATGTATGGGTATGGATAGCTCCAACATTCTTTTTTAGCCTTTGAACAATTTAGAGAGTTCTTGGCACAAAAATTAAAGGCTCTATTGTCAACTCTTAGGTCCATTAATTAACACCCAAACCAATCCTCGCTAGTTCATAGGTTAGAAGGGTTAAAAGAAAAGCTACAACACCAATCATGTTTAGTTCATCTTCACCACTTGTTTCACATTTGGATCATAAATATTTTAAAATGGAAGGAGACATGCCACATGGAACTATTTGTATATAATCAAAATAGAGAGGAACTATGACAACACAACATGTTGCATAAAACTATCGGACCATGTTTTTAAAGAAGAGAAGAGCAACATGATATGCTATATTAAATCAGCTGAACTATTTTGCTATGCTTTATCCTTGATGATATGCAAGATTGGAGACTCTCTAATTTGTTGTTATTTCATTGCAAGACTTTATCTTCAATTAGTAGGGTCCTCATTGTCTAGCCCTTGCATTAGTGAGCTCACAAAGATTGGAGTGAAGATCCAAATAAGAAAAATAAACACCTTTCTAAACATTTCGTTCTAAAAGGATAAGGGGGTCTTAGAAATCCCAGCCATTAAAGTTGATGATGTGATCAACTTTTTTTAAAACTGTATTACTTTGAAATAATGCAATATTATTAAACATAGTTAGAGAATCACTAATTATACCATATTCATAGATTCCATCATTAATGCATCGAAAGATGTGAGGCTTTTTCACTAAGAGAAAATCATCAACCATGCCATCAATGATGATAATGCCATTTTGATGCTCCTTAATAAGTTGAGCAAAAATGTAGTGCATACAAAAAATAACCTTCATGATGTTTTCAAGGATGTGAATATTTATTGCCAGTCAAAATGTCTCAAATGGTATATGAAACAAGTCCATGACTACTTCAACAATACATGGATAGACATTTCCTTCTTAACCATTATTCCTCTATTTGGACTTCCTATCCACCATGCAAATTACTTCATTTTAGGTTACTACAATACTAAAGAATGAATAGTTAGCCATAAGAATGATAAGCTCATAGGAGAGTCCTTGTAATTCCTTTGTATTGCGCAAAATAACTACATTTCTAGATGTTGAGTTCTCCTTTCTAAATGCTCCTAATTTGTTGAAAATTTCTAAGCCTTTGGTCAAATTAAGAGTTTGACTATTCTTTAATCATTATTATGCTCTTAGTTGATGGTGGTTGAAAAATTAGTTATGTTATATTATTGTATTTTCAAAACTTTTATTTAGGCAGTTTTAAAGTATGTTTAAGCCCTATTTTAAATAGGATTGAGTTAGAAATTCTTGCTTTGGGGATATAATGGAATAGATAAGTCCTATTATTGTTACAACTTAAGCCTTTTTTTTATGAGTTTATTTAAGGGTTTAAATTTTGCATTCTTAAAGAAGATCTTGGGCACCCATAGAGAGATTGACTATTGAAAAAATATTATCCTTTTAAGAGTCATAATAGTATGCTTGTAAAAGTCATGAAGAGTTCACAAAAGGCCTATTTGATCTAGATCAAAATTCACCATGAGTAATTTGTTTTAGAAAGGAAGAAGGATTCTTTTATATTAGGTTCAACCTTTATTATCTCTATTCGACCTATCTCTTCTTAATCTTTCTTTCCTTATCATCAATTTTAATCGATATTTTTCATGTTTACTTTACTTTTACTCTTTTGCTTGACTCTTATTTGCTCTACAAATGTTGAACTTATAGGTTTTTTTAGGGATCATCATCAATTGATGATTTCTTTTTGAATGTTTGTATTTTCCAATCTATACTTCATCTAAGAATTAATGGAAAACTTTTACTTCATTGAATTTCACAATCTTCATGAAGCACCTTTTCTACCTTATATTCTATAATAGGATAGACAGATAATTTCTAAATCTAAATTCTTGTCCAATCCTTTTTGTAGGTCCACTTATGCCTTTATAGGCCATCACTAATTAATCTTCCATTAATTTAGTAGGCAATCCAAGCACCATAAGAATTTCGCAAATTAGCAACGTTATTTTGGCATCGCTAATAAAAAAAATTCGTCGCTAATCAATTAGTGATGTAACAGCGATGCCAAAAAATTCAATGCTAAAATGATTGTCGCTGCAAAAATTAGCGACGCCTAGCTGTTTCGTCGCTAATTAGCGACGAGTTTAGCAATGTCGATACCGGCATCGCTAAATAACGATAATAATTAGCAACACCTATTACAGATTAGAGATCACTAATCAGCAATGCCAACCAGGCGTTGCTATTTTTTAAAAATAAAATTTTATAAATAAAATTTTATTTATTTTAATTAACCTGCTTACATAATATTTTAAATCTTCTTCATAGTCACTAAAATTGAAATTGATGTCAGCGTGATATGAACCTCGCCGATAATATGACGAAACTCGATACCAAATATGGAATCAAACCCCAAGATCTTCAAAGAACAAGTTTATTGAGCCCTGACCTATTACCTAGCAAGATAAGAATCAAGGACTGCGGATAGGAAGATGCCACACCTAAAATCTCAAGAATGCTGAAGAACTCTAGATGATAAGTCGGTTGTTTGAACGCTACAAGAATTAACTTGATAAGTTCAAGAGTCTTCTCAAGAAAATAAGAAAACAAAATCTCAAAACTCTTTCATAATAATCTCATAATAATCTGCAATAAAACCAAAAGGGTTTACAATATATAGGAGTCGAGTCTGCTAACTTGAAAAGTTCATAATGGCATTTTTCAAGCTGAAATTAGCCCCAAAAATGGCTGAAAATATTCAAAAATAAAAGATAAGGTAATTAGAAATGTCATCCCTCAAAACGTGCCCATAAATTACATATACGACACCCACAAATAGGAAGGTATGCCGAGATTATGAATCTAACAAGTTGGCTTCCAAGAATGGCTAGAAAACATGCACCCAAAAATAGGAAAGTATGCCAAGATTACAATCTGACAAGTTGGCCTCTAAGAATAGCTAGAAAATGTGAACCCACAAATAGAAAAGTATGCCGAGATTACAATCTGACAAGTTGGCCTCCAAGAATGGCTAGAAAATGTTCTTATCTCAAGGAAATCTTCTAGAGACTTAATCATGTTGACCAAACACTCTTGGATTTATTTTGGACTCTTATCGGGCCTTCATGTGTAAGCTACTTTGCCAACTTATTGAATTAGCCCATTTAAAGCTTCCTTGCAACGCTTGGCTCTAAGTCTTGTAATTAGCTCGCTTAAAAGAGACAAAGGATCACGAGAATGTCAATCATGCTTGAGTGTAGCTTCGTTTGCATCATTCTCCCTTGAAAAGGATTTGTCCTCAAATTATCACCTACATCAAAAGGAGATAAGTCAGAAATATTAAAGCTAGCACTAACACCATACTCACCTGGTAGATCAAGTTTGTAGGCATTGTCATTGATGCGTTCCACCACTTGAAATGATCCATCGCCCTTTAGTAGGAGTTTAGAATGCCTTTGCTTCGGAAAATGCTCTTTTCTTAAGTGCAACCAAACCCAATCTCTTGGTTCAAACACAACTTTCTTGCAGCCCTTATTGGCTTGATTTGCATATTATTTGGTCCGCCTCTCAATATTTTGCCTTGCCTTCTCATGGATCTACCTAACAAGATCAACTTTCTTCTTGCTATCTGAGTTAACACACTCACTCATAGGCAAAGGAGTCAAATCCAAAGAAGTCAGAGGATTAAAACCATAACAATCTCAAATGGTGAAAATTTAGTTGCAGAATGAACACATCTATTATAAGCAAATTCAACATGCAGCAAGCAATCTTTCCATATTTTCAAGTTTTTTAAATGACGACACGCAACAAGGTTGATAAAGTTTTATTCATTACTTCAGTTTGACCATCAGTTTGTGGATGACAAGTAGTAGAAAACAGTAACTTAGTTCCCAAGTTCTCCCACAAGGTCTTCTAAAAGTAACTCAAGAACTTTGCATCTCTATCAGAAACAATACTCTTAGGTATGCCATGCAACCTAACAATCTCTCTGAAAAACAAATCAACTATGTGTGATGCATCATCGGTCTTATGACATGCAATGAAGTGCGCCATCTTAGAGAACCTATCAACAACCACAAAACTGAATCTCTCCCTCTCTTAGACCTCAGCAATCCCAAAATAAAATCCATAGAAATATCAACCTGGGGCTCACTAGGAATAGGAAGTGGAGTATACAAACCATATGGTTGTAATCTAGACTTAGCTTGTCTACATTTAATGCATCTATCACAAACCCTCTCAACATCTCGCCTCATACGTAGCCAAAAGAAATGCTCATGCAACATGCCTAAAGTCTTAGCTACCCCAACGTGTCCCATCAAACCACCACCATGTGCTTCTTGAACAAGCAAATCATGAATGTGGAACACACAACTTATTCTCTCTAAACAGGAATCCATCATGCAAATAAAATTTACCATACAACCCTTTAGAACAATCTCTAAACACGTCACCAAATTTTGAATCCAATGCATACAACTTCTTAATGTATTCAAACCTAAGCAATTTAGCATCAAGAGTGGAAAGTAAAATGTACCTGCGAGATAGTGCATCAGCAACTACATTTTCCTTACCTTGTCTATATCTAATTCTATATGGAAATGTCTTGATGAACTCCACCCATTTGGCATGGTGTTTGTTCAATTTGTGCTGCCTCTTTAGATGCTTCAAGGATTCATGATCCGTATGAATCACAAACTCTTTCGGCCAAAGGTAATGCTGCCAAGTTTCTAGAGTTCGAACTAATGCATATAATTCGTTGTCATAAGTAGGGTAGTTTAGAGCTGCCCCACTTAACTTTTTACTAAAGTATGCAACCGGCTTCCCCTCTTGCATCAACACGCCACCAATACCTATACCTGAACCATCACACTCAATTTCAAACCTTTTAGTGAAGTCAGGTAAAACAAATAAAGGCGCATTAGTCAACTTTTCCTTGATGAGCTTGAATGTCTTCTCTTGTTCTTCTCCCCACTTAAAGGGAGCATTCTTCTTGATGACTGCAATTAAGGGTGTGGTTAGACTACTAAAGTTTCGAACGAATCGCCGGTAAAAACTAGCCAAGCCATGAAAACTTCTTACTTGACTTACTGTTGTAGGCATTGGCCAATCTTGGATTGCCTTCACCTTTTCTTCGTCCACTCCAATACCTTTAGCACTTACAACAAAACCAAGAAACATAAGCTTATCCGTACAAAAGGTTCACTTCTTAAGACTAGCAAATAACTTTTCGTTTCTTAAAATTTCTAAAACAAGTTTTAGATGTTCAGCATATTCATTAAAGTTTTTACTATAAATCAAAATATCATCAAAGTAGACAACTACAAATTTACCAATGAATGCATACAAAACATGGTTCATAAGTTTCATGAAGGTACACAAACCATATTTTATTTTAAATAAAGTTTTTCACTCATCACCTTCTTTCATCCTAATATGATAATATTCAATCTTAAGATCAATTTTAGAGAACACACAAGATCCATACAGTTCATCAAGCATATCATATAATCTAGGAATGGGATGATGATACTTTACCATAATGTTGTTGATGGCTTGGTAATCAACACATATCCTCCATGTCCCATCTTTCATAGGCACTAACAATATTGGAACCGAACAAGGACTTATGCTTTCTCTAACATACCCTTTCTCCATTAGCTCATCAACTTGCCTTTGAAGTTCCTTCATCTCCTCGGGGTTGCTTCTATAGGCAGATCGATTTGTAATTGTGGCACCAGGTATGAAGTCAATCTGATGTTCAATTCCTAAAATTGGTGGCAAATCGGATGGCAGCTCCTTGGGAAAGACATCATCAAAATCCTGTAAAAGAGAAACAATGTTGCTCGGCAAAGAATCGATAAGATCATTAGTAGATAAAAAGGCCTCCTTGTACAAGAGCACTATAAGGGGCTGATGAGAAATTAAAGCTCTCTCGATCTCACTTTTCTTTGCAATAAAATTGTATCTTTCCTCTTTTTCACACACTAAGGCCGAACTCTCTCCCTTCTCCTTTTTCCTTTTATTAACATTTTTCTCACTTTCCTTTTCTCTCTCTTTTTTTCTCTTTTTTTCTTTTCTCACATGTTCGGCCTCACTCTCTTTTTTCTTATTTTTCTTTTCTCTTGCTCTTTGTAACTTCAATTGGTCGTCAAAAACCTGTTTTGGAGTCATTGACACAAGTGACATATGCTACTTATTAATAGTAAAAGAGTATATATTGGTGAGACCGTCATGTGTGACCCACCGATCAAATTGCCATGGTCTTCCTAACAATATATGACATGCTTGCATAGGGATAATGTCACAAAGCACCTTCTCATCATATTTTCCTATGAAAAATGTCACCATCACTTGTTTAGTTACATTGATTTCTCCACAATCATTCAACCATTGAAGTCGGTAAGGTCTTGGATGCTTCAAAGTATGTAACGCCAATTTCTTTACTAACTCAATACTAGCCATGTTCGTGTAACTCCCTCTATTAATTATCATGCTGCAAACTTTGTTATTCACAAAACACCGAGTGTGAAATAAATTCTTCCGCTGGTTACTTTTTTCTTTTACTTGCACACTAAGAGCTCATCTTTTCACCAATGACTCACCAACAACAGCACATTCCCCATCATAGGCATCTTTAAGAGGTGGCATGTCATCATCATCTTCTTTTTCTTCATCTTCCGAAATGAGCTCTCCTTGTGGCGTGATCATCATTACCCTCTTGTTCGGGCACTCACAAGCTAGGTAGCCCCTACCTTGACATTTAAAACACTTAATATCATGACTTTTAATTATAGTTGGCTCGGTGTTACCTTGTTTTGGCGCAGCAACTTGTTTGGCATCTTTAGAGGGCTCAGTCCTTGGCTTGTATGATGGAAATTCATCCCGTTTAGTGGTTGTTTCTATGTATTTGAGCAGCCACATTTGATCCCCTCCTAATCAAGTTTTTTGCATTTGATACCTTCCTAATCAAGTTTCTTCGCCTCAATTGTCGCTCAATTTGATGGCCATGTGCACCATGTCTTCTAATTCTATATAATGCTGCATCTCCATCCGATCATGGATTTCTGGGTTCAATCCTTGCAAGAACCTTATCATGGTTGCCTCACGGTCCTCTTCCACATTAGCATGGATCATAGCAATCTTCATCTCCTTATGATAATCATCAATACTCCTACTACCTTGGGTGAGGCGTTGCAGTTTGTTGTACAACTCCTGATAGTAGTAGCTTGGGACGAATCGCTTGCGCATGATCGTTTTCATTTCCTCCCATGTCTCCACAAGACGTTCTTCATTTCTCCTTCTTTCTTTTAGCAACTGATGCACCAAACAATAGCATAGTCAGTGAATTAAATTGTAGCAAGTTTTACCTTTTTTAGCTCAGAATAATGGTGGCAATCGAAGACCATCTCCATCCGCTTCTCCCATTCTAGATAAAGCCTCATGATTATTTTTTCCTTCAAACGATGAAATCTTCACCTTGATGCTCCCCAGATTATCATCCCTTCTCGGCCTACCCATTCTAGCTTTTCTACTTTCATAACCACACCCAAATATGCCTTGGTTTATATATGGTTCTTCAAACTCCTCTAACCCAGCATCATCTTCTATATCTCCCCATAGTCCATCTGGTGGTACATTCCTAGGATGCCTAATGGAATTGTTTTGCCTTTGTCCCCTAAGTGTTCCCTCCTCCATCCTATCTATCCTCTCATGCAATTGTTCCAATTCAGCCCTCATCATCCATCTGATTTTTCCCATCAATGCTTGTATTTGTAGGTTCGGAAGGGCTTATCGTTGAACCTCCTCAGTTGAGTTTTCTCCTTGGTTGAGCGACATGCTTAAGATCAAGAATCATGATTAAGAAAACTCACTAGCACTCCCTCACATGTTTCACTCACTAAATTTGGCTTTTGTTTTGATGTTCTCACCACTCTTGCCTTTTTCCACTCTTTGTGTCTTCTAAGATTCTTAATCAGACTCAAGGAACAACCAAGAATCAAACAACAATTCAAATTGAGAATTCAACCAACCAACCACAAGAGCAAAAAAGTCAAGAAAAGAAACTTCAAAAGAAAGCAAAAAATATGCCAAAGAAATAACTAGAATGCAAAAAGGAATAAGAACAAACAAAACAAATTTGTTTAAGCAAGAAAATAATTTGCCATTAATAAAGGCATTCCAAAAGAAATAAGACAAACAAAGTATATTTGTTTAAGAAAGGAAACAACTTGCCATGAATAAGGCCTTCCCTTTTCTTCTTTATGAAGCATTTAGTTAACTTCCCAGAATGCTCAAAATCATTCAAAATTCATGCTAAAATGTCATAAAACAGAATGTACCACTCTTTCTATATTTGTTCAACTTCCTTTTTTCTTTTTAATTTTTTTATTCGTTCTTTCTTTTCCTTACTTCTTTTCTTTCTTTTTTTTTTTGATAAGTTCACAGACTACCCACTTTTTGACGTGAACAACAATGCTTACTTAGGTGAAGGTGTCTGGTTACTCGGTGGAAACCAATGTTTAAACTTTTTTTATTATCTCAAACTCATCACGACAAGATTAAGATCATAAGAACAAAAACATAATAGAACAAAGAATAAGAAAACACACAAAGGAATAAGAAAGGAATGAAACAAGAACAAAGATAACATGAAACAAGATTTAACCTTTTGAAGCTAATTTTTATTTATTATTTTTTTTGGATATCAAAAAAGCAAGAATTAAAAGGATAGTCAAACTTGCCTTAGAGCCAAAGCTTTGATACCAACTGATATTAACCTCACCAACAATGCGGCGAAACCCAATACCAAATCTGGAATCGAACCCCAAGATCTTCAAAGAACAAGTTTGTTGAGCCCTGACCCGTTATCTAGCAAGATAAGAATCAAGGATTACGGATAGGAAGATAGCACACCTGAAGAACTCTAGATGATAAGTCGGTTGTTTGAATACCACAAGAATTAACATGATAAGTTCAAGAGTCTTCTTAAGAAAATAAGAACACAAAATCTTAAAACTCTTTCATAATAATCTACAATAAAACCAAAAGGGTTTACAATATATATAGAAGTCGAGTCTGCTAACTTGGAAAGTCCATAATGGCATTTTTAAAGCTAAAATTAGCTTCCAAAATGGCTAAAAATATTCAAAAATAAAAGATAAGGTAACTAAAATTGTCATCCCTCAAAAGGTGCCCATAAATTATATATACGATGCGTGTAAACAGAAAGGTATGCCAAGATTGTGAATGTGACAAGTTGGCCTTCAAGAATGGCTAAAAAACATGCACCCACAAATAGTAAGTATCCCGAGATTATAATCTGATAAGTTGGCCTCCAAGAATAGCTAAAAAAGGTACGCCCACAAATAGAAAAGTATGCAGAAATTATAATATGACAAGTTGGCTTTCAAGAATGGCTAAAAAATGTACTCATCTCAAGGGAAATCTTCTAGAGTCTTAATCACGTTGACCAAACACTCTTGGGTTTATTTTGGACTCTTATCGGGCCTCCATGTGTAAGCCACTTTGCTAACTTTCTGAACTAGCCTATTTAAAGCTTCCTTAAAACGCTGGGCTCTAAGTCTTGTAATTGGCCCGCTTGAAAGAGACAAAGGATCACGAGAATACCAATCATGCTTGAGTGTAGCTCCATTTGCATCACAGCGTCAACCCCTCGAAACTTAATCCCAGTTCAATCATATGCCCTGCAATTAGAACACCAATTAGAATCTTAACAAACCAGGAAAAGACCGATAACAACGGGGTTCAATATAAAGAGAAGTCAGTTTCAACCTAGCTACAGTGTGAGCAGTGTCGAAACCCCCTATAAAATTGAAGCCGATAAGATCAATCAGAATATAATAGATCAACAAGAAAAAAATATATGATAGTCAAACAGAATAGTCCATAGTTGCTTACCCTAATAAACCTGTTCCCATAATCCCTGCATGAAATTTTTTGCAACAAATTCTAAATTGTTGCCCATATATAGCAACCCAAGAGGGGAGGGGTTGAATCGGATATTTCAAAAATTAACTAGACTATCTAGCAAGTATGTGCAATTAAATTTTCTTCACAAATAAACTAAGTGTAGTGCAGTGAAGATAATATGCAAGCAACACAATAAAGAGCACAACCAACACAAGGAATTTATAGTGGTTCGGTGCCAACCTGCACCTACATCCACTTTTCAAGAACACCTTGGGTAATCTACTGTCACCACTAGCCTACCTGGTTAGCAAACTTATTTATGGGGCACAAGCAATTAAGCCTTACACACTAACCCTCCAAGCTAGTCTTCTTGTTTACGGATACAAGAGGACCTTACACACTAGCCCTCCAAGCTAGTCTTCTTGTTTACGGGTACAAGGGGACCTTATACACTAGCCCTCCAAGCTAGTTTTCTTGTTATGGGCATAAGGGGGCCTTACACTCTAGCCTTCTGGACTAGCACACTTGTTTACGGGCATAAGCAAGCCTTATAAGATTAAGCAAAAGTAATAGAATGTTTGATACTAGATGCTCTTAATAAATGAGCAGATAATCAACAAGAAATACTTATAAAAAATATTAAAGAACACTTCACAAGATGACTTCTTCCTTTGAGCACGCAGGAGCAACAATGAAGCCTTTGATTGAAGCTTGAATGCTCTTCAAGAAGGGTTGTAAGAGCTTTAATCACTATGCCAAGAACTAAAAATAAATGCACTTTGGTGGCTTTGAAATAATAAATGTAACTCTCCAATAAACCTCTCTTACAAACAATAAATCTCTCTTTCAAATAATTCTTTTCACAAAGATTTTCAACAAGATTTTCACTCTATTTTTTACATGATTTTTTACTCCTTTTCTTTTTCTTTTTCTTCTATTTTTCTTCTCTCTTTTCTTGCTCAAGAATAACTAATAAATAGCTCAATATATAATTTAGAATGAAAAATATAGTCGTTACATTATCGTTGTGAAATAGAGGAGGGAGTGTGAGAGAGAGAGAGAACCGGCCAAGAGAAGAAATTCCAAACGGTAATAATAGATGAAGTAGAAATCCATTCCACAAGAATTAGAAGCCAGGGAAAGGAACCAACCAAAGGAAGCAAGAAGTTGGCATTCCAAAAATCAAAAGTCAGCATTCCAACATCTATTCACAAGGAAACCAGCTGATGGAATTCAAATGTTGGCATTCCAAAATTCTCAAATTGGCAATCCAAGGAAAAGTTGGTATTCCAACCTTGATTCTAAGAGCCACCAGCTGAATAAAAAATATTGACATTCCAAAATTCTCAAATTGGCATCCAAGGAAAAGTTGGTATTCCAACCTTGATTCCAAGAGCCACTAGCCGAATGAAATCAAAAGTTATTGGCATTCCAAAATCAAAAACCGGCAGCCCAAATACACCAAGTTAGCATTCCAATTTTGAAGCCATGAAATCAGCCAGATAGCATTGAAAAATTAGTATGCTAAATTGAAAAGTTGGCATTCCAATTTTTGAATCACAAGAAACCCAACCGTGAGCTCATAAAAATTAGCATTCCAAAAGACAAGTTGGCATTCTAATTTAGAGCTCTTAAATTTCCAACAGAGGGCCTCAAAAATCTAGCAGCCCAATACAAAATTTCGGTCATCCAATAAATATTTGAAAAATAGTTTTAGCACTCATTCAACTCCAAGAAAATATTCACAACATGTAGAGGCTAAATAAAACTTTATAAAATAAAGATTTGATTGCGAAGATTGTAAGAATGATTTGTAAAATAATTAAATCAAGTTCAAGATAATATAAATATAATTAAACTTAACAGTCATTTTGTCAAGTGAACCGTCCAAATATAAAACATATAAAAATCATCTAGTGATTACAAAATCCAAGATCATTGAATAATAATTTAATCATTTCAAATCTTTTAAAAATAATTTAAATTGTAAAGTATATCCATAAATTAATACATTACCTTTAATTTTGAATCATAATTTACCTTGGGTTGAAACAACACTATCTTCTTGATGATTCATCTGAAATTTGTTTAACTCAACCACAAGATCATTAGTATCATACTTAATTATTTTGTAGTCATCAAAATCACTATAAGGCCAACAATCTTCCCCTTTTTTATGATGACAAAACTATTAAGTATACAACAAGAAATAGAAAATTTCAATCATACCAATCCTTGATAATTTGAAGTATAAGACAGAGCGTGCTGAAATTTAGTGTATCATACTGAAATTCTAAATTTCAAGAACACTTAAAATATGATATTTTAAAAAATACATTGCATAACTCTCCCTTTGGTTTTGAATATGCATTGTTTTGAAATACCATGATGTATGCATTTATCTCATGATATGCTATTCTCTTTCTTTTAAATGTATGTTTTTCTTTTCTTTTAAAATACCACAATGCATGCTATTCTCTTCTATGAATGCTATTATCTCTCATGAATGAAATGTATGCTATTCTCTCCCCTATGATTGAATTCTCTTTCCCATGATTGAACTGTATGCTATTCTCTTCCTCTTTTTGTCATCAATCAAAAAGAGATGAAAGAATGCGCACAATTTTTTGTTATCTTTTCTTCAATAGTAACAAGGAGTAGCATAACTAAAGCATACATAGATTCAACATTTAATAACAATCATCATTCATAATTCTTGAATATCACTTTTTCATACCAATTAAAAAATTTATTATCAAAATATCACTTTTTCATATCAGAATAGGGTAGCATGTTTTATAGTTTGATACCAATAAGAAAATATATTCAGATCACTGCATCATACAAGAGTTGATACCAATTAAGAAATTTAATATTCAATACATCAAACCACTTTTATACATCAAAGCACTTATCACAATAACACATTTAATGCTCAATACATCACAGTGCTTAATGCATTAAAGTATCTAATTATTCAAATAATTTCATTCTCTTCCTTACTAATATAAAAACCATGTTGAGATACAATGTTAACAAATACCAAAAAAAAAAGTTTGATTTCATATATGCTCACATTGTTCTCCACCTAAATATTTCAAATTTGATCTATATGTAATAAAAGTTTTATGCCACAAATGATACCAATATCATATAATTCAAGCATTTTATAAATGTATCATGCTAATCTCAATACATAGACATTTTATAGCAATCACCACATATCAAATATATATTTCATAAGATATTTTGTATCAATTCTATCAAGTTCTTTTTCATTTCCTACAAATAATTAATTATAAGATATGGTTAAGAAATGATACTAATTAAAAATATGCATTTAATGATCCAAGACTCACAATAGAATCATGTCAAGCAAGGAGTATATAAATCAAACTGATATAATAGTTGCTGATACCAATTGTTGCCGATCATGCTTCTATAAAATTTTAAATTAACAATTTCATCAGTACCATTAGAATCTAATCTACATGATGAACTCATAGAGGTACCGGTACATTTGGATTTCTTCATGCCGAATTTCTTCAAGATTTTCTTGATGTACATGGATTGGCTTATGAAGATTCCCTTCTTTGATTGCTTGATTTGAGGTCTAAGAATATAATTGAATTCACCGATCATGCTCATCTCGAACTCTCCTGTATAAACTTAGCAAAGTCTTGGTACAAAAATCATTAGTAGTACCGAATACAATATCATTTATATAAATTTACACTATAAACATATCATCATTTTCACTTTTAATAAATAATATTGCGTCAACATTTTTACTAATAAATTTATTGCTAATCAAGAACTTAATAAGCCTATTATACCACTTCCAGGGTACTTGTCTCAAACCATATAAAGCTTTGTTCAATATGAATACATGGTTTGAAAACAAGTGATTTTCGAAACTGGGTGGTTGATCAACAAACACTTGTTCAGCAATATATTCATTAAGGAAAGTGCTTTCAATAATCATTTAATATAATTATACAAGATGTGAATGCAAGGAGTGATCTAATAGTTTCTAATCTATCAATACGAACATAAGATTCATCAAGATCAATATCTTTCTACTGATTATATCCTATAGTTACCAATCTTGCTTTATCTCTAATAACCATGCTCATCTAATTAGTTTCTAAATATTCATTTAGTTTCAATAATTAGATGATTATATGATCTACTAACTAGTGTCCATTATCATGCATGACATTTAGGTTCTATATAAGGAATAAAAATTAAATTATTACATGCATCCCTAAACAATGATCTAGTCTTAATATCATAAGAAGGATCATTTATTATTAGCTCTTTAGAGAATTATGGACATACCTTCATTCTCTTTCAAATTCAGCATTACCTTGAGGTTCATCATGTTGAATTTCCTTTCACTTCCAAGGTGAGCTCTTTGGTTTGATCTTCAATTTTATCTGCATTATTTAAGACCTTTCTCTTCCTTGATGGAAGATCATTAGATTCATCAAATATGACTTGAATTCAAGGTCCTATCATTTCTTTCTACTATAATCATTACAAAAAATTTCAAAGTGATGGTTTTCAAATTCCTTTCTATGAAAACTTCTAATAGATAAAATAGAAAAACCTTTTTTTCATTTGAAATGCTTCTAAAGAATTTTTAGAATGCAGGAAAAGCTTTATCTTTGTTAGCTAAGAATAAAACCAATGTAAATCGAGAAAATCATCAATAATTATAAATCCATATGCAAAGGTTCTAACAACCTAGAAGTTGAAATCATATTTTTAGACTTGAAAGAAATTCTAGTTTGTTTTTCAAAACTTGCATGCATCACAAATCTTATCTTTTTCGAAATTCAATTTTAGCAAATATTTAACCAAATCCTTTTTGAATAATTTAGAAAGAGAATCCATGCTGACATAAGCAAGTCTACAATATCATAACTAGATTCATCAATTTTAGCATTTATGACAACTAAACAATCAAAACTATGATCATTCAAATCAACAATATTAATATTTCTAAACATATGACCAATAAATTTCATGTAATTATCAGCAGGATTAATAATAATGCAAAGAGATGGTTCAAAAAATGACTTTGAAATCTTTATCATTAAAGCACGTTAATACTAAGCAAGTTATGATTCAATCCATTTATATGCAAGATATTGTAAATAAAACTGCTTTTTGATTTTTAAGAATCATATTAAGTTTGATATAACTCAAAATAAATTTATCAACAATGAGTTTAAACTTATTTACTTCATTTTTCAAATTCATGTTTTCTTGTGATAAAGAATCATATTCTTTTGAAACCTTTTCCTTTTCCAAAGTTAAGTTTTTAACTTGATTTTTCAAATCTTTATACTTAGAACTAAATTTTGCAAAATCATCATCTATCAATTCATAAAATGCACCATGCAATTCATCAAATATAAAATCATCTAAAATACTAGAACTTATCTCATCGTTATCATCGGCCATGAAACAAAGATTTACTTTTCAATTTACTTTTTTTTCTTCTTCTTCGGAGCTTGATGTGTCACTATCGCTCCAAGTGGCTACCATAGCTTTCTTCTTGAATTTCTTGGGACCTTTATTTAGATATGGACAATCTGGCTTGTAGTGTCCCGGCTCATTGCATTCATAACAAATTATTCCATTTTCTTTTTCATAGCTTGACTCTCCCTTCATTAATGCCCTTTTTCTCCATCAAATTTTTTTCTCATAAATTTCTTAAATTTCCTTGTAATGAGAGCTATATCATTATCTTCATTACTTGAGCTCTCATTCTCATCCTTTTGGGCAGCACACTTTAGTGCTATAAATCTTTTATTTTTAATTTTTGGACTCTTCTTCATCAAGATGTTGACTTTGTTGAAGCTTATGAGTCATCAGCGATCCAATCAATTCTTCAAAAGATAGAATGTTTAGGTCCTTGACTTCTTGTATGGCAGTGACTTTAGCTTTCCAAGACCTAGACAAGGATCTCAATACCTTTCTCACAAGATCAGCATTAGTATAGGATTTTTCAAAACTTTTTAGCCCATTAATAATATTAGTAAATCTTGTGAACATATCGGAAATACTTTCATAATATTCTATTTTAAACAATTCATACTTATGAACAAGCATATTAATTTTAGACTCTTTGACTTGATTGGTACCCTCATGGGTAACCTCTAATCTATCCCAAATTTCTTCAGCGGATAAACAAGTAGATATGCGATTAAACTCATTAGCATATAAAGAGCAATATAAAACATTCATGGCTTTAGCATTGAGCTGAGCCATTTTTTTATCATGCACATCATATTTCATTTTCGGTTTGGGAACAATAATATCATCGGATTTAATAGTGGGTGTGTGAGGTCCATTGACTATGATGCTACATAAATCATAATCAAGTGCTTGAATAAATATTTTTATTCATACTTTCCAATAAGTGTAATTAGTGCCATTAAATAGTGGTGGTCTATTGGTAGATTGCCCCTCACTCAATATGGAACTCATTTGGGTTGTTCTGATCTTTGGCTCAAAGCTTTTAAGGCTTAAAATCAAGAGACCTGCTTTGATACCACTTCTTGCCCAGATATAGCAATCCAAGAGGGAGGGTGAATTGGATTTTTCAAGACAATGATTGTAAGATTTCAAGAGGAAGGATGAATTGGGTGAATTGCGGAGATTGTAAGAATGATTTGTAAAATAATTAAATCCAGTTCAAGACAATGCAAATATAATTAAACTTGAAAGTTATTTTATAAAGTGAACCATCCAAATATAAAACATATAAAAATCATCCAGTGATTACAAAATCCAAGATCATTGAATAATAATTTAATCATTTCAAACCTGTTGAAAACAATTTAAATTGTAAAGCATATCAATAAAATTAATACATTACTTTTAATTTTGAATCACAATTTACCTTGGGTTGAAGTAACACTATCTTCTTGATGATTCATCTGAAATTTGTTTAATTCAATCATAAGATTATTAGTATCATACTTAATTATTTTGTAGTCATCAAAATCACTATAAGGCCAACATAAATAAATTATAAAACTGGAACAAAAAAGTTTGCAACATTGAAGGAAAATTGTAAGCTAACCAGATGTGAGATTCCCATCTCCCAGTCCTCCGATAGAACGTGACTCTCTGATATTGAGAGCTCCAAGAATGAGGCCCCCTTCTACTCTTCTTGACATGCTGTTGATGCTGCTTCTGCTACTGCAAAACCCTGACATCCGTTGGAATATTGGACTAACAGAAGCTGAGATCCACCCAATGCTGCCTGGATGAGGAGGAAGATGCAGCTACCATCAGCGACTGGGGCCATTCCGGAATGACCAATGAAGTCGGAGGAAAAAGATGCAGGGTGACAAAGTTAGACTCTAGCGAGGCATCATTTTCATCCTCCTCGATCTCCTCTTCCAGGTTCTCTGCTTCCACTGTGAAGCCGAGCTCTTGATGATACCAAACTAGAAGCCGACGTCCCTCATAGAGCAGGAGTCCTCATCGGGGCCATTGTTGGAGGCCTCGGCACTGAGAACAGATGAGTTGGAGCTACCAGAGTCCTCCTTCAAGAGCGGCTTCACTCGGAAGGCCGACGACTCGCCGAAGGATGAAAGGTTAAGATCCAACATCATCATCATCGGGGACCAAGGGACCAAGGGGGGCCAAGGGAGGAGGAAGGGAGACCGGGGCCGGGAAGGGCAGCCGAGGGGGGAGCCAAGGGCTGATGGGGGCCGAGGGGGCACCGGGGCCAAGGGGGGTTTGACGGGAGGGCAAAGAGGGAGCCAAAGGGGGCCGGGGCTAGGAAGGGGAGCCAGGGGAGAGCCGTGGGCCGACAAGGGGCCATGGGGGAGCTAGGGGCCCAATGGGGCCGGCTGGAGGCAGGGGGAGTAGGAGGAGGGGGAGCTGGGAGAGGGAAAAGGGCCGAAGGGGGGGGGGGGGTGGAAGGCTGCATGTGAGAAGGCCATGCTCCCTAGATTGGATGCGCGGCCTGAAGAGGTTTGGTGCATGCATGCTAGATTAGCGATGCGAGCGTGCATCGCTAATTCCACGAGCGCGCGTCGCAAATTCCGTGAACATGTGTTGATAACGCACGCGTGCCAGTGATGCGTGTGGCCACACGGGGCATGCATCCGCATTAGCGATGTGTGCAACACATCGCTGATTAGTTTGGAAAGAAATTTTTTATTCTAAAAAATATTTATTTTATTTTGAACTTTTCTAGAAATTTGATTTCAGTTTCTAAACTTCATGAACAATGTTATGTGATTTCATTTAATGAAAATGTTATTTCAGTTTCAGAAAATGGTCTTGATATTTGTCATGGATGTTTAGTCAATGAGTTATATATTTTCTCTCCTTATGAAATTGTTCTTACAATGTCGAACTATTTAAAGTAGCTAATCTTAGTCTAACAAAAGAAAAAAGGTGATGAACTGTTGGCACCCTCTCCAATCGATAGCGCAGACGACCTATGCAAATCGAGTAGAGTTATACTAGCCTTTATGTTGCGCACCATAAAGCACAAGTGAACTCCATCCAATTGACATAGAACACCGAAGAAACAACTCATCCTGCTAAAACTTAAACCTTTTTAACTTGTTCCATTTATATAATTATTCATCATCTCAATTATAAAACAATTCAATCTATATTAATCAAGTACTGATTCCAAGCAAAATTTGTCAGATTACATTCACAATAGATTTGATAAATTCAAATTCATTTCATATACATTGCCAAAAGACTTCTGAGTGCATATACATATACATACCCAAAATCAGTCATCCTTATACACACATTAGCCTAGGACACATCACCAGGTCACCAACATGCATACAAACATATATACAAGCCCAAAACTTTATCTTACATACTCATTCTACCAATACAGCATCACCATGTTACTACCATATAAATATAGCCATATATATACGCCATCACCCAAATCCATACATACATTTGCTGTCACATACGTCTCTAATAGCTTCACTAGGAACAGATCAAAGCTGCAAGGATCCCCTTCCAACTCCAGCTAAAGTAAGAACCGATCCTCTAACCTGGTATCAAGCTCAATGATCTAAAAATAATAATGTCAATAATAGAATGGTGTGAGATCAAAGTCCCAGTGACTGAATAATCATCTAACCCTGAAAAAAAACTAAGAACATGAAATACCTTTTCAATAATGATACTTTAAAGCATTTATATGACTAAGTAAACATTTTATCATACTAACTGGTAAAGTAAAATATAGCTTATTCTTCAAATAATATACTTCTTTAACAAAAATATCATGCTAATATCCTTTCCATAAGAATGCATTTCTAAAGCAGTATGAATACACTTATTGAATTGATGCATCTATACAAGAACATGCTACGATTTTTAACCTAACATGATTTTCTTCCATCCTTTTTTATTTTTTCAAGATATACATTCTAACCAGCTACATATACAAAGCATAAGGTTCTAAAGCTACTCCTAAGCATAGGGAGAACATGCTTACCTCATAAGCACGAAAAATCCCTTCTTCTTCTTTCTCTCCTCTTCTTTCCTTTCCTTTCTTCTTTTCTTTCCTTCTCTATTTCCACTCATGAAACCCTCTCAGTCTGAGTCTCAGAAGAAAATTCTTTCTCCCTTAAATCTCACGGCATTTTATATAACCAGGCATCAAAATGGGAGTGTTAGGCGCCTAACTTCCTTGTTAGGCGCCCAATTGGGCGCCTAATCCCAGGCTCCCATGAGTTAGGTGCCTAGCTGGGCGCCTAACCCTCTGTTAAGTGCCCAATTGGGCGCCTAACCCAAATTCAAGCTGTTAGGCCCCCTATTGGGCACCTAACCAGCTCATGTACCTGGTGAGCTCCGTTAAAATTCGCAAAAATTTCTCTAAGGCCCACAAGTATTCCAAAAAAATTCCTGAAAAATTATTTAAGTCCTTCATGCATCCAAACTCTCATTTCAAATCATTTAAAACATCATAATATTTCACAAACATTATTTACATTGAAATATTTTCCAACAAAATTACAGGAAATAAAATTTCTGGATGTTACATGAACAATGATAATGAACATATCTCTGGCACCTTAGGCTTGGTCACATTAACCTAGATAGGATAAACAAACTTATAAAGGATGGTCCTTTAAGAGAGCTAAGTGTTGGCACTCTTCCTGTCTGTGAGTCCTATTTAAAAGGTAAAATGAATAAAAACCTTTGGATGCATGTGGACCATTTAATATACAAGCTAGAGGTGGTTATGAGTACTTTGTTACATTCATTGATGATTACTCAAGATATGGTTTTGTTTACCTAATGCAAAGAAAGTTCTGAAAATTTTGAGCAGAAGTTGAAAAACAGTTAGATAAATCATTGAAAACACTGCGATCATATCAAGGTGGAGAATACCTTGATATAGAATTCAGGGATTACCTTATTGAGCATAAAATTATTTCACAACTTACAGCTCCAAAAACTCCACAGCAACATGGTTTTGCAGAAAGGAGGAACCAGACATTGTTAGATATGATCAAACCAATGATTAGTTATTTCTCACTACCGATATCATTTTGAAAATATGCCTTATAAACGATAATGCATATATTAAATGTCATACCATCTAAATCTATATTCAAGACATCCTTAGAGATGTGAAATGGGTATAAACCATTTTTACGCTATTTTGCATATGGGGATGTCCAGCTCATGTTCTTAAGGATAAATTAGCGAAGCTAGAATGACGAACAGAAGTGTGTCTATTCGTTGGCTACCCAAAGAGTACTAGAGGAGGTTTGTTCTATAGTCTACAGGAAAAGAAGGTGTTTGTATCGATAAATTCTATTTTTTTAAAAAAAAATTATATGCATAAATTCAAACCTCGGAGTAAAGTGGTACTTAAAGAGTTGCTCAAAGATTAGATCACCACTCAATCAACAAAAGTTGTTGAAATAAGGGTAGAAGAAACCACAGCTCTTAGTCAAGATATTATAGTACCTAGACGTAGTGAAAGGGTTATCAGAGCCCCAGCCCGCTATAGATAGGATAGCGAAGAAAATATTATAGTAGTTGATACCAACGATGATGATCCATCATCAAACCAGCATGCGATGGATGATCCTGATAAGGACAAATGGCTAGAAGCCATGAACCAAGAAATGGAGTCTATGTACTCCAATTCTATTTGAAAACTTGTAGATCCACCTGAAGATGTCAGGCCCATTGAATGTAATGGATCTTCAAGAAGAAAAGAGGAGCCGATGGAAAGGTAAAGACCTTCAAAGATAGACTTGTGGCAAAGGATTATACCCAAAAGAAGGAAGTTGACTATGAGGAGACTTTCTCTCTAGTTGCCATGTTAAAGTCCATCCGCATTCTCTTATCCATTGCTACCTGTTTTGATTACAAAATATGGTAGATGAACATCAAGACAGCCTTTCTGAATGGCTATTTAATGGAGTCCATATATATGGAATAATTAGAGGGGTTCATTGTTAAAGATCGGGAGAAGAAAGTCTGTAAGCTTAATAAGTCCATCTATGGACTCAAATAAGCCTCCAGGTCTTGAAACATTAGGTTTGACGAAACTATCAAAACCTATGGCTTTGAGCAGAATATTGATGAACTTTGTGTATACAAGCTCATTAATGAAAAAAGTATTATTTTTTAAATACTTTATGTAGATGATATCTTATTCATTAGAAATGACGTAAAAAAATATTATCTAACGTAAAGACATGGTTGGCTGAACAATTTCAAATGAAAGATTTGGGAGAGATGAGTTATGTTCTTGGTATTCAGATCATTAGGGATAGGAAGAACAAACTCCTAGCACTGTCTCAGACATCTTATATCGATAAGGCGCTGGCTTATTTTTGATGTAGAATTCCAAGAAGGGTCTTCTTTAGACCAAATATGGAATTGTTCTCTCTAAAGATAGTGTCTTATGATACCATAAGAAAAAAAGGACATGAGACGGATTTCATATGCATCGGTAATTGAAAGTTTGATGTATACCATGCTATGCACTAGACCAAACATTTCTTATATAGTGGGAGTTGTTAGTCGGTTCCAGTCAAACCCCAGAATAGAGCACTGAACGACAGTAAAGCACATTCTCAAGTATTTTCGAAGAACAAGAAATTATATGCTTGTGTATTCAGATGGAGACCTAAACCCTGTAGGATACATTGATTTTGATTTTCAATCAGATAAAGATTCTCAAAAGTCGACATCTGGATCAGTGTTCACAATTGGTGGTGCAGCAGTTGTCTGAAGAAGTGTTAAACAATCTAGCATTGCTGACTCTACCATGAAAGTTGAGTACATAACCGCTTTTGAAGTAGGTAAAGAATCAATTTGGCTTAAAAAAGTTCTATACTGACTTAAAGTTGTTCCAGGAATGAATGTGCCATTGACATTATTCTATGATAATCATGGCTAATTCAAGAGAATCCAGAAGCCACAAAAGGGTCAAGCATATCGAGAAAAAATACCATCTCATCAGAGAGATCGTGCATCAAGGTGATGTCAATATTATGAAAATAGCATCAAAACAGAATCTACTGATCCATTCATAAAGACATTGCCTAAGAAGACCTTCAACAGACATCTTGTGGGAATGGGATTGAAAGACATATCCCATATGCTTTAGGGCAAGTGGGAGATTGTTAGGAATAATACCCTTGAAATTAGATGTATTTGTACTTTTAATTTTTTGAATTACTAAAAAAAGTGCTTTTCTTCAATCTTGTCTCTTTATATAAAAGATGAATATTTATAAAAATTTAAAATATATTATTAGGTTGTAATTTTAGTATAATGTATATAAGATGATTAAAATTATGGCTAATATATTTAAATATGTTCATGATTGATCAAAGTATGGATCTTCTTTTACTAATCACTAATATGGTCCATGAACATTATGAATATGATAATCTTATCTGGATTATTATGTAGAGACACTTAGTGGAGGTATTATATATAATAAGATTATATAGGACTTAGACCAATATGATTTGAATCTTTATTTAAATACCATTATAAGAATTTAATTTATGTTACAAGATGATCATATATACATCGATCTTAATCCTAACTTAATCATAGACCCCTTGATTGTATCATTGAATCTTTTGATTTGTTCGTTCAAGCCCATTTGATGTTGGGCCCACTACTTATATTTTGAAGTTCAATAACATATTGGACTAAGAATGTCATTTAAAGATATTGAATCCATGGCTTTTGAAAATAGGCTTAAAATTAGTTCCCTTAAGTATTGATTAAGGAGCTAAATAGTTATGTGCGTAATTTATGATCTGATCATAAATTAATTGTTTAACAAGTGAATTAATGGTACTTAAAGAACAAGAGATAATTAGAGGGATAAAACAGTTATTTCACCTAGCTATACTTTGAACTAATTATGGAGGGTTGAATTACATGTAATGATTATATCAATGGACGACTCAAGTTTTCGAGTAAAAATTAATATGTAATTTTTAAGAGTGCAGTCTTGAGTTTTTAGTGGAATAACTTTAAAATTAATAAATTAAATAAATAATTAAAGAGTTTTAATTGAGTTTATTTAAGTTTATTAGAGCTTAAAATTATGGGTCTATGGTCTCCACACCGTCTTAGGTTAATCGCATCAATACTCTTAGATTAAATAATTAATATGATTAATTATTTATTTTTTTAAATAAAATATTTATTGAAACTTTATAATAAAGAATTTATTATGAAGATAAAAAATTAATTTAATTGATTATTTTTCTTACATCTATTTTGGTACAATAAATTAGTTATTGAACAAAATAAAAATGTGTTTAGACACATTTTTCATATAATAAGATGATATGAATGATGGCACATAAATATTATATGGGACATCACACAAGAGATTTTTGTTCTTATAAATGGTGCATATTCTGATTTGATGGAGAGAAAAAATTTTTAAATTTTAATATTTTTGATAATGTGATTATTAAAAATATTAAAAATAAATAATAAATTTGATTTATTTATAACTAATCTTGGATATTTGAAATTAATAATATATGAAATTATTAAATAAAATTTGATAATTTAGATAGTATTATATTTAATTTAGATATTATTTGTAAATTAGTTGCAAATAAAAAAATAACTTTTTTCTTGATATGCTCAAGGGGTTGACATGCATGTCAAGAGAATTGTCCTTAAAATATACACATGCAGTCTATTGGCCCAGATGACAACCCAAGAGGAAGGATGAATTGGGTTCTTTTTAAAATTTAAAATTGCTTTTCAAAAATGCTTAAGGATGATGTTGTGAGGAGATGCAAGTGCTCTGCAAAATAAGCTAATCAAAAAATATGAAATAGAGAGAAGAGTAAAGAGACAAGCATAACAAATGCAAGGATTTTATAGTGGTTCGGTGTTAGCTACATCTACGTCCAATCCCAAGGATCTCTTGGATATCACTATAATCACCCTAATTACAGAGGAGTTGTTTAACAAGCTCACAACTTAAACTTGTTGTTTTACCCCGGGATCACAATGAATCCAGCTGGTTTCAAAAGATCACCAGCACAAAACCTCTCACAAGCCTCCTTAGCTTGTACAAAGTTAAACTGTCCCCTTAATTCAATCCCTTGATTAAATCAACTTACAAAGATAATAAAGAGTTATAATACAGCAAGAATAAAGCTCCAAAATGAGCAAATAAAATAATATAATCAAATAAAAATAGAATGAGTCTGATTAGAAGATTTCTGAAGGTGGGCTTTTCTTCTTTTTTCTTTTGATCTTCCTCAAGATGGAACTTGAAGGTTTTGGAAGATGCTTTGATTTGAAGCTCTAATAAGAAGTAGGGCTCTTTTTTTTCTTTTTTTCCTCTCTTTTGATTTGGTGGAAATCTCTCAAGAGTGGCCTTTGATTCTTAGGATTTCATTTGAACGTTTTTTTCTATTTATCTCTTTAGGGCTTTTGAAATTTGAACTTTCTTCCTTAGTTTCTTTTTCTCCCCTCTTCTATTTTTTTTTTGAATCAATACAGGGCTTTTACTTATAATCATCTTTCAAATCCATTTTTAAGAAGAAAACTAGCCGTTATTTGCAATTGAAAGAGTGTTGAGCACGAATAGAGAAAGAGTCGTTGAAGTTCATTGGAAAAATGTCAGGTTCTGGAGCTGTCTCTAACAGTTCTAGAGTCAGCTCCTGACAGAATCGAGTCAACTCGAACAGACCTTGAGTTGGCATGAACATGGGTTATCCGAAAAGTTGAATTTATGCCCATAGAGAGGTTGACTCTTGCTTCACTAGGAGTCTGCTCGATCGGGAGTCGACTCGAGTTGAATGTCAAATTTACATGTCTCTATATAACTGACCGAGTCGACTCGAGCTGCTGTTGGAGTCGACTCAAGCTCATTGCATAAATAAGGTCTCTCTGTCTTTCTAACCGAGTCGATTTGAGATCTTGTAGGAGTCGATTCGAGTCCATGCCAAAAGTGCCAAAGCATGCCGAAACGTCCTAGAGTTGGCTCCTTGACGGTAAGAGTCGACTCTAAGAGCTGAAACAGACACTTAAAGCAAGACTCAAGACCAAGCTCGATTTTTCTTGAATTTTGATTGATTAAAGGTTTATATTTTTGAAACACTTAATCAAAATCATTAGTAACATAAGGAATATACTTATTTAGTTTTTGTTACTCATTAAAATCAATATTTGGGTCAACACGGTCAAACGGGTTGTAACAGGTAAAGATTATCTATATTAAATTAATTTAAAAATAAATTAATTAATTAAATAAATAGATTTTTTTATTTACCTAGAGCCTATACATAGGGCATAAGATGAACTTCCAATGTACGTACGAAAGAAAAGTCTCTCTTCCTTTTTCTCCCTTATGTGCACCAACTCTTTTGTGAGAAATAGAGAAAAATAAGAGTGAGCCCACTCTCATAATTCGATACCGATCCTGAGAAAGGTAAGGAAGACTGATTTTATTTTTATTTTGTAGGTATTTTATAATGTACCTTGGTCCGTAAACTCTACCATGAGATTTTTTTTCTTCATAGCTTCAAATTTGATAGTAGGGCACATCTGCTTCTTCGAGATCTCAACACTTCAGTATGTTTTATGTGTAGAATAATTATATAATAATTTTTTATATGACGATATTAATTTTTGCATGCTAAACGATCTATATGTTTTCGCTACACACACACACACATATATATATATTCATTCCAACACTACATGCATATTGTTTCTTGCTTTTTGATATCTTTCCATCTTGTATTAATCATAGGTTCTCTGAATTTTCAAAATAGGATTTCAATATTTTTACAAAATTTTTTTTAAGAAAAAATAGTTTCAAATAATTTGTGTTCAAAGAACAATTTGAAGGTCACATAATATTCATGAGTTTTTTTTATAACAATTTTAGTTTGGCAGTCTACATATGCTGCATTATGATGTGCAAAAATTATGGTCTTTCATTAAAATTATGAAGCAATGTCTTTGTTACTTAATTCATTACCAAATGTTTCCATTACATTTTCTCTCATAATTTTGGTAAATGTATTAGCTTTGATACTCATGATTGACCATAAAAGTTGTTATAAGATTCATTAATTATTACAGTAACTTGTAGTAGTAGTAGGTTGGTGGGAGCAAAGAAGAACTCTAATTTCTATTGTCCTGTATTATAATGCTATTTTTGGATTGATCTGACCTACCGCATGGCTTGTAGCTCAACTTAATTACGTATGAAATAAAATCTCGTTGTGCTTCTTTTTTTTTTCTTCTTTTTTTTTTTTTTGTGGCACAGCTAAGTACGGAGAAATTCTATTTGGCCTACGGGTTTTGCTGAGGAGCTCCCTCATTTTCCTTTTTTATTTTTTTACTCAGTAGCCCCCTATTTTACTCAGTTAGCCCCCTTATTTTTATAAAATTCCTAAACTACCCCTCCTCCCCGTCCCCCCCCCCCCCAAATTGCTATTTGGCCCCTCCTTCCCCCCTTTCAGATCCCTTCCCTTGGTCGCGCTCACCTCTCTCGCTCACGGTGCTCTCGGGCGGCGGCTTCCCGGCAGCGGATCGTCCTCTCCGGCAGGTAAGATAAGGTCTCCCTCCCTCCCTCGTTCCTTCCCTTCCTCTCCCTCCCTCCTTCCCTCCCTTCTTTCCTCCCTCACTCGATCCGCCCCCTTCAAGATGTTTTCTTTTTTTTTTAGCCAAGATCCCTCCCTCCCCGGCGTCCATATGTGTCCGACGGCTCTGCCCCCTCTCCACCACATCTCCCCTTCATTCCACCAGAGCCCCATTTGTCCCAGCTCTGTTTGGCCCTGGTTAGCCGAGTAGAGTTCTCTGGGTCGAACAGAACTAAATCTGTTCGGCCCAGCAGGCCAAACGGAATTGAATCCGTTCAGAACGGTATTAAATAAATTAGAATTATAATATAATTAAAATAATTATAATTATAATAATATAATTAATATAGTATATTATAATTAAATTATAATTAATATAGTATATTATAATTATAATATATTATAATCAAGTATATTATAAAGTATAATTAATATAATATATATTTTTATTATTAATATATTTTCAATAAAAATATATTATTTCGACATAATTTTAATGATGAATAATACAATGTTCCAATATGGATGCTGGCCCCTCACGAGCTAGAGTTAGACCCACAGCGTCTGCCAGGAGACGTAGAACCCAGGCGCCTGAGGTTATTGAGGTTCCTGAGGTTTCTGAGGATCTTGTTGCACCATCGCCCCCAGATGAGACAGCAGACGAGGACATCTCAGCTATGGATGTTGATGATGATGAAGCGGACGGGCCTTGTCCAAGCGGTCCTGAGGATGACTCTGTCCTTAGGAGTTTCAGGACACATATTACAGCCTCCATCTGGAGGCAGTAGGTAAATCGTTGTTATACTGTATTTTATTTAATATATTATTTGATGCTGTTATGTGTTATTCATGTTATCCATTTATATTTCACAGGAACGGACTCCACTGAAGTGCATGAACCATGCTGCCAAAGTAGGTTAGTGGCAGTGATGGGCATCAGGGCAATCGAATAGGAGATTCAGGGATATAGTTCAGCAGTCGGGTCTTCTTGAGCTAGTGCATTGCTCTTATCGATTCACCGATAAGATTCTTGTCTCGGGCTTTGTAGAGAGATGGTAGCCCGAGACGAACACCTTCCATCTTCCCTTTGGCGAGGTAACAATCACGTTGGATGATGTTGCCGCCATATTAGGGATTAGTGTCATAGGTGCCTCAGTGTCCTTGTCGATTGATAGGATGAGTGATCAGGATGCTGAGGACCTCCTAGTGCAGCTATTGGATATATCACGAGATGACGCGCGTCAGGAGGTTCTATCTGTCCGTGGTCATTCTGTGAGGTTAGAGTGGCTAAAGAGTCATTTCCATGATGTATCAGATAGAGATAGCCGTCGTAGGATAGAGTGTGCGGCGCGAGCATATTTGCTTTTTTTGTTAGAGTGTACACTTTTTGTCGATAAGAGTGGGACAAGGGTGCCTATAGCTTATCTTGCTCTACTTTGGCATTTAGATAAAGTGAGGACATATGCCTGGGGTGCGGGTGCCTTGGCACATTTATATCAGCAGTTGGGGATTACGTCTAGGGCATCCGTTAGATAGATCAGTGGTTATATGACGCTTCTCCGGGCATGGATTTATGAGCATTTTCCCTTTCTCACTCCTCACCCAGCCTTGGACTATACTGATGCTAGGCCCCGCATACACCGATGGATGCTCGGCAGTCCGCCCGTACTATGATCGATAATTTGGTGATTCTACGAGAGTCATTGGACGTATTGAGGGTAAATGAGGTATGTACCATAGGACCATCTACTTGTATATTTATATAATTTGTCATACATTATGAAACTGATTATGATTTAATATAATGCAGGTAGTTTGGGATCCCCATCATCTTATCTGGGATGATCGTCCGTTCCTTGATATTGCATTCTTTAGTGGATGCCTGAAGTGCATGGATGTCGTAGAACCCTATCATCTTGAAAGAATTTTACGACAGTTCGGTAGGATACAAACGATCCCCCGTGCGCCACTAGCCGCTGAGCGAGCTAATAGAGGATCGACAGCAACATCGTACCGCATTTGGTACGTCTTCTATGAGCAATTATGGGAGAGGTGGGAGGATCACCTGCTGAGCCCAGCAAGCAGGAGCCATCCAGTGACCCGACCCTCAGATTGCGTACCAGGATTTTTGGAGTGGTATTCTCGGATCACGCATCTGGTTGTTCACCCTCTAGAGAGCCGATCCAGTATCTACTCCCGATCACGTCCCGATGATGCTGATGCTGATGTGCAAGATCGGCGTATTGTAGATGCGCTTGGCCTTTGCACTAGCATACTTGATATGGATCGGGAGGAGGCTGCTGCGTCACATGGGACGCACATGTACGATGTCATATCACAGATTGCACATGTGTTGCAGGGTCAGCATATCTCTACGGTTCAGCCTGTTCAGCCTGATGTTCCTGGCCCTGGTCATGCATCGCCATAGCAGTACAGGCGTCGACGACGGCGTGGTAGAGATCCCTGATGTACCTCATGTATTTTGTATCTTTTAGCACATAGTGCATCTTTTTGTAAAAGACATTGAAATTTGAATGAAATTTTACTTCCTTTCGCTTCAATTTGAATGAAATTTTTTTGAATTAATATAAATATGTCAAACATTATACAAAATTGATTGTTGCAGGAAAAAGGACATCTATAACTCAATAGTCTCGCTAATAATAATATCTGACAAGATTGTTTGTCTAAACTGGTGAATCCTAGATTCATATGAAGAAGCCCATCCGGAAGCACAGGGTAAATGATATTTTTGCCAATTGCTTGCTATTGGGGAACGGGATGACCTGGTAACAGAAACACCCGCAAAATATATAAATTAGTAAACATAATGAATTATTAGTCATTTAAGGATGATTAAGAGTTATTTAATTATTACCTCCACAAAATAATTGCCATTAATGAACGCCACTGCAATATCTTTGCAGGATAAATGAGGAAGAGGCACCGATCGTAGAGGTAGGAATGTAAGACATTATTGCAAGGAGAGGTGGTATAGGACAACGTTATAGCAGAATGCTATAACGTGCCCCATATCCAGCATAGTCATCCACCGATCAAAAGGTGGAGCATTATCAAAATATGATAATAGATGCTCAATCTCCTCAAACCTCCCTTCGATAACAAATATAGCGCGATAGTGCTCTGAATGACTTTGCAAGTCATGTAATAAATCCTTTCTAATACAGAGCCAATCATCCTCTCCAAATCCCAGCAAGTCAGCTATTGCTCTAAATCCGCAGTTGCCGTCAGCTTTAACATCATTGATATGTTGGATGAACGGCCTCAACCCATCTGAAATTTTATCAATATAGATTGTTGGCTTATTATATGATCGGGTTCGTTGACGAGAAACCTGCAAACCATTAACGAATGAATTAGATGGTAAACAATCACTTTGTAATAACAAATGGCACGGGGTCCGGAAGTTGCTGGCATGTGCCGGCACATACCGGCACACGTCCGGCACATACTGGCACGGGTCTAAAAGTTGCCGGCATGTGTCGGCATGTACTGGCACGCAACCGGCACATACCAGCATAGGGTCTGAAAGTTGCCGGCATGTGTCGGCATGTACCGGCACGCATCCGAAACATACCGGCATGGGGTCCAGAAGTTGTCGGCATATGTCGGCACATACTGACACGCGTTCGGCACATACCGGCATGGGGTCTGGAAGTTGCCGGCACGTATCGGCATGTGTCCGGCACGCATCCAGCACATACCGGCATGGGGTCCGGAAGTTACCGGCACGTACCGGCACGCGTCTGGCACATATCGGCACACGTCCAGTACATACCGGCATGGTCCCTTCTTTACTGAAAGAAATGCTTCGTACCTTCTTCCTTGGCTGCCTCTTTGGCACTTGCGTCAATGGTGGAGTGCCTGTACCAGATGAATAACTATCTTGTCCTGAAAGAATCAACTCAAAGGCAGAAAGATCACGACGGGTAGATGTATCAACCTTCAATGAAGCACGGCCGCGGCCAAGTGAACGAGTGATCCTTTTGGCAGGTTCTTCAAATAAGTACTTTTTGGGCTAACAATCTCTCTCAATTTTCTTAACATCTACATTTGCGAAGACCCATCTAACTTTTTGAATTTTCGAGCAATTATATCCTACTCTGGTTCACAGCTCAGCTGAATACTTTGCACATTTGAAGCCAACATCATATCAAGTTTTCTCCAATGAGGATCTATGCAATCGAAGGAAATTGGCCGACCTTCCATCCTGAACCGCACAATCTCGTGGGCGCATGATAAACCATGTGTGCGCCGAATAGTACACCCACAAACTGAATCATCAATACCGACTGAATTGGCTCGGTTCGCTTGAGCAAGGATCTGATTTAATGCACTTATAGAAATGAAACCTCGCAGTTCTTTGAATTCAGCAAGCTTGAAGTCGTATTGCACGACCGTCAAACTCTTCTCAAACGAGGCTTTAATGTCACTATGCTGCAACTCAATCAAACTATTTATTTTTGTCCAAGATGATTCGAAATTCCCTTGGCTTAATCCAAGCTGTCTTTTCAGCCTTGCATGTGCACTTTCAGCCCTAGAAAAGTAAATAAAATTTAATAAAACAGAGATAACAATTGCATAATTAAATTATAAATTTCTTAAATTTATCATTTCCTTGTGATACCTATTAGTTGTCAAATTCCCATAGTGCCTGCATGTGTCAGTCCATACTACGACAAATCTTTCCTTATACTTGCTCAGCCAAGTATCTGACACGTACCGTAAAGCATCTGGGTAGGTACTAAACTCTCTCTGGAGTGCAGTCCAGTGATCATTAAACTCATCTTCTGTGGTGGACAACATAAGTATATTCCAAGTCATTATAAACTTATCCCATTTCTCCTTTATTTCAAATAATCTTTTGCACTGGGCCAAAACATTCCTACTAATATGCCATCTACATAGCAAATGTGTTGTTGTAGGAAATACCCTCTGAATTGCATTCAATAGAGCTAAGTCTCTATCTGTGACTATCACCTCAGGCAGAGCATCATCGTCCATGACACTGCGCAATCTCTCTAATGCCCATGTATAGTTATCTTCTCGCTCAAAGTCCATATACACAAAAGCAATAGAAAATGTCAGGTCAGTTGATGTCACCCCGATAATCTCTAAGAGAGGAAGACGATATCTATTCGTCTTGTAAGTGCAATCCATTATCAACACACGAGGAAATGCACGTAACAAGTCTATACTGCCAGGGTGTGCCCAAAACAAGTCACGCACAGCATCAGACTTAATACAATTACTATGCCACTCAATGTATTTACACTCAGATAATTTACCAAGAAGATATTGCATCTGAGATCTCCCAGCAATCTCTACAGCCTTGCACCTATGTCGTGCATTATAGATTGTCTTCATTGTCGTAACATTGAGGGCATCCTTTTGCTTTAAAGTAGATAATATGTCCTTAGGCCGAACCAAACTCTTCGACATCTCCACTAGCATTGTGTCTCCTGCTTAGATAATCGTCCCGTATATGAGTGCCTCTCGAGATGCTTTGCAGCTGGATGATTGTGCACACCGCACATGACCATTAACATCCAATCATCTGCAGTGTCCAATTTCTTCCATCTTAAGGCAAAAGGACATCCACACTTCTTAGTGCCACTGGCCATCTTTGATCCCTTTTCCTTGATGTGTTTATTTTTGCAAGAACCGCTCCTCTCGCAAGAAAAAATAATTTTGGTTTCTTAACATTGCTGCCCGTATCGGATTTTTTAATAATAACGACAAATCCATTCCTCTTTCCGACTTCCCGACACCAATTACACATTTCTTCTCTACTTTTGAATATCTATAAATAAATTGTTTTATGTTAGTAGGCAATTTTACACATTGCTCAGTCAAATAATACGAAAATAAATGCAATTAAATTTTACCTCATAAGTTGTAAATTCATTTGTGTAATCCATCACACAATCAGAGCCAATCACGCTGCATTCGGTCGAAGCATCGTCCTACACGATCAAATAATAATTTTAAACCCTAATCATAATTAATCCCAAAAAATGGAAAATAAACATTCTATTCGGCCACTCAGGACCAACAGATTTCTTCTGTCTTCTGTTCGATCATACAGGGCCGAACAGAAATCTTCTATTGATTTATGTTCGGCCAACCAGGGCCGAACATGCTTATGTTGTTCGGTCCTGTGTGGTCGAACAGAGCTTACCTGTTCGGCCACACAAGGCTGAACAACGCATGAACCGGAAAAAAAATTTAACGACGGAGATATAAATTAACCTTTGCGACCGTAGAACCTTCATAAATTACTAATGCTTGTCCATTACTCGATTTAAGGTTGAAATCGCTTCAATCAACCTTCAAACATGATCCAAGGATGCTGCAACTTGTGAGAGAGGTGGGAGGAGGGGCTATCACGGGAGCATAGAAGGCTGTTTGGATGGAAGGGGCTATTGAGCAAGGAGGGATGTTTTGATCCAAAAAAAATTTTAGGGGTAAAAATATTATTTTATTAAATTTGTAGGGGGGGGGGGGGGGGGGGGTGCTCCTCAGCAAAAATGGGCGGGCCAAATAAAATCACCCCTACGTACGGCGTTTCATTTGCAAGAAGTTCCAACGTAGGGTTTATGCCTCGCTCAGTAGGGCTTTTCGAGCAAACGACCACTCGTCGTCTATCATGAGGCTTTCATTCTTTCTCTTCCGGCTCGCCCTCAGAAACCCTTCCTCACTCCTCTCCTATCGAAGCCCTCACCTCCGATCGAATCCTCCCCTTCTTCCTCGCTTCTCCAATGGGACGCCATCGAGCACTGCTTGGTTCTCCACCTTGGCTCCCCAGCAACCCAGAGAGCGGGTCTCGGCCATTGTGGACGAGATCTCCAGCCTCACTCTCCTCGAGCTCGCGGATCTCACGGAGGCCCTGAGGACCCGGCTGGGCGTGGAGCAGATGCCGGTTATGGCCGTGATGACGCCGGGGATGGGGGGCGGCGCTCTTCCGGGGGCGGGTGGCGCTGCGGCAGCCGCCAGTGAGGTGGAGGAGAAGAAGGAGGAGAAGTCGGCGTTCGATTTGAAGCTGGAGAGCTTCGATGCAGCCTCCAAGATCAAAATCATTAAGGAAGTCAGGACCTTTACGGACTTGGGGCTCAAGGAGGCCAAGGAGCTGGTGGAAAAGGCGCCCATTGTGTTGAAGACGGGGGTGTTGAAGGAGGAGGCGGAAAAGATTCTGGAGAAGATGAAGGAGATCGGCGCCAAGGTGGTGTTGGAATGAAGAGGTTGCCTATCTTCCTCTGTGTTGTAATCTTCTCCCTTTTCTCTGGAAATTTTGTCACACTGGATAGATTGAAATTGGGAAGAGAATTGGATAGATTCTTGTTTGAATAATGCTCATTTTTTATTCAAAAAAAATATTTGTTAAACATGTAACACTTCTGGTTTCCTTCTATACTGTTGGTCGATTGAAGCAAAATGCACTGGAAAAGAAAATTTTCTTCCATGGATTATAAGCTTCTCAAATTAATATTAGTGAAATTTGCAAAGTTTGGTAAATGAGAGGAAGTTGCCATGAAGTTGGAAACATAACTCTTTGTTGAGAAGGGTAGTGGAGACCTTGTAGATATTGGACTAAGCACAACTTACCCATGAAATGGAAAGTTAGAAGGAATGGCCATCCTCAGATTCTTAATACCTAGCAATGAGTCCCACTTTGTTTAGATCCTGGCAGTTATGAAGTTGCAGATATTGATCTCTTTTTTAGTTAGATAGTGTTGCTGTAGTTCTAGTAGCATGTTGTGTATCATCTATTTATAAGAACTTTGTTATTGGGAAGGCCTTTGGTGGAGAACTATGGAACATATTATTCATTGATTGATGTTCTGATGCCTGTGTTTCTCGATTATGTAGAATGAAAAAAATAAAAAATCGTGTTTTGACCGAGATGTTACTTTCATTCAAAAATTTAGTGATCAAGAGAGGATTTTGATGCAGAAGTTGTGGAAGCTGTTATTGTTTTTTAATAGAATGTTAATACGAAGGCTAAGTATTCAGCTAATATATCATAGATTTGCCTGACAGCCTTGAAATGTGTTAAACTTACATGATGTAATTTGGAAAGGGGTTTGCCTTCTATCTATTGTAGGCTTCTATTTATTATTTTTAGCTTTAAAGCTTTGATATTTGTAACATTATTAGTCATTAAAATGATTATGTTCTTGATGTTGATAATTAGAAAGCTGTGCTGAAATTTTTTTTTTTGTGAGAAGTTAGCGAGTCATTTCAAATTTATGAAGATTGATGGACAAAGAAATGAGAGAATAATATACAAAGATATAGCTTTTCATTTTTTTTCTTTGGTTGTAAATTTAGATGCATCAACTATTTGGAAAATTTTCCCCTTAAAAAAACTATTTGGGAGTTTTGACAGGTGTCTAATACCTATCCATGTTGCCATCACAAGGGTATACCCAAGCATGTGTTCATAAGTGGTATGGTGTTTTTATCAAGAGGTGATTTTTGAAAGTAACAACACTTGATTGTTGAAATATGGCAGTTAGAAAGGCATACTTATCCTCTGTTTGGATGGAGAGAAAACTAGGGAGGAAAGAAAACTAAAAGAGAAAATGAAATTTATCTTGTTTGGATAGAGAAAAAAGTCGGGAGGAAAGAAATTAGAGAAAAAATAGAGAGAAAAAGTGATGGGCCCTACATAAAAGTTTTCTCTCCGAAACCGGAGAGATTTCGAAGAGAAAACACAAAAGTGCTTTTAATTTTTTTTTCATTCCAATATTGACCCTTCCAAAAAATAATCGATGCATTTTTTGATCATCTATAATAAGGATATTATTATCATTGTAAATTATCAAATTTTCTCTCCTCTCTATTTTCCTTCCACTCATCCAAACAGAAGGAAAGAAATATTTTCTCTTCAATTTTCTTTCCTCCTACTTTTCTTTCCTCCCAGTTTTCTTTCCTCCCACTTTTCTCTCCATCCAAACAGAACATTACAGTACAGAACCAAACAAGCTAGTATTTCTGTTCAAATTCTGTCGTTTGAGAAGATATATTGATTTCATATGATGCTCACAGTTTTGATGTTGGATTGAGTTGGCTCCAAGCTTGAGGATGGCTATAGCTATGTTTATTCTAATGAACTTTTCTCTTGTCTTCTCTTGAACAAACTAGCATGTAGACATACATGTGTGCATGTATATGCCCTTGTGTTTCAAATCTGAGTTTTGAATATTTCCTGTGGAACACCAATATTTCCTGTCACTCTATATCTCATGCTTGTCATTAAATATACTGCTTGGAACAATGGTGAAGGATAGTGAATTATAGTTGTGGCTAAACTGAAGTCTGCTGCATGGCAATGAGAAAACAGTGCTAGTTTGGAGACAGTGAGGTTTTATTATAGTGCTACATGAGGAAATTATATAAGACGCGGAAGGACTCTGTTTTATGGCATTCTTTCATTACCAAGTCGTTTGATAGCTCTTTCATTGATTTTAAAAAAAAAAATTTATGTCATGCAGGCCTAGAATTAGAGTTAATGCTCATGTTTCTTCAAGGGTTAACTTTAGAGTGGCGCCCTACCACTGGCCAACATTGCCCCCATGTTTGATGGTTAATTGGAAGGCTCTAATGCTAGAATCAGTTTAAAATTTGATTGTTATTTACCCCAAAACAGAACCTAACTCAAGAAAAATAGCAACCTCAAGTTAACACGATCGAAAGTAGTACCGAACCTTCTTTCAAGTTGATAAATTCAAAACCCTTAGTTAATCTAACCCAATTTTCTTGTGATTGATAGTCAATTTAGGAGCTAATGTTTAGTTTTGATCGTTCTTAATTTTTCTCCTTTTGGCTTTTAGGAGTCAAGTGAAGGAGATGTAATACTTGGAAACAATTTTTCTAGCATATATGTACTTGGGAAAGGATGAGTGGCCCTGAGGATTATCTTTGGGAAGATCCTGATGCTTTATAAAATGTTCTCGTTTCTATTGTTAGAAAAATTTGATTAGTAGATCTTTTTTTGTATTTAAAGGATATAAAAATTATCATATAATCAAATAAAGTTATAATCACTTATAATAATAAGTTTGTTGGAAAAGGTTATTCTTGAAGGTCTTTTCAAACTAAATGTAATTTTAATTTATCTAAAAGTCCTTTTTATTTTCAATATTAAATCTTCAAATGTATGATAGTCTTAATAATGAAAATTTTAATCATATTCATCACGTGATAGATCTTAATCTAATTCCTAAAACCTATATTAACGAAAAGATTAAGTGTCAAATTTGTATTCAAGCCAAAAGTCTTAGAAAATCTTTTAAATCAATAAACATGAGTTCAACCCTTTTTGATATGGTCCATAATGATGTGCATGACTTTATCAAAGTACCTACTTGAGGAGAAAGTCATTATTTTATAATGTTTATTGGTAACTTCTCTAGGTATTATTACATTTGATTAAATCTAAAGATGATGTCTTAAATAAGTTCAAGAACTATAAGGCAAAGCTAAAACCCAAATTTAAAAAAGCCTTAAGAGACCTAGAATCGAGGTAATGCATATGAGATTACACCATCGTACTCTCATCAGTCCAATAGTATAGTTGAATAGAAAAATTATATCTTAATGGATATGTTTAATTTAATGTTAATTAGTTCAGACACATCTAAGAACTTACAAGGGAAAGTCCTTTCAACTGCCTACTATATATTTAATAGGATATTTTTTAAGCATAACCTTAAAATTCCTTTTAAGTTTTGAAAATGTAGAACATCTAGGTACTTCCTCCAATATAAATGTTAACTAGGTTTTTTAGCGATTCATTCAAAAGCTATGATTTCTCTTTGATCTTACACGATAATTTTTAGCACCTTTATTTTCCTCTTGTTTCTCTCTTCGATAGCAAAGAAACCATAGTTATATGAAAAAATAATTGTATAAAGTCCTGCAGCTTCCTCATCATTAAATAGGGTTGATAATTGAGCAAGCAAGCAATTCATGAATTGGCTTACTCAATTAAAAAATGATTCAAGCTTACGCTTAATCCACTCAAGCTTAACTCAAATTAATTGGAAATATTAATTCATTAGTATTTTATATTATTTTAACTCTTATTACTTGTAGAAAGATTATTTTATAATTATTAATTATACATTATTATAAGTCAAATGGAATAGAATTAACGGCAAGATTAAAGTATAATTAGGATTATTAATTCCAAATGTATAAATGAAAGTCTTAAATGATGATGGACACATGATGTGTTCATGGGTAACAAAGTTACGTTAGGCCACATGATTAATTTTTAAAAAATCTTGCTAAAGATTTTTTAGTTTAAGAGGGCGTGCGAAGCATTGATAAAGTTGAGGGGTAAAAATAGAAAAGAGAGAGAGAGTTGTGGTTGGAGTCCAAGCTGTGACCCAAGGTATTTTGCACAGTTGCACTGCCCCTCGGGTTGGGTCAGATCATCTCGGTGAGAAGTATCGGAACCGATAGGCCGAACCATTTTCGTCCCTCATAATTCTCATCACGCCGCTGGACCGAATTTCCTTCGACCTTCGCCGTCTCCGAGCTTGAGATCCTCTGAGGTTGCTTGAGAAGAGAACGCGGGATCGCAGAGAGAGAGAGAGGGAGCAGTGGGTTGGTTGTTCCGTTAATGGCGGAAGCTCCGTCCGGCCTCCGGATCCTTCTCCACCAGCACGTCAAAGAGCGCGCCCCTGTTCACGTCTCCAGCCATGCCGATCGAGACCGAATTCTAGTAAGCATTCCAATCTCCCTCTCTGGTATTCCGATCTGTTTCCATTTAAACGGTTCTTCCTATCGATTCTATCGTGGGAGAAGTAGCTTTCGGTTCTTCCAAACCTAGCGATGTTTTTGGTGTAAATGTTCGACCAAATCCGAGGTTCTGAGATAAAGTCGGGGTCCCTCTGATGGGTTGGTGAAGAAAAAGGGAATACTTTGATGAGAGGATAATGAGTAAAACAGTAAAAAGGTGGTCATGTTGTAGCCCAGTTGGAGACTGGAGCAGAAGGGGTCGGTTGTGGTTCGGTTTTATTATATCCGGGATTTGATGTCTTGCATGAGATATTGAAAGGTGTGCTTTGTTTTCGAACAATTTCTTACGAAGAAGGTTGATAAATTGAGGTCGGCTACCTTAATGAATTTATTAAGTCTAAGATACGGCCGTGGGTAGGTTTGGACTAAACCGTGGAAACATTAATTTAGGGTAGCCTATGGTGCGCTTCGGGGTACTTAATTTTCTTGTTGAGATGATATGGAAGGCAAACTGAACTAGAAGTACTATGAAATTTCTTGAGTTTGTAAGGGAAAGTTTATCTTGTTGTTCTACCTGTTACTGTATTGCATGTTATATTGCTTGAAGACCACATCACAATGATGAAGACTGTGATGTTCTTTACATAGGTTGTGTTATTTTCACTTCCCTAGGTCCAGCAAGAATTTCATTACATTCATCTTTTATCTGCAGAAGAGAATTGGCCCAAAACATTTTGGTCTGAGCCATGTGGTAGGAACAACCTGATCTAGAAGAAAGATCATGAAATGGTGAAAATTTAACCTTTTGTGTGGGGTTTATTGTGGGACTTTGTGATAACTATAACTAGATTATATGGGAAACAATAATAAGTTTTTTCAAAGTGTGAATTAGTCATAAGTACAAATTTGAAGACGACCATAAAAAGAATAAAGTTGAAAAAACAAAAGAATGACCTCATAGTCACTCTTCCTACACAGCAAACTATTTTTTTTCTCATTAAGTAAACCAGGAGAAATCCTCCTTTGATCCTCATTATATCTATTTTCCTAGAATTTAATTAATTTTTCAATATGATATTTCCACCATTTCACATGCTTATGCACTCTGCATTATATGATACTATTTTGTTTCCAAAAGGCATTTTTAATATAAAACTGTTCTTCAATGTAACTGAAAATTGGAGTTGACCTTTAGCTAGGCTTGATGCTCACTCCAAGGAACTTATGAAGAGTCCAAGATCATCATTGTTGATTGCCTGTGTTTGGTGTGCACGTCATCCTAAGTTCCTACACCTTTATGAACTCTATATGGAATGGTCAAGGGAGTGCTTAAAATTTAAATGTGACAAAGAAAATCCTTGCTTGTCCCACCATACCAAAAAAAATTGCGAAAAGCTTAAAAGTCTGAACATTTCATAGTTTTGGGTGCATAGCTATGAGAGAAGTACATCTAATGAATAATCATATTTTGGGGTCTAACATCATTATAATGAGTTAGTGGCGAGAAAGTTTAGCTTGAACATAAATAAGGTGGACTTGTTATAGAGGTAAGATTCTACAACTATAGGGTTAGGAAGGGGTTTGCAATGCCAAGTTTTATCTTGTAGGAGTAAATGGAAGTGAACAAATCCTTAAAAAAGAAAAATGAGGGGGATAGAACGGAATTTTTGACTGGGATGCCACAAGAAAGAAAATTGACTTCTATGGATTACTATAGTGAATCATGGGGAGCCTATAAGTGTAAATTTTGTCTTGGATGGTTGAGGGTGTGATATGAGATGGAAAAAGTGTTTACTAATTAAGAAGTTGAGACCACTGGGATTACAAGATAAAAATATTGACAGCATTGGACATAATAGACTGCTGGTAGGACAATTGAAAAAAAGGGAGTGTTGGACTGAATAGTTTTCATTTTTCACTTGTTAGGATTTCTGAGAAATTGTAATAGCAAACACTATGGAAATTTATGTATTAATTTTTGTTATATTTAAGATAAGGTAATTATTGTGTCATCCTTTAGCCTTTTGACTAAAAGGAACGTATGTGATGAGGATTTGTAGTCATTTATCGTTTTTTTTTTGATAGTGACTAGCAATGAAATATGAAGCATTGTTGTCATTCCATGTTGAAGAAAGTATAAGTTGTGGAAATGGAAGATCATCAATGATGTCAAGAGGATCCTTGGTTGAAATGATGAATTTACAACTGGTGCTTTTCTGTTCTTGAGTCAAAGTGTTTGCATAGAAAGATGATGAACTTGCAATAGTTCTAATGTCTTATAATGCATACAGCCATAAACAACGGCCACAGAAAGCTGATTTGGTAATCCAAATTAATTTTGAAATGCTTCAACAATGTCAAACCAGATTGTTAATGATATGTAATTGGAAGAATCTGAATGTGAGAAAGCTGGTTTGGTTGTACTAAATTGGATTTTATAAATTGCATGCAGTATGCAAGCAGCCCACACAAGCCTCTGCATAATTAACCATTCGAAGTTAGTCAGCAAATGGAAATAGGTCACTTTTGCTTCCATGATGCATATGGTTACTTCTATATTTGGATCGAGGGCAAACAAAATGATAGGGTTTCTTTGCCTAATTTCGAACTTGGCATGTGTCTTCTACAAAATGACACACTTCATTTAATTAAAATTGATGCTAATGTGGATTTGTGGGAAGTTTTAATGCATGAACCTGATGTCATAGGAGCCCTCATCTTAATTTGGCAGTCCAGAAAACCTAAACTTAACTGACACTTTTTTTATTCCAGGAAGTATTTAGAAATGTTATATTGAAGACTGAGCCCCCAGAAAATTTTGCTCTCCAGGCTGTGCAAGAAGCTATAAAACCTCAGGTATCTATTACTTGTTTACAGCGCTTTTACTTACTGTGTCAGGTGCATTCCTTTCTTTTATATTTTAATATGCTGGTAAGCTTGAACTCATGCATGTGTGTATGCATACTCTATTAGATTCTTAGATGCAATTTTTGTTGACGCCATTGACTAACCAGTTGATTTGCTTTGACTAAAATGCTTTAAATATATATATTTACTTCTAAGCTTCATCACCAGCAGTACACATCAGGAAAGAAAAACTTTATTATCATTGAATTAAACTAAATGTGGCTTAGAAGTTAGACACAAGAAATTTAGATGACATGGTTCCTAAAATTTATCATCATTAGAATTCGTATTGGTAAACAATTTTCTACAGCATATCTGGTGATGAATTGGTGCCCTTTTATGATAAAATCATAACATCCAATTTGTAAAGATATATTTATTACACATTTATCAATTATCATCTAAATCTTTAACAAAAAGTTAATTCAAAGATAGAAATTGCAAGGTGCTAAGCTAAATTATTTGGTAAACCTAGATTACCTTTGTATTTATTTCTTAGTCCATTTGCAACCAACACAAACTTGAGACTATTTGACCATTGATAACAATAACAATAACAAAGCCTTAATCCCAAACTAGTTGGGGTCGGCTACATGAATCTTTTTTCTTCGTTCAGCTCTGTTTTGAGTCATATTTTTTGTGAGATGCAAAAATTCTAAGTCTCTCTTTACCACTTCCTTTCATATGATTTTCGATCTATGTCTACCTTTTTTTTCTTTTATATGTATCAAGTTATTCTTACAGATAGGTGCATCTTTAAATCCGGTTGCATATGTTCAAACCATTTAATTTGTTCTTCTCTTAATTTATCCTCGATTGGATCTACCTTCATCTTTTTACGAATGATTTTATTTTTTATTTTATCTTTTCTTGTATTATTACACATCCATCTTAACATTTTATTTCCATCATATTCATTTTATGTACGTGCAGTTTTCTAACTGCCAAACATTTTGGGCTGTAAAGTATATATGGTCTTATAGCTGTTATATAAAATTTTCCATTCAACTTGACAGGTATTTTACGATTATATAATATTTCAAATGTACTTCTCTATTTTATTCAATCTGCTTTAATCCTATGGACAACATCATCCTCAATCTCTCTTTCTTTATGAATAATCGATCCTAAATACTAAAATTGATTATTTTTAGTGACTTCATGGTCTTCAATTTGTACTTTACATTCATCTTCATTTCTAATTATACTAAAATTGCATTCCATGTATTTTATCTTGCCCTACTTAAAACCTTTATAGTCTAATGCATTTCACTATAGTTCTAACTTACAATTAACTTTGGCCTTAGTTTTATTTACTAATATTATATCATATGTAAATAACATGTACCATGAAATATCATTTTAAATATATCTAGTAAATTCATTTATAATTAAAGAAAAAGATAGGGATTATAAGTAGATCACTGATGTAAGTCTTCTATAATAGGAATTTCACTAGTTTACCAGCAATAGTTTTTTTACTAGTAATTGCCTATTATACATATCTTTTATTATATTAATATACGTAACAGGTATTCCTTTCTTTTTTAACATCCACTATAAGATTTTTTTAGGGATTCTATCATATGCTTTATCTAAATCAATAAAAACCATATGAAGATCTTATTTTTTTTTTGCTCTATACATCTTCATTAACCTCTTACGGAGGAAAATAGCTTCTATGGTCGACTTTTCTGACATAAAACTAAATTGATTCTTTGTTATTTTTGTAATATATCTCAACTTATGTTCAATTAGTTTCTTTGAAAGTTTCATAGTGTGGTTCATGAGTTTGATACCATGGTAATTAGAATAGTTTTGAATATCTCCTTTATTCTTATAAATTGGTACTATGATATTCTTTTTCCATTCATTAGGCATTTTTTTTGTTTCTAAAATCCTATTAAATAAATTTGTCACCCATTTTACTTCAGCATTACTTGAGTGTTTCTAAATTTCTATAGGAATTTTATCAAGTCTCACAGCTTTTCTTACTTTTGTTTATTTTATAGCTTCATTTACTTTAGATATCCTAATTTTATGAGTATATACCATAACTTTATCCTTAATGGAGCTAATAGGGCATCCTAAATTATCTACATGATTTTTATTTAACAATTTATTTAAATAAATTTTTTTGATATCTTTCTTCTTAACCAAAACTTTTTGATTATCACTTTTAATGCATTTAACATGAAACATATCTCTAAATTTTCTATCTCTTACTTTTGCAATTCTATATATGTTTTTCTCTCCATCTTTAGCTTCTAACTTATGGTATAGTTCCTTATATGCTTTAGATCTTGTCTTCTATATTGTTTTTTAAATTTCTTTCTTAACCATTTTATAGTTTTCATATGCTTCTCTATTTTTATATTTAGATAATTTTTTATGGCATTTTCTTTTAGCCTTAACTGCTAATTGAACTTTCGCATTCCACCACCAAGTTTCTTATTATATGGCCCTTTTTATTTTGACTCTTTTAATACCTTTATAGCTACTTTTCTAATATTATTTGACCATTGACCTTCAATCACAAATAAATATGTGGTTTCCTAAAAAATTGTATTACTTATGGGTGTGATAGAAATACTATACTGTATTGCATATTATTGTTTTCTACATTATAATATTTGAACAATTATAGTATAATCCATTAATAAAACAATATTCTTTTGGAGAAATATTGAGTGGTAAGAAGCTGTGGAAAAATTAGCAAAAAAATTTTCTTGAATTTTAAGAAAAATAGATAGTATAGCCAAGGAAGCATAAGTACAAACTGTAATAGGTTTACGATCTATAATAAGTTTGTGATTATTTTTGCTAATAAACTTATTTCTTTCTTATGTATTTTCTAGTGTCCATGTTTTTCTGCTTAATGTTGTTCTATATGCAGATTATGGTCAAAATAACACAGCAGACTTAATGTAGATTTATGAGTGTTTACATTGTTGTGGTCAAAGTATGTTTCTTTTAAAGAACCATGGAACTTGATTTTTTGTCATTTGTTAGTGCACCTATAAGCTGTTCGAGGAAGATGAATAGAGGGGGGAAAAAAAGGTGGTCCGCTCACTTGATAGCCTCTTCCTGTTCTTTCTCTTTTGCTGTTAAATTGTCTTCCAGAAAGATCTGTCTATGATGTGAAGGTAGTTTGATTAGGGCATGGGGTAACAGGGATGGAGGGATAGAGAGATTGGTTCTTAAACTTGTTAGAAAAAAAAAAAATTATTATTTATTTATTAACTTTTTCTATTTTTTGTTATTTTGGATGGACTATCTTTGACCTGTAAAATTAGTCCAAGAAAACTCCTTTGTGGATCCTTGCTCTCATGTATAAGTGCAAATAGTGGCTCTCATTATTGGGAAAGCCCATTTCTTTTGTTATCTTCTCCTATAAAGCTTGGTTATATCAAGGATGACCTGTTGATAAATGCTCACATTCTCTATTCAGTTCCTAAGATCTCATTTGCAACTTCTCATTTCCTACTTCCATCTTTCACACCTTTTCGAGTTTTGAGTGCTGCTGCAATAGGTCAACCTTATTTTTTCCTGTTCTGTTCCACTTAATACTTGAAAGAGATTGATTCATTTGCTTCTTTATTGCCATGCAACACAAGTAGCATTAGCAAGCATGTTTTTTAGAATTGGACTGGACTGGATGGTTGAACCAGTTGGATTGTAAATTGGTCAGGCTTGCAGTCTGAATAGACCCCTTACCTCTGTCTGAAAAAATTGATAATTTTTTTAGGGTCGTCTTATTGCCAGTTAAATTGGTGATCTGTCTGTGCTGTTTCAGGTTTACATGAACCTGATGGTTTCGATTTACATCTGAAACACAAATTGGGTTGGGGATTAGGGCTTTATAGATATCCATCTCCCTTATTCCTCCATTGCTCTGTTTTCCTCCACAAGTACCCTGTTCCTCAATGCCCATGGCATCCATCAACAATTTTTTTAGTGAATGATGGACGTCATCAGATGATTCCTAAATCACATCTCTCTCTCACACACACACTCACTCAACTAACTCAATCGCATCCCTTGCTGTTCTTTCTCCAAGTTCCATAATTGACCTAGAGCTCCAGCAGAGACAAATAATACTTTCCTCTTGCCCTCTCCACCTCCATTCCCATTGCAATAGACTTTCCATGAATTAGTACTTTTTACTTATGAATCAGTTGGAAGCATGACCAATAACTGACAAACTTCAGGGTAGTCTGATAGAGAAAGTCAGCACTATGCTTGCCCGATTCCTTCATCTTCTACTGATAGTGGATCCTATGATGTAGTGTGGTAGACTATAGAGCAATCTATATAGTATATGTTGACATTCTATTCTCATATCAAAGTTAGCTTTCCTTTTATTTGAATACTATTTGCTTTATACTTACACATTCCACAACCCTTCAATGATTTTTAATTATTTTTTTAGAAAGTCTACAAGTAGTTGGTGAAGTTTTCTAAAAAGTTCTAGTTTTTTAGATATTATATATTACATTTAAAATTCTAGTTTATTTTGATTGATACTATTTAATATGTAATGTATTTATTGGATCATGATGGTGTCATGGTTGGATTCCAGTTGACCAATGGTTGAGCCCCTGACCTATGTGCCAGTCCATGGTTTGGGCTTTAAAACATTTTTAGCAAGGAGGGACTGTTGTGTCTTCAAAAATAGCTGCAATACCATGCGCTAAAGGGTTCAAGTTTTTCTCTTAGGACAGCATCCAGTGGGTTCAGACCTGGCCTTCTTGAAATGCTTTTTCATTTTCTTTTCTCTATTTTTTTTGACCTTAATTTTCTTTAAAATTTATGAATTTGTTTTTCTGGCATAAAAAATTGTCTTCGCTTTCTAAAGATTTTTCTTTTGTTAAAGGAAGGGCTTTTTTTTTTTTTTGTTGGGCAGGGGGAGGATTGAATCTTCACTTAAAGGGAGGAATTCAGCAACCACCTAGGGAAACGAAATCCTATCTTTTTTTGCGAAATTGATAGAGAATAGGAGAAGAGAATTGATAATGTGTCCCTTTGTTTCACAGTATATACAAGGTATACCATGATGCTGTTCTCATATATCAACTCTAATTGAAAATAAAGGCAAAAAAAGATGATTGGAAATGTTTTAAGATTCATGATTCCAGTTTTTAATATGTTATAGATGTATATCTATGTATGTATTGCAGCATGTAAATACATGAGTATGTAGCACATATAAACCGCAAACCAATATACATACATATTTTTATATATATATATCTTTGTATGCATATATGCATACATGCATGTGTCTATCCATTATTGTGCATCATTAGCAATCAATGTCCTTGTGCTATGTGATGTTTCTCTGGTTGCAGCTTCCATGTTACAACAGTTGAATCCCTTATTGACTAATTGTTTGTTAATTTATTAACTAACATTGCCTACTTAACATCCTCAACAGAGACAAACTGTATTGGTCCAAGATGAGAATCAGTCTCTGGAAAATGCTCTTCGAACATTACTTCAGGAACTAGTGGTGAGTTGCTATATGGTGTACTCTTTTTCATTTTTTTTTCCCAAATGCTTTTTCCATCAATCACTGCATTATTATATTGGAAGAGGATGCAATTATGCTTTTATTGCTGTTTGTATTTCTTTGCAAAATATATATGCTTTCTTAGAAAAATACCTGTCTTTGTTAATATTAATTTGTTCACTAAAATTAGAAAATTTTCACTATATTCTTACTTTATATTATGCAATTTATGGTAGACACTATGCTTCTGGCAACTCAATTTTAGATGCTAATATTGCTTTACATTTTTGTATACTTAGTCATCTGCAGTTCAATCAGGTGAAAGGATGATGCAATATGGACAATCAATTGATGATGGAGAAAATATTTGTGGTCAAATATCACGCCTTCTTGGTGTGTAGATGCCAATTCAGTTGCAAAATAATTCATTTCTTCTTTGTAGAACTCTTTTTGGTCCATATGGTGGGGCATACACATACACATTTGATGCACTAAACATGTACATAAACATCTCCCTAAGATCTTTCCTTGTTTGTTGGTTTGTTAGATATTGTGCTTTATCTTTGCGAAAAAGGACATGTTGAAGGTGGTATGATATTCCAGTTGTTAGAAGATTTAACAGAAATGTCAACCATGAAAGACTGCAAAGAAGTTTTTGCATATATTGAGAGCAAGCAAGATATCTTGGGGAAGGTGTGTAGAAGTTGAATGTTGCAGAGCTACTGTAGTATTTTGTGTTTTGGTTGTCTTTTTCTGATTAATAATCTTTATATTTGCTTGGTTTATGGCTATTATACTCTTGAATCATCTGGTTGGACTGCTTGCAGCAAGAACTCTTTGGGCGAGGAAAGCTTGTCATGCTGAGGACTTGCAATCAGCTTCTTCGAAGACTATCAAAGGTTCATGCACAGAAACTGATCTCGTTTTGTAAAGCTATAACACCAAATTGAGGATTACATGCAGCTGTAGTAGAGGATGAAAGGGAAGCATAATCATAATTCCTTGTCCATGAGCGTTAATAATTGAAAATTATTCAGATAATCCTTGTCTCACCTGAATTTGTTGTTGCATTCTTTTTTTTGCAATGGTAAAAATGCGATCTAAGTTTTCTTTGTCCCAGCTTGTTGAGCCCTAAATGTTTAACTTTAAAGATTATTCACTGTCAACTTAAACTTCATAATTTCCTTGTTGAGCCCTAAATGTTTAACTTTAACCACCAAGTTTGGGAAAAGGCTTAGATGAGTTGAGTTGAGTTGAGTATATATATATATATATATATATATATATATATATATACAAGTAGTGAGAAAACAAGTGCAATGAATGTGACAGGCAAGATTGGGGCTCCATATTTTTTTTTCTGTGAAGAAATCTACTGTAGCATGGTGTCTTTTAGAAGCACTTTGAACTTGTTTGCATACATGCATACATGCATGCATGTGTGTGTGTGCATCCATGGGAAAAAAATTGTTTCTGTTTTGGGAACCTGAAGCGGTGTGCCTTTCATTTCTTGGCTTGGATCCATGAAGCCACTCTTCAGGTTTTCCCATTATACATAGTATAAGAAGACAACTACTTCAGAGGCATAGGTGAAGATACTTTCCACTTCCTAATGTTGTCTATTATTTTCTTATGAGTTTGATGTAGATATCTGACTCTGTTGATTGAGCTTAAGGAAATTTGAATTTGGATTTGTCCTTCTGTTTATATTTGGTTGAAAGATATACAGGAATAGGACAAAGAAGAGGGAGCCATAGTTTTTTCCCATTTTTTAACTAAGGATCAGTAGAAATTTTGGGTGTGGAATTCTTTTGGGTTTTCAAAGACTTAGAATGGAGCACATGGATATTTTTATTATAACTGTTATCTGGTCATTGCAGAAGGTTAGCCTTAGCTGTTTACTGCACTGCTTTTTTGATACTAATAATTAAAAGCATAGTTTCAAGTCCTGGCGGAATTTCTCATGGGATATCGAGATGGGTTATTGTTTCAAGTATCAAGACGGAACTGTCACACTATCATCTCAGCATCCCAATCGATGCATTATAGAACAGTCCTGGTCGTCCTAAGTGTTGGGATAAGACGGGACAGCAGTGCATCCTTTTCTATGGAAAAACTAAGATGGTTCTGCCCCATGGGATTTAAAACCTGGACTTAAAGCCCATAAATATCTTGATGATAAAGCAATTGGCTTTTTAGAACTACCTGTGTTTCACATGCAGATTGGTGATTGAAGTCAACAGCTGATTGTTCTTAAAGTGAGAATATGTTCCAGTTACATGTCTTTGCTAGTGTTTTCAAACAACATTATCAGAAGATGCATGATAAAAAATGAAGTATATATTGATGAATGAGATATATGATATTTTCTTGTATCTGTTATGATGATGTCTTCTATCTGAGTACCTCTGCTCCATTGTGGCTGTTATTTGTCATTGAATGCTTTAGACTATCATTATATTCAGATAAGCTTCCTGCTTCCTATTGAAGCAAATTTACTTTCTATTCATTATGAATTAGTTACAGTAAATATACCTTTGGCACAATTAAAACCTCCCACTTCATGGTAATCATAAAGGTAGGACTCAACACTACTGCACCATTGTAATTTTTTCTTTCCAGGCAAATGATGTGGTGTTTTGTGGACGGATTCTTATGTTTCTTGCCCATTTTTTCCCATTATCAGAGCGCTCAGGTATCTGTATATCTCCCCTTCCTTTATCTCTCCTATTGGCAACTATATTTTGTCAGTCGCATCATCTCTCTTGCAATCCAATTTTACAGCTGTTAATATTAAGGGAGTCTTCAACACGTCAAATGAAACAAAGTATGAAAAAGATGCTCCTGTTGGTATGTAAATTCAAGCAACTTGTGTTTTAGGAGAATGCTGTTGCTGCAACATGTTTTCTTAGTTAAAATAATTTTTTCCTTTCTGGAGTTTCTATTCTATATGATTCCCATTTAAATGTACCAGGAGTTGCAGTTGATTTTAACTTCTACAAGACCTTTTGGAGTCTACAGGTTAGATTATCCTACTTTCGTCTGTCAGATCTTAGCCTTTGCTACTTGTCTAGAGTTACTAGCATGTTGTCTTTTGTAGTGATTTTCTTGCTAGACATTTAATATTAGTGCCCGGTCCCTGAACAAGATAATTTGGAAAATGCAAACATAAAAGCACATACGAATGGTTGCAACAATAACTGATCAAAATAAATTTCTAGATGGTAGAGAGAGAAACTTTTGGAAAAAGATGTTGTAGCATTGTAAATGCTAAAGAGTGACAAAAAATATAAATATTGTGGAACCTAGATCTGATCCGCCATCACAGATTTGATGAATGTGAATTTCGGTCCTTCTGATCAAACTTGAAGTGCCTTGTGCTATCCTGCCTGTGTGCCTATCAAAGTTGATGAAATTTCTTATGAAAATTATAAGATATAATCATGCAAATAAAGATTTGCCTGTTGAACTGGATAAATGGTGCCAAATCCTTCTTTGTCTACAGTGGAATAAAAAATGTTTTATTGACTTTACAAATCCAAAATAAAATTCTTACAGTTAACAGCATGGAGTACTGAAATTTGTTAGAATACAATTACATAGCGCAACTAGGACCATATCAGATAATGGGCCCTGGTGGTAGACAACTTATGGTTTCCGCATAGGGGTGGACATCTGATCATTTCTTGAAATATCTTTTATTTAAATGTTCCTGCTTTTCTATATTTCCATGAACAGGGTTCTCGACCTATTGGAACTGATTATGATATTTTAGGGAAGGCAGAATTGCTTTAAGAAAGAACTTTGATTCGGGTTAGTTACAGTAAACAACAAAAATAATATATATATATATATATTTGGGGGGGGGGGGGTGTAACTAATATCTATCTTTGTGTAATTATTCATGCACAATTTGTCTTTTTCTTGATGTATTTTTACTTAGTTTACTTATTTTCTTCTTTGTAGCAGGAATCCACTAACCAACAAGGGTTTGTTCTTACTTATTGAATTTGGCAAATAGTGCCAAAGAAGAAAAGATGGTGAACACCAGAATATATTTTTACAGAGCAACCAGAATATATATGCAAAACTAAATATGTTACTCATTTATCAACTTACAACTTACCAACCAGAATATATATGCAAAAACCAAGGTTCACCATACCAATGTGCTGCACCATACAAGACATACCATACAATACTGGTACCAAACCAATACTTGGTACAGAGGATATTTCAAGAATTGATATGTTGAACTGATCCCGTACTGGGTGTACCAACATTATACTGACATGGCATCAATATGGGGTCTACTATTGAGATTGTGAACCTTACAAATAACTTTATTTCTTTTATCTATCTATTACTCACTCTACTTCAACTAATACTAGTTAAACATACGGCATGTTGTGTTAAATGTAAGAATTAAACTTGTCACACTTCTGTGCTTACAATAACTTCTGTGACTTCTGCGAACTGTAATCTTGTTTTTTCTTTCTTGCAGGAGCATTTTAGTAACCCTGCTTCGACAACACTTGCCCCATCCAAATGGCAAAAATTTGCTTCTAACTTAATAGTATATATCTTTGTTTACATATTATTGATTTTCTCTTAGATGTCTGTTGAATAATGTCATGCTTTCTGCTATGAAAATTCTTTTTTATGGAGCTGCTTACTGTTCATTATTTATTGGGATGACATATGGTTAGGTTGTATTGGATACTTTTGAAGCTCAGCCTTTGTGATCATGATGGAAATGTGAATAATCTTGAACAAGAGGAGGAAGCTACTTTCAGCATTAAGTACTTGACAAGCAGTAAATTAATGGGGTTAGAGGTAAACATAGTTGAAAGAATATGTTAATGGAATGTTTTTTGAATTAAATTTATTTTTTAGATATCCTATGATAATTCCAATTGATTTATTTACTTGTACAGTTGAAAGATCCTAGTTTTCGCCGTCATATCCTTGTTCAATGCCTTATATTGTTCAACTATCTAAAGGTATGCTCTTTGTTTATCTCTTGCAAATATTTGTATGTGCGAGTTTTTTTTTCATGTGTATTTTTTCATTGGACACCATTTGAAACAAATTTTTAAACACCGGTGGGATGGCAAGGAATTGCAGTCCCAAGTGTTAGGATTGGATATAACTTTGCAATAAAAATTCTTAAAGATCAGAACCTTTTGATGCTTTGACATACGCCATAGGTGACCTGCACATAGAAGTGCAACATAATTTGAAATTGTTGAAGTGTAAATAAGCTGTAAATAAAATTAGTTAAATATCCCTATAGATTAGGAGAATCTGTTTGAATTTAAATTCCCTAAAATTAAGGAATTTGATTAGATAGATTTCAGATTTAGAATGATTAAGTTTCCTATTCTTATCTTGTAATCATTCCCTAAAATTAAGGGATTTGATTTTCCTATTCTTATCTTGTAATCTCCTATATATTTCCTAGGATTGTACACTGAAGAGGTATAAATAAAAAATTTCAGCCTTCTACATGGCATCAGAGCTTAGGGTTTTCCGCATTCATCTCTTTGCATGCAGCCTTCATTGCTGCGGCTCCCTTGAGCCTATTTCTCTACCTATCCCAGCAGCCTTCATTGCTGCAAGATTTCTTTCATCGACCATGTCAACCTTTGAAACCTCTAGCATCCGTAACCCATCTGAAGAATCCAATTCTGTTCAGAAAATTAGAGATTTACAGAATATTCGGACATCTTATAGGCTCAGTGGGAAGAATTATCTTAAGTGGTCTCAATTTGTCCGAATATACTTCAAAGACAAGGGGAGGCTCAGCCATCTTCTCGAAAATGGGCCAACAAAGGATGATCCGAAGTTTGAAACCTGGGATGAGGAGGACTCCATGATAATGTCGTAGCTATGGGATTCCATGGAACCCATGATTAGCGACACATGCATGTTTTTGACAACTGCAAAGGAGATTTGGGATTTTGTTCGTCGCACATATTCAAAGGACCACGATGATGCACAAGTTTATGAGATCAATGTCAAAACTGCAGCCAATAATGAAGAAATTGGAAAGCTAAGGAGTTTGTTAGGATCTTTTGAGAAGCCTTCTGGAGCTTGCTCTTTGACTCTTTCAGGTAAACATTCTTTTTCTTTTTGTATGAATGCCTAAGTAACAGAAATCGAAAACACCTATACAAACTCTTGGATAATAGACTCCGGTGCCACAGACCATATGACCCCTACACCTCAGCATTTCCACACCTATACCCCATGCCCAGGTAACAGAAAAATTGTAGTGGCTAATGGCTCTTTAACCACTGTTGCAGGGTTCGGGGATATATATATCACACCCATCCTTATCCTTAAAAATGTCCTCCATGTACCAAAACTATCCGCCAGCCTCATCTCCATTTATAAGATCACCTATGACCTTAAATGTTATGCTGTTTTTTCCTCTTCTTATTGTGTTTTTCAGGATCAGGGATCGGGGAAGAGGATTGGACTTGCTAAGAAAGTAGCGGCCTTTATCTCCTTGAATCATCTCAAACTGTTAAGAATGATTTGTCATTGTCCTTTCTCAGTTCTTTCAATAAAGATGTCATTTGGCTGTATCATTTACGCCTAGGTCATCCATCTTTTAGGGTTTTACAAGTTATGTTTCCTCAACTATTCCAAGGATTAGATATTTCTGAGTTTCATTGTGATATTTGTGAGTTATCAAAACATACTCATGTATCTTTTCCTATTAGCAATAAACGCAGTTCTTATCCTTTTCATTTGATCCATAGTGACATATGGGGTCCTTCCAGCATACCTAATATTTCTGGGGCTCGGTGGTTTGTATCCTTCATTGATGACTGCACTCGAGTTACATGGCTATTTCTCCTCAAACACAAATATGATGTTAGCTTTGTTATTCCAACGTTCCATTCAATGGTTCAAAACCAATTTGGAGTTACGATAAAAAGCTTTAGGACAGATAATGCTAGAGATTACTTTAATCAAGTTCTATCACCTTATTTCCAATCCCAAGGTATTATCCATGAATCATTATGTGTCAACACGCCCCAGCAAAATGGGGTAGCTGAAAGGAAAAATGGACATTTGCTCAACACCATTCGAGCCTTACTCTTTCAAGGGAATGTACCCAAGTCTTATTGGGGTGAGGCTGCTCTCACTGCCACATACATGATAAACAGACTTTCCTTCCGTGTGCTAAATAATAAGAGTCCTATAGAGACCCTCAATAGCTTCTACCCTCACTTTCGAAACTCAAATGGCCTTATACCTAGAGTATTTGGCAGCATTGCCTTTGTTCATGTTCACAGCCAGCATAGAAACAAACTAGATCCCCGTGCCATCAAATGTGTCTTTATTGGTTACTCATCCACTCAAAAAGGATACAAGTGTTATAACCCTTCATCCAAAAAAACTTACATTTCTGTTGATGTCACATTTGTGGAAAATACACCTTTTTTCTCTAAGTCCTCTCTTTAGGGGAAGATTTCCATGTTAGAAGATAGGACTTCTGAGATTTCTGAACCACTTCAAACCCTTGATCTTCCAACCAGCATAGTTGGAAACAAGTCTACTGAATCTGTGTCATCTCTTGTCTCTCCTGACCTAATCAATGCCAGTCACAACCCTACAAGATTCTCTCAGATGTATTCAAGGAGAAAGGCTATTCCTGAATTGACACAAGTCAAAGAATCTGATCCAAACTCTGGAAATGAAATCAAGGTAAGATCTGACATGTCTTTACAGCCTATTGAGATATCTACTGACCCCATTGAAGACTTAGACATACCCGTAAGATTGACATGTCTTTACAGCCTATTGAGACACCTACTGACCCTATTGAAGACTTAGACATACCCATTGCTGTTAGAAAAGGTACAAAAAATGCACCAAACGACCACTCTATCCATTATCTTACTATGTCTCCCTTAAACGTATGTCCCCAACTCACCGAAAATTCATTGAGCCTAAACACCATTGCTATTCCTAACACTGTTACTGATGCATTGACAAAAAAGGAATGGAGGACTGCCATAATAGAGGAGATGAGTGCATTAGAAAAGAATAGAACATGGGAGATCGTTGACAAACCAGAAGGAAAAAATATTGTTGGCTGTAAGTGGATTTTCACATTGAAATACAGAGCTGATGGATCCCTTGAGAGATATAAAGCAAGATTGGTAGCTAAAGGGTACACTCAAACCTACGGTGTAGATTATCAAGAGACTTTTGCTCCAGTCGCAAAATGAATACTGTGAGAATCCTATTATCTTTGGCTGCACACTTCAATTGGCAACTGCTGCAATATGATGTTAAGAATGCATTTCTCCATGGTGACCTAGATGAAGAAATCTACATGAACATTCCATCAGGATTTGAAGGGAACTCAGGTAGCAATGTGTGCAGGTTGAGAAAAGCACTTTATGGATTAAAACAATCACCTAGAGCATGGTTTGAAAGATTTGCAAAAGTGATGAAGGAATCCGGATATAAACAAAGTCAAGGGGACCATACACTCTTTATTAAGCAGTCAGTTACAGAGGGGGTTACTGCTCTTCTAGTATATGTGGACGACATTATAGTAACTGGGAATGATGAGATGGAGAAGCAGGAATTAAAGCGGCAGCTGGTGAAGGAATTTGAGATAAAGGAACTAGGGAAACTGAAGTACTTTCTTGGTATTGAGGTGGCATATTCCACACAAGGAATCTTCGTATCTCAGCAAAAGTATGTGACTGATTTGTTGGTAGAAACAAGAAATATTGATTGTAAACCCGTCTCTACTCCAATGGATCCAAATCATAAGTTAGGTGAGGCTAAAGAAGAACCAGCTGTTGACAAGGGAATGTACCAAAGATTGGTAGGTAGACTCATATATCTTACTCACACTCGACCAAGCATAGCATACTCAGTGAGCATGATTAGTCAATTTATGCATGATCCAAGGGAACCACATCTTCAAGCTGCTTGCAGGGTACTACATTACTTGAAAGGCAATCCAGGGAATGAAATTTTGTTCAAAAGGAGCAATACTCTTACTCTAGAAGCTTATACCGATGCAGATTATGCAGGTTCCCTAATAGATAGAAGATCTACTATAGGATATTATATCTTTCTTGGAGGAAACCTGGTAACATGGAGAAGTAAGAAGCAGAATGTGGTAGCAAGATCATCTGCAGAAGCAGAATTTAGGGCTATTGCGTAAGGCCTGTGTGAGCTGCTTTGGCTAAAGATTATTCTAGATGATTTGAAAGTCAAATGGGAAAGTCCTATGAGACTCTATTGTGACAACAAGTCAGCTATCAATATTGCTCATAATCCTATACAACATGATAGGACAAAACACATCGAAATTGATAGACATTTTATCAAAGAGAAATTGGAGGAAGGATTAGTGTGTATATCTTATGTTCCATCGGGACAACAACTAGCAGATGTTCTAACAAAAGGGCTGAGTAGTTTCATTTTTTAGGGCCTTATATCCAAGCTGGGAATGGAAGATATCTATTCCTCAGCTTGAGGGGGAGTGTTGAAATGTAAATAAGCTATAAATAAAATTAGTTAAATATCCCTATAGATTAGGAGAATCTGTTTGAATTTAAATTCCCTAAAATTAAGGGATTTGATTAGATAGATTTCAGATTTAGAATGATTAAGTTTCCTATTCTTATCTTGTAATCATTCCCTAAAATTAAGGGATTTGATTAGATAGATTTCAGATTTAGAATGATTAAGTTTCCTATTCTTATTTTATAATCTCCTATATATTTTCTAGGATTATACACTGAAGAGGTATGAATAAAAAATTTCAGCCTTCTACAGAAATTTATAATTTGCTTGGAAAAATTGGACTTTAAATCCAAGTTGTCATCCTCTTTAACACCCAACTTATCCTAAATAAATTTATGATTAAGAACTGTCCAACCAGCTTTCTGATCATTTATTTCATGTGCTTTCTAAAGTGTAAGGTCTCTCATGTTGTGTTAGTCCAATGTCTTTTTTTTTTTTGGGTTTTGGGGGGGGACGGCGGAAGGGTTCACGGATCTTGGGTACGTAAGTAGGGCCGATGCCTTAACTGATAACCTTTTGGGAATCCATTTTTGGGTGAGATTCTATATTGTTACAAATGGTATTAGAGCCGACTTGATCCATGGATAGGCTTTGTACGCCTATGCAGGGCAATAGCAGCAGCAGCAACAACAACAAAGTCTTAATTTAAAATTAGTTGGGGTCGGCTACATGAATCATTTTTATCCATTCTGCTCGGTTTTGAAGGCGGATGACCTTAATTAATGACCTTCTAGTTAAACCATTTTTAGCTAGCCCTTTTTGGTTGAGGTCCTAGATCATTGCATGAAGCATGGTTATAGTACATGCAATATTTGTCATAAAAACTTTACAAGCATGCCCAAAATTCCTTCCATGTGAAGACTTTACATATGCCCAAAGTACTCCTCTATTCTTAAACTTTCTCTTGTCCTAAAACAACCAAGTTTAGGGTCCAAAGTTTCCCTTTTTGTCAAGAATAACCAATATTAGGATACAATAGTCAGCTTCTCTATGGATTCGGTTCCCTATTCGTGCTTCCACTGATAGAGGCTCCAGTAGTAGGAATTTTTCCAGGCAACAATTAGGATCTAGCTGTGAGCTTATCCATTACCCTAGTTTCCTGAATCCACAGGTTTCTCCCTTTTGCAACTCCTCTCCATGGTAATGAGTGATCTGCTAGGTAACTTGTGTAAATTAAACCTATCTTGGAGTCCTACATTCTTGGGACCCTGGGACTACTGGTTCAGTAAGTAATGCATAGCCCCACTCAGTAATTTGGACGGGTCAAACTGAGCTATAGATTAATCTTGGTAAACCCTATTAAGGGAGTATTGAACCTTACATTAAGATAACCAGGAACTAACTCTGCTAACCCGGACTCCACAATACACTTCTTATCTTAGGTTATGATGGGATAAGGTCAGACTGGATTCGATTTGATTTTTACGTACATATGCTAGATCAGCTATGGCTAAGGCTCTATGGAGAGCAATATGATTTTAAACTAGCTAGAACGGGTCACTAGAAGTGTATCCTTTATTTTTAGTGTATTATTGTAGGATGCGTTTCCCATGCTTGGCTAACACCAGCAAGTTCTATATCAGAAACACACACACACACACACATACTATTACTGTGATACCTCTTTTGCCTCACTGAGTCTATACAACTTACAGAATAATGAGAATCTAGCTTACAGACACAGGCCCAAGCCTAGCCTATGAGTTTAATGCAGCGCAGCCCAGCCCAAGTTGAACTGTATGTTCACAGATTTTTACTACCATATTGGATCTCATGTCTTACAGGCTGTTTTCAGTTTTCCACCAATACCTCAACTATAATAAATCTATTGTGCATATGAAAATTTATTGTACCAAACCTCAATTCCCCTACTAGGAAACATTCACTATCTTAGATGTGCTATAAAAATAATGCAATTATTTTAGATCTCTATTTTCTTTATTGATCAGATAAAGAAAAACAATTGTTTCTTAATAAATCGTATTCTGTGATTCTTAGGTAAATTAACTTAAAAAAAAATCAAAGGCTTTTCATGTATATACCCTTACAAATATCTGAAACTATGTCTATACCTCACAAATTCAATATTTGCATTTTTTGCATGTATACATTTATAAATATCTAGAATTGTATGTATACCCTTCTGAATTTATTATTTGTGTTTATGCCTTTATAAATTATTTCTTTTGTGTGCATACCTTATAAATATCTGAAATGGTATGTATACTTTCACAAATTTTTGCTATTTATGTGTAGACCCTTAATAATGGTAGATGTGCAAAAAGAATTATAAGTGTATACATGAAAATAGTAAATTTGTGAGGGCATACACTCAAAAAGAAATAATTTTTAATAGTGTACATAAAAATAGTAAATTTAAGCGGGTACACATAATTTTAGATATTTCAGTGATTTAGTAGACATGCAGAAAACCCAAAAATTAATCATTGCTAGCATACAAATGTGCATTTATGAGTGTTTATGAGTGCTAATTTTCCTGAAGTTCCATGCCAATGCTACAGACCATAGCGGATGCAGTCACTATGTTGTTCGATTCCTAATCACAAATTTGCATTTTCAGCCTGCCACTGTCAAAGGTCCTTGATTGGTTATTGAAGCAAGACATATCAATAATCTCTATTTATTTCTTGTTAAGACTTTAGAATCAAGTCTTGCCAGATCAATAGGGGTGTAACTGAATCGAGATAGCTCACAAGTAGCTCAAAATCAAATCAAAAAAATACTCGAAACCGACTTGTTGCTTATCGAGTCGAGCTCGAGCTTGAGCTACTCGAGTATATTATCGATTCGAGTTCGAGTATTAAAATACTCGACTCGAAAAGCTCGTGAGTTTAATCGAGTTTACGTAATTTTACTATTTTACCCTTATAATTATAGATATTTACAATATTGTCCTAACTATGTAAAACTAAAAACCTATATTTTAGTTGAGAACATATTTTATTTTAATTAAAAAATTATTTTTTAAATTTTTACATAGAAATTCAAGTCAAGTCAGTCGAGCTCGAGTATATTGAGTATTTCATCGAGCTCGAGTTCGAGATCTAAATAAGAAACTCGATCGAGCTCGAGTCGAGTTTTGAGCTTTAAATTTTAGAGTTGAGTCGAGCTCGAGCTTAGCACTGTGTCGATTTGACTCGTCTCAATTACACCCCTATAGATCAACCTGTAATTTCTTTAAATACTGCAAGAAATATTGGCAATGGATTTCTTGTATATGGTCAAACCATCTTCCGATGTAGTTCTTATTGCTGCTTGGACTTTTAACGTTCTGTCCTCAAGTTCCTCAGTTGATGATACATCCATGTTGATGTGGTAATACATCCATATTGATGCGGTAATCTTAGCTAGGAATATCGTTTTCTTAAAACTCCTGTACTGCCTTTTTTTATATCTGTATGCACATATACAATAATTCCATAATTTCTTGAAGTTCATTATTTATTTTAAGCCATTAATTCAGATAGTACTAGCTCCTTGCAATTAGGCTACAAAGAGTCTCAGATATTTAATATTCTTCTTTCTAGATGCTATATAACTTCATGCTGTTTTTAAGCAATAAGGTATAGTCTTATTTGAAATTTGTATGCAAGTGTCAACTATCTGATGTTGTAAAAGTTTTTTAGATTTATATAAAGCATGGTTGACACATCATAATGCCTTTACTTTATCCATCTTTAACTTCATTGCTCTTTAGGATACAATGAGCACTAATGTGATGAAATAAGGTTTGCTAACTATTCTTTTAGTTTATGTTAGAGTTCAGATTATATGGTCTCAATCAGTACACTGATGTGTTGGATGTTTACATTTTTCTTGTAGGCACCTGGGAAGAATGACAAAGATGGGCCCTCAGAAAACATGGTAGGTACTTGTTCATCTTGAAGATCGTCTGTCTTATTCTTCATTTTCTTTTGTAAGTAGGATATCATAAATTTGAATTACCATATATATATGGCCTTCACAATGCTTTACATCTTTCCAATTAATATATCTTCCTGCTTTTGTATTGTCCATTTCTGTGTAGAATTGTCTGTTTCATTTCTAATGCGTACAGACCTATGTTTCTGCTTAAGGTATCTTGCTGGAACATGGATATATGTTTCAAATGGGTGTTTCAACGTGATAATTCGAAGGGTTCTTTTTTCATGCATAAGATTTAACATGTTTCATTTTTCACTCCATCTACCTAGACAATGTGGCATGTACTTTGTGTATCTACACATTGTACACTAGATTAGTTTTCATTTCTTTGTAGCTTGGTAACTTCGGTATTAATCCCTGTACTGGACTTTGCATCATGGAGTTCCTTGTATACCTGCATGTCTAAGCACATAAGCAGCAAAATTTATTCTTTGGGATCATTTTTCAGACTTTTCCTATCCTTTAATTGTATTTTACTACAAATGTTAGCTGATTTCTTATTAATCCAGAAAGAAGAAATTAAAACTTGTGAAGAACGTGTCAAGAAACTTCTAGAGATTATTCCTCCAAAAGGGAAGGAATTTCTTGAAAGCATAGAACATATATTAGAGCGGGAGAAAAATTGGGTGAGCATTATGTCATAAACTTATTTGTTTTTCCATCTGTAATGAAACAATAGCTTTTTTTTTGAGAGAGAGTTGTTCTTGACTTGGGTCTCTGTCTGAAGGTTTGGTGGAAACGAGATGGTTGTCCAGCATTTGAAAAACAAGCAACTGAGAAAAAGACGGGTCAAGATGGAACCAAAAAACGGTAAATGCATTTTTAATTATTCTGCTTTCTATCATTCATGAGAAAATTTTGGTCCATGTTTATCCATGAACACAAATGATGCTTTATTTTTAGTTTTTGGGTTTCGTTGTTTAAAACTCATGTATCTCCTTTTCTTGTAATACCTTTGGGATAGTATTGCTTTACTTTAGTACAATATAATTCTAGAACTGCATAGTAGATTCCAAGGGAGTGTTAGTTGCAATCTTACATATTTCCTTGAAAGATCATCATTTTATTGTGGCCACTGTTTGCTTTATTATTACTTGATATAAATATGCAACATTTTGTCAGGATGGTCTTCAAAAGTTTCCTGTTTAATCCCATATTGCTTCCAGCAAGCCAGTGATTTTTTTGTTCTGGCATGTTCATCCCTCTAATCTTCCACATGTTTTAATTCATGTGGACTTCATATTTGCATTCTAATCTTTGAAGTCATATAACTTATTGCTTTTATATTCCCTAGGTTTACTTATGCAGTTAACTAGATTCATAAAGTACATTTCCCTTTTATTCCTCTAAGGTGGTGTTCTTTTAATTATGCCCAATTTTCAACTGGTTTGCCCTTACCCCCCTTAACCACTCAACACCTTCACTCCTTCAGCCCTACTTCCTTTTGCTCTTAAACCCACTACTTTGCTATCTTAGTGCTACTGACTTGTCCATGCAATGGCCTTCTTCCTTTAGGCAGGATTCCTACCGGAGCTCCCCTCCCTCTCTCCTCTCCTTTTCTCTTTCCTTCTCCCCTTTGCCAGACCTATCATTCCTTTTACCTTCATCGGAGCCTCGTCATTGAGTGTGAAGCATTCTCTACCATTAGCCAGGGATGATAGCAGAGTTGAGGATAACTAGGGGATGAGAAGGAAATCATGATAGAGGTGATGGAGAAGAGCCGAAGACCCTAGGAGAGTGGTCACAATGGAGCAATAGGAAGCCCTCTCCTCTACCCTTAGTAGAGAACTAGTGAGTAGAGATGGGTGGAGATGGCAGAGACCTGAAAAGGGGGGGGGGGGGTGTTGGGTGGTGGCAGAGACCTAGAGTTAGGGTTTAGTGTGGGAGAAGAGGGAGAATGGCATACTTAAGAAATCATTAACCTCAAATGCTTAGTCTCTTCATGGCAGCCCTCTTCAAAGACATTTTCATGATTTCCCCAACTCTGATGACCCCTAACCAACATTTGGATAAGCAGCACTTGCAAAAGAATGAGTCTATGCAGACAGAGTAGTTTACAATGATTAAGTTGCAAAAATAAAGTTCATGGGCTTTAAAAATCAAATATGGATGATCATGGAGATTGACATGAAAAAAGTCCTTTCTTTGCTTAATTAATTGCAAATATGGAAGATAGCAGAGATGGATATGTAAATGTCCTTTATTTGCTCACTTCTTGAGTGTTGGTGATACTTTTGCCAGCATATCAATTCAGTGGTCTGTTTCGTTCTAGAAATCTTTGTTTTAATCATTATAATGCAAGATAGTGTTTGAGTTTGTAATGACAACAGTATAATTAGAAAAAATTAAGTAATATTATTTACTTGAGTTTGAAATATGTTATCTATGTCTGACAAACATAGGATATGGGCTTTTCTTTTCAGTCCATTTTATCGCACTTTCAATGGTATATGGTGCCCTAAACTAGAGAACGACATCATAGAGAATCGAGAAGCACAAATATTTCACTTATTTATAGTAGGAAAGCATCACATCCTAAAGTTGCATATGATCCTCGTGCATCAATCAATGGTGTTTACAACTGCTGGTCTACTCCTGTCAGTATGCTTTACAAATCTTTGAGTTGAATTCAATCACTATTTTATGATAATAATTTTTAAATATTGGTGGGATGGTGGGGTGCTCCATCAACTTGAGTGTTGTGATGGGACAAGTTTGGAAATGCACCAAGATGGGACGAGACATCCAGCATCCTAAGTGTTAGTACATGGATGTCCTGTTCTATGGAAAAATTGCAATGGCCTTACCTGATTATCAAGATTGCTATTGTATAAGTGAGTTCATTTACTCCGTTGTTTATGATTGAATTTCTTTATGAAAACTAAATGTTCACAAGGGATCATTTATCTAATAACATGCATATTGCTCTCCATAACTTGTTTGGCCATTGATTCCTATGTATAGTGATGCAATTCACCATTAAAACTTGGTTAGATGTTAATCCCCCACCAGCTAAAAGCTTTATTAAATCCAGTAATCTTGCATAGAGATTTCCTACAAGCATTCCAGATTTCCTTTTCATTTAATATATCTAGCACCTTTTGTGGTTGCCATTCTGGTAAGCATATGCATTCTCTCATGCAATGCTAGCATTTGGTACTTGCACTACACATGTTTCGTTTTAAAAACTAGATAACATGGGCCCTATGCCTCACATGTACATATTGTTTCTTATCATGCCTGACTACTACTCTTATGTCTGGAAAAGATTAAAAAAAATAATTAAAAGCTTTGGGAACATTATGAGTCCCATGCAATGCTTAACTCTATATGGGGAAGTGTTGGAGTCTAACATGCATGTTGGTCCCAGAATATTTCTAGTATCAGTAGAGAAAATACAATATTCTTACAAAGCTATTACTCTTGACAAGGAAGGCAAAACTGAACCGAGCCGAACCAGCTAGAAACCGGTTTAAAAACTAATTTTGATTTGATTCTACCGTCGAACCGGTCCAAACTAATGCTAACTAGCTCGGACCATCCCGAAACACCTGGTTTTGGTGTGGAATGAGTTGGGGGGGGCGGGGGGGTTGCGCGCTAGGTGGCATGTGCTCTTGTGAACTAACATTCTCTCTAATTTTCTCTTTCCTTTTTTTTTCTATTTACTTAAGATTTCTCAGGGAAATAAGAAAAATACCCTCATTTGAATTTAATAGAAATATTTAAAAAAATAAAATTCTTTAAAAATAAAATGTCATTTCTCTCTCTCTCTAAAAAACAACTTTGAATAATTTTAGGAAATATTAATTTAGCAATATCAAATTAGGGTACTTCCACTCCACAAAAAAATCTTAGGAAATTAATTTAATTTAGAAATAATGAAAAAACAAAATACCTGAAAAATTTATCTTAAAATACAATCGTAAGGCTTTGAACATTTGGTCAAAAAATTACAAATTATATTTCAAGATATTTTTTTTGGATATTTTGTTTTCTCATTATTTTTTGTTAAATTGATTTTTTGATATTTTTATCCAAAGTGGAAGTACTATAACTTGATATTTAGTAAACCGTAATTTCTTAAAATCCTCCAAATTTATTTTTGAGGGAGCGAGTTGGGTAATTCTTAAGAAATTTGATTTTTTTGATATTTTTGTTAAATTCAAATGAGGGGTATTTTCTTATTTTCATGAGAAATCTTAAGTAAATGAAAAGAAAGAGGAGAGGGGATGACATTTACTTAAATATAAATAAGAGAGGAGAGACGAAGAGTGCTCCTGGGAGGTTCTTAGCTTCATATACTATATATACAAGGAACAGTTAAAAATTATAAAAAAAATAAATTACAAAAAATGGCAGACTAGCTGGAACTGCCGATGTGCTACTGGTTTGGTTTGGTACTGAACTATCCAATCTAGTACTGGTTTATGGTTTCGGAAACCTTGATTCTTGGAAATGTCCTAGCTTGCAGCATCATGGTGCATGCATTCCAAGTTCATCAACACTTAAGTTTTTCTAGGACAGCATCATCCATGTCTTTATTTTTCCTTCAAATTATGATCTTTCAACAAATTACATAATGAAACATCAGCCACATTGTTTATTATGATCTGCAAGAACTTAAATATATATAAACTAAATATTAAACAATTTAACAACTTGTAAGCTACGCTTCAAGCACATGATAAAGAAGCAGTTTTTAAACAACACTAATCTTACTATTATATGAAAGTATAAATGACTTCTCCTATCTGTATTCCTGTTGATTGGTTTAGTCAATAATACCATGGCCATCAAGGTAGTTGTTGTTAGCTAAAAGGGATAATCTTGCATAGACTAATACCAAAGACTACCATCACATCTCCAACTCTCAAGCCTTAATGTCCTTTAAGTTTAGTGGAGTTTATTGTGGCCATCCATTTTAAGTCTGTACAAAGCAAATTCTACTCAATTCAACTCAACTCATCTAAGCCTTTTCCCAACTGCATGGGTCGGCTACTTCCTCCACTCTACTCTATTCAGGACTAAGTCGACACTCAAATTACAAATAGTTATATCTTTCTTAATTATTTCTATACATGTTAGTTTAGGTCTATCTCTATCTGTATTAGTACCATGGACTGTTAAAAGATCACTATTTTTAACTGGAGCATTTAAAGGTCTTCGTTGTATATGTCTAAATCATCGTAATCGGTTTTCTCTCATTTTATCTTCAATTGGGGCTACTCCTATCACTTCTCGTATATGCTTATTTCTAATTCTATCTTTTAAAGTTTTACCACATCCATTTTAACATGTGCATTTTTGTTACACTTAATTTATTTACATGTTGTTTCAGTATTGCCCGACACTCTATTCTGTATAACATAGCTGGCTTAATAATGATTTTATAAATTTTTTCTTTTAATTTTAATGGGATGCGTCGATCATACAATATTTCCGAAGCACTCCTTCACTTAATCCATCCTATTTAAATTCTATGTTCACATCTTCACTTCTTTCATCTTCTTGTTGGATAATTGATCCGAAATACTTAAATTTTTTACTCTTTAGTATCACTTGGCTTGCAATTTTTACTGTCTCTTCATTTGTATTTCTGCTCCACTAAAATTATATTTCGTGTATGCAGTTTTAGTTGTGCTAATCTTGAAACCTTTAGATTCTAAAGCCTCTTTTCAAATCATTAGCTTAGCATTTACTTCAGATTTAATTTCTTCAATTAACACTATATCGTTTGCAAATAACATACACCATGAGATATCATCTTGAATATGTTTGGTTAATTCATCTATAACTAGTGCAAAAAGATACGAATTTAAGGCAGATCTTTGATGTAAACCTATAGTAATTAGAAACTCACTGGTTTCTCTTATTGTTGTTTTAACAATGTTATTGCTTTATCATACATATCTTTTATCAATTCTATGTACCTTTTAGTAACTCATTTTTTTCTCAAAAACTCATCATATCATTTCTCTAGATACTCTATCATATTCTTTCTCTAAATCAATAAAGACCATATGAAGGTCTTTTTTTCTTTTCCCTATACCTCTTCATCAATCTTCTTAATAGATAAATAGCTTTTATGGTCGATCTTCCAAGCATAAATCCAAATTGATTATTTGAAACTAAAGTTTCAACTCTTATTCGATTTTCTATTACTCTCTCCTATAATTTCATTAGAAATACTAGGTCATGTCCATAATGATTCTTGTATGCTATGATTATCGTATTTCTTCTCTTCTTCATACCTACTAAGAAATGAGGGAGAAATCCTATTTTGTCTCCAAAGCTCTTGAAAAAAGCAGAAAATCACAGAAAAATGATTTAAAAAATTGTTTACTCATGTTTTGAACTCAAACTTGAATTTGATTTTAGGTACACTTGTTCAGGTTATACTTTCTCACACATTACTTCCATATTACATCCATCCATGCGGCTTTTTAGACTTGATTCAACTTGGTTTGTGAGACTAAGTGTGTTTTTCACTTATTTAGGTTTTATCTTCTCAGGGCGCATCCTTAACATATTCTTGTCCTGCACTGGACCCTCCTTGCTTACCTACATGGTGGTATACATGTTTATATCAAAGCCATCCATGCATCTCTTTTGATCCAATATCATTCATATTCCTTGCTCTCTGATGCATCAATTGCATACTCGAGAATCCTTTCTTTGGTCGGAAAATGACTCCCATGTTACCTTTTTGTTGCACCACATTTGTTTTGTTCTTGAAGTGGCAAACCGACCTCCAACTCCTGGTATATGCATAAATGATATTTTAATTGACTAATAACAAAATTCCTTATATCTGTAAATACGACCTCAAAGATGATTCTCCTGTTCTTGAAATTTTGCTCTTAGTCAGCAACTTTATATTCATACATGTAGTTAACTTCCATTATGGGTTTCTTAATTTCTCTAAACACATTGTATTCACATTTTTTAAAGCAAAATATGCACCAAAAATGCAAGTGAAGTTCCTTCAAGGGTGAAGACACATTGAAATGTTTGTCTATTAATAAGCTATTATAGTTTCAGTATATCTGATAGCATAAATGTTAAAGAACCCAATACATAGATTGGAAGTCTAAAAATCTCTTAACAGGGTCAGTTATCCCATAGCTATTGAAAGTTGTTACCCATCACTGATTCATATCATCTATTTCGTTTTTGTAGTAAGCCAAGGTGGAGACTTGGTAACAAGGAGTTATCGCAATTATGGAAATGGGCAGATCAAATCCTGTATGTAAAACTTGCCCCATGCTATTTGATTTTTCCAGTGAGCAATATCACCTTACCAACAACAATTTAGTTTATGAAAGATATGTACTTTTGTATAACACCTGAGTCATATTATTTTTTCTCTTACTTTATTCGCATAAGTTCTTGTTTGTTCTATGTTTTGTATTTTATTATAATTTTTATAGTAGATAATGAAATCCAATTATTGGACTTCACAATTAGCTATTTCTATATATTTGCATATGAAGTGGACCTGTCTATCTTACATAGTTAATCATTATTGGAAAGATTTCTAGCTGGACTTGATTAATTTTCTTTCAATAGAATTATTTTGCTTTTGTTTGTAGTTTTGCAAAATGCTAGAATTGCCATTCATGAGCCTAAATAAAGATATTAGAGGATGGATATCGTGTTGTGAAGTTAAGAAGTCATATTATGTGGGTGCTTGATTAAATTTTTACAATTGCTGTAGCATAGTTCCATGTGGACAAGGGGACGCTGTAGCATAGTCCCTTCTTGGGACTGATCATGAGTTCGTAATGGTGTTTTTGTTTCTAATTGGGCCCTTCTATTGCAAGGACACAAAGGCTTAAATGGGGGGCCATGTGTAAAGACCCATGTGGGCATATGTTCAATCCTACATAGGTTGTACCGTAGGGAGCTTTTGGTACTTCGATAGGCTAGGAAACTCAGATAATAACTTCGAGCTAGCTTTTCTTGGCAAGGTTCTGGGTTGTTACTAAAGGACGAGGTTCCAGGTCATTTACAGAAGGGGATGACAGCAGCCAATTAGGGTAATGTAAAACTACCAAAGCGGGATAACCCTAGCATTGTTAAATGTCATGACTTTGACATTTAAGCCTTATCCCATTTATGCTAGATTGGCTTTAAGGACTGAGGGAGAACATTCAATGACTGATCTAATTTTGATCTTCTAAATGGTGCTGATTCATTTCAAAGAAAATACTGGATGAGAAGGGTCGTATGAAGCTTAGAAGGCCTTTCAAAATATTACGGAGTCTTATTTTTCTTTCTTTTGTAATTTAGAAGATTTTTATTTGTTTCCTTTAATATTCCAATAGTTAAGAAAAAATCTACATGTTGGGATGTGTTAACGAGTCAGCTATCCAAAATATTGTAGTACAACAGGCACTAGATCTAATTGTCTTCAAGTAACAAATTGTGTGATCTTAAAGAACAAATATTTTGGCATGATTAGAGGCTTAGAGCTACTTTATCATAGAGACGAATTTTTATTTTCCTGTTTTCCCTCCTTTTCAACTTTGATTGCTCTTATGAATAACATGGATTAACTAAGGTAATAAATATGTGGTGTTTCCATTTGAAAGTAGTTCATCTTATATTTGAAAGGATATAAGATAAGTTGCTAGCATTATGTGCTGAATTGTTCCGAACCGAATCAGCTTGGAACTGAGATAGTTTGGCCTTTTGTTTCTGTATATGGGCCCAACCGACCGAACTGAACTACCTTGAAATGAACCGAATCATCTGGTTTGGTCCGATTCAGAGCATTTCATGGGTTGAAGCCTTCTAATCCACCTGATCGACATGGTACGGTCCATACAAAATCGTACCAGCTCGCTACCAAAACAGTACCAGTTTTTGGTACTGCGAACCTTGGTTGCTAGCTATAGTCAATGCACATAAGCCTTCTTGGTAGATATATTCAGTGGGACAAGACTAAATATGTATGGAGATTAATGATGTGGTATGGAGCAAGGGTTAAGGTCCCAGACCTGAGGTCAGCAAAGCATTGGCACAGACCATGATGATCATAGACAGCAAGAATATAGGGAGAGAATAAAAAATTGTCTCAGGATGGTAAATTGTCCCAAGTCTTGGGACAACCATCATGGCTGGTACTAATCAGGACGGTCAAGAGATCCCACCTGCTGCTTTCTTGTCAAAACAGTATGATACTGCCAGGATGCATTGGGATGTGAATCCTTACCATGCAAAGTAGAAAATATGGGCATTCAAATGGATATAGGGAAGGTTGATTTTTAAATTGCAGTTAAAAAGTACTTCCAGACAAACCTGAACTAACAATAATAGAGATTTATGAAGGAGCTCATGGCAATGGTGAAGTGTGATCTCAAGTGCTACCACATGTTTGTCCATGTTTGCTTATCAATCCCCTTCTTTTTTTTTCATTTCGACATGGCCCACATGATGAAGTGAATTGCTTGGATCTCAGCATAATTTACATCATGACGATTCTAGCCCTCTTCCAATTATTTGGAGATCTAATGGAGCATAATTGAACACCAAAACTATCAGGTGATTCAGATGTTGCTTTTGTATTATGCTTGTATTTTTTTAAATATTATTTTACTAATGACCCTTAGATTACTTCGTCCTTGGGTAATTTGGACTACTTGGCTGTCAGGTTTCTTTGACATAAAAATTACTTGTGCCCCATGTTACTTACTTTTTAATTTACTTGGTTACTTGGTCCATAAGTTGTGGTTGACTATAAGGAATGACAGTGGGGCAGAGGTGGGAAGCCACTTCCCCATCCCCATTCCCATTGGGATCCCCATCCCAACTTACCATATTTTTAATAAAGCTCCTGATGTGGCTGATCTAGCCATGTTAGGGCTAACGGATGGAGCGACTGACGGAACCTTGGCCTCGGGCTCCAAGGTCCCCTCGGCCTCAGGCTCCAAGGTCTTCCTCAGCCTCGGGCTTCAAGGTCCTCCTCGGCCTTAGACTCCAAGGTCTCCTCGGCCTCGGACTCCAGGTCCCCTTGGCCTTGGATTCGAGGTCCCCCTCGGCCTCGGATTCGAGGTCCTTGGACTCCAACGGCTTCGGACTCCAAGGTCCCCTCGGCCTCGGACTCTAGGTCCCCTTCGGCCTCGAACTCCAAGGTCCCCCTGGCCTCGAACTCCAAGATCCCTTCAGCCTCGGGCTTCATGTCCTCCTTGGCCTCGGGCTCCAGGTCCCCTCGGCCTCGGACTCCAGGTCCCCCTCCGCCTCGGACTCCAAGGTCCCTCTCGGCCTCGAACCACATGCGGTCGCCACGTGGCTCACCAACCACCTGCAACCTTCACGTGGCCCACCAATCGCCTGCGACTGCGTGTGGCTACTGCCAGTTACGGTGCACCCTAACCTGACCCAGCTCACCTACCACCTGTGGCATCGCGCTTGGCAGGGGGCTGATGGACAGGCTATCCTTGACAAGCTCAGGGGTGGTTGCGTCCTGTCCCTGTCAACCTTGCCGTCTGCTAGCTAGCAGATAACGTCTCGAAATCAACAACTTTCCAAAAGCGTGTAAAGGGGACTTCTGCATAGGTATAAGAACCTTCGCTCACAACAAGAGAAGGGATCTGAACTCGAAGTTTCTGGCCAAGTCTTTTAGCTCATTTTTCTTCACTATTTCCCATGTTGTTCATTTGAGCGTCGGAGGGTCCCCACTGATGCAACCGATCCCTGGGGACTTTCTTGCAGGAATCCCGTCGAGGAAGAGGCGTTGGAAGATTCCTCAGCCGTCCTAGTGGTCCTTCGGATCCTCTTCGTTACCCGACGATCGAGGAAAGTGATTTGGCGACAACAGATTGACGCACCTGGAAGGGGGAAATGAGATAGAAAGCTCTGAACCAACCAGCTATATATTTCTCTTCCCCGGAGCAAATAAGAAGATGGTGGTAACGCGCGCTCAGGAGATTCCACCAGCCGCACTAGGGGGCATCGCCAAGGAGCTGAGCAGCCAGAGATTGGTCTCCCAGCTCCCCAGGCCAGTGTTCCCGCACAGCCACCGCGCCCACCACTTTAGGACGATCGAATTGCCGCCCTTACCATGCAAGTCCAATCACTTGCGGTGGCGGTCCAGGAGCTGCGACAACAGCCAGCGGCCGGGCAGCAGCACCCAAGGCCACCCTCGTAGAGCATGTGGATGGTTCAGCCTAGCCAACAGTCCACTCGCGGGAGATACCCTCAGCGAGAGACCCGCTGCCATCGTGCCTCGCTTAGGCATCACCGCCGGGAGGCCTCCAAGAGGCCCCGGTCTCCTCGCTATGCTAGCGCTTCTCCCAAGCGGCGACACGGGAAGGAGACTGAGCGGGGGCATCATCATCGCCGTCACCCTTCCCCGTCTTCGCGATCTTCGCAGGAAGTATCCTTCAACAGTCGAATCGTTCACCGGGTCGAGCGGCGACTAGACGAGTACAACCAGCAGCTGAAGGAGCTTAGCCGTAGAATCATCAACCTGTCAAAGGCGGACTACAACAACCGCCCTTCGCTGTCTTGCCGTATCATGGAGCCAATTTTGATCTGGTTCCGGCTCCCTCAGCTAAACCCCTATGACGGCACCACTGACCCCTTGGACCATTTGGAAAGCTACAAGGCCCTCATGCAGGTTTAGGGGGCGATCGACTCCTTTCTCTGCATCCCTTTTCTGCCACCCTTCAAAAGGCTGCGCGCGTCTGGTACTCCCGCATACCGCCGCACAGCATCAACTCCTTTCGGCAACTGAAGAGAGCCTTCCTAGCGCACTTCGACGCATGCCGGAAGATCCTTCGGGTGGCCGATAGCCTATTCGCCGTCCAGCAGAGGAGTGGCAAGTCCCTGAGGGACTTCGTGGCCCAGTTCAAGGAAGCCGCGCTCGAAGTTTATAACTTCAAAGACTCTGTGGCCATCTTGGCCTTGAAGCGAGGACTTTGCCCTTCTCGCTTCACTTACTCCCTCGACAAGAAGCCCCTCGATTCCTACACTGAGTTGCTAAGCCGTGCGCAGAAGTACATCCACGCTGACGAGGCAGATTTTTTCCGGAGGAAAGCTGATGGAGGGCCCAGCAAGAAGCAGGCCCATCCCGAGCCCGTTGAGGCTCGTCCTAGGAGGCCTGAGCCTCCTTGTCGATCGGACAATCGGCCACGGACTCTCGCCCCTAGGGAGGGTCCCTTTACTCCCTTACTCGCCCCGATATCCCACATCCTGATGGAAATTGAGGGCGAGTCGTATCTCCAGCGCCCTCCATTGAAGCCAGAGGCCTCGCGCAATAAGAACCTATATTGCCGCTTCCATCAGGATCATGGCCATGACACAAAAGACTGCTGCCAGCTGAAAAAGGCGATCGAGGACCTCATCCAGCGCAGCCATCTGGGGAAGTTCATCTAGAGGGGAACCCGACCGCACCGGGCCGTTGGTACCTTCGCCTACCCAGGTCGGCATCGACAATGCTTCGACTGAGAAGAACGTGGCCATGATTTCCTAGGGGGCAGGCGGTACTTCCAAGAGGCTGAGAGGATGAAGGGATAGATTCTGTAATTTTTTTTTCTAAAAGGGACTTAGAGGGGGTGGTTAATAATAATGATGACAACGTCATTGTGTCCATGATAATCGTCAAACATCCTGTAAAGAGTTTTTGTTGACAGTGAAAGTTCGATCGACATTCTCAGTTACGATGCTTTTGTTCGGATGAATTTGTCCTTCGGCACCCTTCGGCCTATGACCACACCCTTAATGGGCTTTACTGGAGATTCTGTTAGGGTGGAGGGGGAGATCATCCTCCCGGTCACAGCCGGGACGTCGCCATGCCAGAACACAGTTCTCATGAAGTTCATGGTAGTCCGAGTTCCCTTGGCCTACAACGCCATTATCGGAAGACCTGGTCTGAACCTTCTAGACGCATCATCTTCATCAAGAGGCTGCTTGTAAGATTTTCCACTAGTGAGAAAATCAGGAAGATGCGCGGGGAGCAGAATCCAATGCCGCTCTGCTATCATACAGCTCCGAGCCCCCAGGGGGTGATGGCTCAGCCAGTGCTGAGTCGCTTGATCCTAGAGATTCGAAGAAGAGGGGGAAGCCGGCCAAGCATTTGTTAACCTTCCTACTGGGGGAGGATCCGGCAAGGACAGTCTAAGTTGGAGCTCTTCTCCCCAATGAGGTGCGAGATCAACTCTCGCCTTTCTGTGGGCCAACTCGGACGTCTTCGCATGGTTATCATCTGACATGCTGGGCATACCGACGGAGGTAATCACTCACAAACTCAACATCAATCTTGGGTGTCGGCCAGTTCGACAAAAAAAGAGAAGCTTTGCCCTCGAGCGACAGAAGGCCGTTGATGAGGACGTCCGCAAGCTAGTTGCCGCCTGCCTCCGGTAGGTGCATTACCTAGACTGGCTGGCCAACATGATGATGGTCCGTAAGGCCAACGGGAGCTGGAGGATGTGCGTCGACTTCACTGACCTCAATAAGGCATGCCCCAAAAATAGCTTTCTGCTATCCAGGATCGACCAGCTGGTGGATGCCATGTTCGGCCAGGTAACCCTCAGCTTCATGGATGCCTTTTTCGAGTATAACTAGACCAGGATGGACCCGGCGGACGAGGAGGCTACGTCATTTGTGATTGAGATTGCTACAAGGTAATGCCCTTCGGACTAAAGAATGCAGGGGCCACATACCAAAGGTTGATGAACAAGGTTTTCGAGGACCAGATTGGGCGCAACATGGAGGTGTACGTGGATGATATGCTGACCAAGAGTATCCGCATCGGTGACCATGTTACTGACCTGGCGAAGACTTTTGGCAACCTCCGCCGATTTCAGATGAGGCTGAACCCTCGCAAGTGCGCTTTCGGGGTTACGGCGAGCAAGTTCCTAGGATTTTTGGTGACCCAACGAGGGATCGAGGCAAACCTCGACAAAATCCGTGCCATCCTCGACATGAGGCTCCCGGCCAACAAGGAGATGCAACGCCTGACCGGGAGAGTGGCAGCCCTGAGCCGCTTCCTGTCCAAGTTAGTGGAGAGGTGCCTATCTTTCTTCAAGGCCCCGTGTAAGGTCAACGGCTTCGAGTGGACTGGAGAGTGCTAGGAAGCCTTCGAGGGGTTGAAAGAGTTCCTGTCTACTCCGCCGTTGCTGTCTAAGCCGAGGAAGGGAGATGAACTTTTCCTTTACCTTGCGGCTTCCTCCGAGGTGGTTAGCTCCGTGCTCGTCCGTGTTGATGCAGACGGAGCACAGAGGCCCGTTTATTACACCAGCAAGGTGCTTCACGATGCAGAGACTAGGTATTCCAAAATCGAGAAGATTATTTTCACATCGATCATCTCCGCTCAGTGTCTCAGGCCTTGCTTCCAAGCCTACTCGATTGTGGTGCTTACGGACCAACCGCTTAGAGCAATCCTGTCTCGCCTGGATACCTCTGGCCGACTCGCGAAGTGGGCCATCAAGTTGGGGGAGTTCGACCTGTCATTTTAGCCAAGGTTAGTCATTAAGTTTCATGTCCTAGCAGACTTCCTGGTCGAGTGCACCTAGGCCGAGAAGCAATTGAAAGAACCTCACTCGGCATCCTCTGATGTGATGGCCGAGGCGGGGGGGAAGGACTGGATCCTCTACGTAGATGATGCATCGAACTCCTAGGGAAGTGGAGCCGATCTCATTTTAGCAAGCCCAAAGGGAGAGGCGGTGGAGTATGCCCCCAGTTCCTTTTCTCCGCCACCAATAATCAAGCAGAATATGAAGCCTTGCTGGCGGGAATGAAGCTAGCCAAGGAGCTCAGAGTAAAGCGTCTTAGGGCCTTCATCGACTCCCAACTCGTCTTCGGACAAATTGCTGGAGAGTACGAAGCCCAGGATCCCATCATGTCCCACTACCTGAGTAAGGTCCAATCACAGACCTCCTTTGCTTATTTTAGTGTCAGTTACATTTCTAGGGGTAAGAACGCCTGAGTCGATGCGTTGTCTTGTTTGGCCACCTCAGCGATGGGGCCCTAAGGAGGACGTATGTGGAGCATCTGAGGTCCCGAGCATCGAGACCGCCGAGGAGGCCTTGCCGGTCAACCAAGAGCCCACCTGGATGGACGCTTACGTTCGGTACCTCACCGACGGTGCTCTTTCCAAAGACACTGCGAAGGTCAAGCTGCTTAAACGATGAGCTTTCAAGTATCTAATACTGAACGGGCAGCTGTACCGAAGGTCCTCGTACCTAATCCTTAAGTGCATTGGCCCTACGGATGCCGATTACATCCTCCGTGAGGTCCATGAAGGCATCTGTGGGGGCCATCTGGAGGCAGAGCGCTGGCATACAAGGCTCTGCGCCAGGAGTACTACTGGCTCACTATGAAGGAGGATGTCGAGCAGCTAGTTCGGAGGTGCGATAGCTGTAAGCGGCATGCCAGCATCCAGTGACAGCTGACCTCTTAGTTGAGCCCCTTGGCGGCCCCGTGGCCCTTTGTTCAGTGGGGCATAGACATCCTGGGACCATTCCCCCTGGCCTCTGGCTAGCGGAGGTTCCTACTTGTCACCATCGACCACTTCATCAAGTGGGTGAAGGTTGAGGCGTTGGCAAAGATCATCGAGAGCAAGGTGAGATCCTTCTTCTGAAAGTCCATTATCTGCCGATTCAGGTTGTCCCACATCCTCATCATCGACAACGGTCGGCAATTTGACAACGTCCCCTTCAAAGGATTCTGCGCCGAGTTGGGCATACGCCAGCCGTTCACCTTCGTCGGCCATCCACAAACAAACGGGGCGATCGAGGTGATGAATCACACTATCCTTCAAGGGCTCAGAACGCGACTGGATGACTTCAAAGGAAGATGGGTGAAGGAGCTCCCAAACGTGTAATAGGCCTACCACACAATGCCGCGGGCTCCCACTGGGAAGACCTTCAGCCTCGTATTCGGGTCCGAAGCCGTCATCCCCGTGGAGATCGGCATCCCAAGTCCTTGGATGGAGTCATACGACGAGGAGAATAACCTGAGCCGACTGCGAGCCAACCTCGACCTCGTCGAGGAGGTACGTGACTGGGCGCGACTCAGGATGGCTGCCTATCGCCAGAGAGCTGCCAAGTACTACAACGCTCGTGTCCGCCCTAAGACATTCCTTCTGGGGGACTTGGTTCTCAAGTGGGCCGAGGTTTCGAAGCCAACAGAAGAAGGCAAGCTGTCACCAAATTGGGAAGGACCCTATCGGGTCACCGAGGCTCTCCACCTCGAAGCATATCGAATCAAGGGACTTGATGGGAAGCCACTCCGCATATGGAATTCTGACAACTTTCGTCGGTACTGCCAGTAATGTACACCAACGTTTGATTATGAATTTGAATATTTCATTCTTTCGTGAGCTTAAATAACTCACCTTTTCGGCTAATAAAGATATGTTCGAGTATTTCATCCTTTCAGCCAAAGCCCGACTCTGGTCGGCACTGAAAGCCCGAAGCCAGCTCGACACCAAAGCTCGACTCCGGTCGGCACCAAAAAGCCCGACTCCAGCTCGGCACCAAAAAGCCCGAGGCCAGCTCGGCACCGAAAATCCTGACTCTGGTCGGCACTGAAAGCTCGAGGCCAGCTCGGTACCAAAGCCTGACTTCGATTGGCACCGAAAGCCCAAGGCCAGCTCGGCACCAAAGCTCGATTCCGGTCGGCACCGAAAGCCTGAGACTAGCTCGGCATCAAAGCCCGACTCCGGTCGGCACCGAAAGCTTGAGGCTAGTTCGACACCAAAGCTCGACTCTGGTCGGCATCAAAGCTTGAGGCCAGCTCGACACCAAAGCTCGACCCTGATCGGCATCTAAAGCCCGGGGCCAGCTTGGCACCTAAGATCAATTCCGGATCGGCACGAAGATCGACTCCAGCTCGGCACTCGAAGGCTGACCCCGGTCGGCACGGAGGCCCGACGACAAATTGGCGCCACAGACCTACTACAAGACCAATGCCCCGGAGCCTACCTCGAGTCTTCACAAGGGCCAGTTCCGGAGCCAGCCTCGGCACTCACTCCGGGATCTACCTCGATACTACAACTAAGTCCCGAGCTCGCTTACGACAATCGAACAAGTACTACGACCCCATCAAGACCAATGCAATCCTATTGGGGGTCCCACCAGTGCGAACTAAGGAAGAACGCACTAATTCGAGCTAAGTATTCAAAGAAATTTTTAAAAGGCATAAAATTTTCAAGAAAAGTATCATTTTTTCATTACTTGGCAAATGTTTACAAAACGCCGACTCAGGTCGGACTTTGATACAATGAAACAAAGGTAAAGAGACAAAAGAGGAGAGACGAAGGGGCGGAAGGAGGCCCTCAGGTGTCGGCCGGCGCGGATCCAGCACCAGACGGCTCCTCTAATTCCTCGCCGATGTTGGGCTCGATATCTGCAGCTGCTCCATGGCCCCCGCCAGTCAAGGCATCCTCTGCAGTTGCTCTCGCCGCTACCGCGGCATCCCCGCTCACCAGTGGGCCTTCCTCTGATGCTAGCGTGGTTGCAGGCTCGGATAGCTCCGCACCCAAGGCGGCCGGCTCTGCATTCAAGTGAATTGCTGCGGCCCTCGGCTCCTTTGGGGGTGTGTCGATGGTGAGGTCTATCGCCGGGGTGGTCGGTGGGGCGGTCGGTGGAGCGATCGGTGGGGCTGCTGGCTGGGGGACTGGCGGGGCGACTTCCTCGCCCGCTTGCTGGTTGTCGGATGGGGGAGCAAAGGACTGAGGCCGAGGCCTCTTCTTCGACCCTCTTGCCTCGCTCGTGGCCCTCCGTCTCTTCGCGACAGCTTTCATCAGCATTTCGATCGACAGCCTCATATTTGGGCAAGTTAGGTTAGGTCAGAGCCATTCAAAAAAAAAAGGGAAAGAAAAAGGAATAGGGAAAGGCTCGTGGCTACTCACCATCGCTCTGGAGGATGCATGCAAGCTGGAGATTCTCCTTCGACAGAAGCTGGTTGCAGCGGGGGATCACTGCGGTCAGTAGTTGCCCGAACACCTCCTTGTCCCTCGGGGCCACTAACTGGTCCTTGTTCGGCCCCATGTCCGGGCCCCCCTAGCTCAGCCTCACCCCCTTAAGATCGGCGAAGAAAAATCGGGTCTTTCACCCTTTGACGGATGTAGGTAGACCTAATTTGAGAGCTCAGCTGGGCCTAGGTTGGAACAGCCACCAACCCGATTGATGACGAAGGGTGTAGAAGGAACGGAAGAGGGAAACCCTAGCCTCTACACCCTGGAGGTGGCACAGCACCAGGAAACCGCAAATGGTCCAAATGGAATTCGGAACCAATTGCGCGGGCACTAAGGAATAGCAGTCGAGGAGGTTGATGAGAAAGGATAAAGGGGCAGACGAAGACCTGCCTTAAGGGATACCTTGTACACGGCAATTCTTCTAGGTCGGGAGGCCACCCTGTCGTCGGGAGTAGGGATGAAAAGCTGGACATTGCTCGGAATCCCGTACCTGGCCCTAAGGTTCGCTAGTTCTTGGCCGGTTATGGTGGAGGCAGCTCCTTCCGAGGATTTCGCTCTAACCCTAAGTGGAGGATCGGCGGCCACCGGATGACCCCTGGCGGGGGCTCGGCTGGCGATCCGCAGTTGGGACAGAGGAACAAGGTCCTCGAAGGAAGGAGAAGAAGACCATGCGGGTGTGGGGGATGGAGAAGCTTGCACCCGCAAGGAGGAAAGACGATCCTCGGGTGGAGTAGAGGATGACCAGGAGGGAGAAGAGAAAGTCATGATAAGGGATGCAAGGAAGGATCGGGAGGATTGACCTGGACGAAGGAACGAAAACGGTAAGGAAAGTGGCAAGGTCTGGGAAGGAAGACTCCGGTGAGGTTTGAACTCAAGGAAGGTCTTGGGAGTGTAAGGCATCAGGTTTGGAGCCCCCCCCCCCCCCCCGGTTATACCTCTTTTTAAATCGTCCCGCCTAGTCCAGCCAGGTGCACACCCACTATTGGCGAGGTCGCCTCGACAATTGTTCGAAGTGCGGGACGTGAGGTTGCAACCAATCGCGGGACACCGATGATGTCAGCACAATGATGGCAATAATAACGGTTGCCTTTTTGTGGATTTTGAAAGGACTTCCCCATTTTGTGGTGGATCCCCCCAGATCTAACGGTGAGGGTTGACAGGAACGGTGGTGTTACGATGCCCCATATCACCTGCGCTGATGAGTCTCTGCCTCCGAGGGCACATGCCCCTCCATGATCGGCAACACATCGGGATTAGCCTCCTGGAGGTTTTACGCCCCTTTCGTCGGACGGGGAGTGGACCCGCATCGTCTCAGGGGCGAGGGGGCATCTGATGTGGCTGATCTAGCCACGTTAGGGCTAATGGATGGAGCGACTGATGGAACCTCGGCCTCGGGCTCCAAGGTCCCCTCGGCCTCGGGCTCCAGGTCCCCTTCGGCCTTGGACTCCAGGTCTTCCCTCGGCCTCGGGCTCCAGGTCCCCTCGGCCTCGGGCTCTAGGTCCCCCTCAGCCTCAGACTCCAAGGTTCCTTTGGCCTTGGACTCCAGGTCCTCGGCCTCGGACTCCAGGTCCTCGGCCTCGGACTCCAAGGTCCCCTTGGCCTCGGACTCCAAGATCCCTCTCTGCCTCGAACTCTAAGGTCCCCTCGGCCTCGGATCACATGCGGTCGTCACGTGGCTCACCAACCACCTGCAACCGCCACGTGGCCCATCAACCGCCTGCGTCTGCGCATGGCTACTGCCAGTTACGGCACATGCCTGACGTGACCTAGCCCACCTACCACCTGTGGCGCAGCGCTTGGTAGGGGGCTGATGGGCAGGGCTATCATTGACAAGCTTTAGGGGTGGTTGCATCCTGTCCCAGTCAACCTTGCCGTCCGCTAGCTACCAGACAACAACGTTTCGAAATCAAGAACCTTCCAAAAGCAGGTAAAGGGGACTTCCGAATAGGTATATGAACTTTCGCTCACAACGAGAGAAGGGATCTGAACTCGAAGTTTCTGGCTAAGTCTTTTAGCTCATTTTTCTTCACTGTTTCTCAAGTTGCTCACTTGAGCATCGGAGGGTTCCCACCGGTGCAATCGGTCCTCGGGAACTTTCTTGCAGGAATCCCGGTGAGGAGGAGGCGTTTGAAGATTCCCCAGCATCCTAGTGGTCCTTCGGATCTTCTCCGCTACCCAACGTTCGAGGAAAGTGATTTGGCAACAATAGCTCCTATTTTTATTTTCATGAAAATCCCCATCCCGCTAGAGACCCCATTCCCATCATCTCCATTTTTGACATTAAAATATTTATTTTTAAATTTTGATTCTTGTTCATTATATTTTAAAAATAAAAATAAAATATTGAGTTTTATATAACAAATCAAATAGATTTAAATAAGTTTACTATAATTGCAAATTTTATGAATTAATTCATAAGAAATATATCAAATCATTATGTTAAAGAGCATAATAACACAAGTTTTTTATTCTGAGCTATTTTATAAAAAACAGATACATCTAACAATAAGTCTTAATAAATATAAAGGATGTGTACACATATAGTCTTAAGGTATTTTAGAATTATATATGAAGCTTTACTTAAGATATTAAAATAATATAATAATATCTAAATGATATAAAATATACGGAAATCCCGTGGGGTGGGGAACGGGGACCTCGTCCTTGCCCCATACACATTATGAGGATAGAATTTTCTCTGTCCCCATCCCCATGGGGAGAAAATTCCCCCCTCCCACCCCGTTCAGAGTGGTACTTGTGGAGATTGGGGAAAATGGGAAAAATTGCCATCCCTATGCCTATATATAGATGATATGTAGGATGTGGGAAAGAAAGAGTTTCACAACATGAGTTTTAATATTGAGAAATGGGTGGGTTTCTCCCTTCATCTCCTCTTTCTATCTCTCTAATGCCTTTCTGTGTCCGATGTCACTTTATCTAGTCCTCTTTCTTAGTCTACTGAAATCTGGATTGTATCCCGAAATCATATTATAAGTCAATGCTAACCCTTCTCTAATCCTAACCCGAAGAAAACTCTTCATGCCAACAAACCCTATTAACTAAACCCTAAGGTAGATCTGAATAACTTCCCTCCTTCCATCGATCTACCAGAATGTACACTTCTGCCCTGTGTTCTGTTATAGAACAGCAAGCACAAAAAGGGAGCAAAACTCTCTAACCTCCTAATTTGTTAGGTCCACCAATGCATGAACAGGCCTTCCCAAGTGGCACTTATATTTCTTATGTATTTAAACTGAAGTAGATTAGTTGTTGCTTCTTATTTAATAAAGCACTGATTCGAGTCTTGGTGAGATGGGGGCCGAGATATCTTGCCCAAAGAGATTTTGGAACCGATTTGGGCTATCCTATTTTTTCTTGGCTTGACTATAATACATTATAGTATTAATTTTAAGCAGATCTAAAAATCAAATAAAACACTAAAGCTTTAAAATAATTTTTTTCTAAGAAAAAAGTATCCCAAGCAATTGGAACGTTTGACCGGGTCGAAGATCGAAATGAAACAGGATGCAGGGTGTCTTGTTCTATGGAAAAATCGGAATACGTTTGTCCCATGAGATTTAAAACCTTGAATAAAAGTTCCTGATATATTAGAGTGCTGCCTGAGTTTTGGGAAGATTGAAGGTCTTAATAATTTATGTAGATAAAGTGACATCGGACAAAGCCACTGGATAGGTGAATATGGTAAGATTTATCTCTTGGTGGCACAAAAAAGAGAGGGGATAGCTATTCCTATTCTTGGGTATCACTATAAGATTCCTTTGTTCACGTAACAATGCAAATTCTCTTTTTGTTACAGCAGGTTCCATTCCCTCAATGATTGCAATAATAGTCCAAAATGTTGTTTATTTGTTTGCAGGGATGGAATAAAGGGAATAAGCGAATAAAGTATAAGGGGCAGAATAGAGAACAGCCAAGTAGACTAATAAAGTAAAAAGTACAGGATAAAGTGAACCATATCCTGGGGTCAACTTTGTTTCTTCCCTCCACGTATTAAAGTTAACCCTTTGACAGGTGATAACTTTTAACCTGGTTTAATGAGAATAAATTTATTCCTGAAAAGGTTAGCCTGTTCGATGGAATAAGGTATTGCTCTGCCACTTATTTGGACTTAACCTGCAAACAAGGAGGGCCTGATAGTTTTTTTAGGATGTTGTTTTCAGTTTGAGTGTGTCAGCTTGACAGCCTTATCCTTGCCGCATGGAACACTAGTTGAAACCTTATCTGAATTGTCAATTAATACTTACAAATTTTCATTTAATCATTTCACAAAACCATTTTTGATATGTTTTTCTCTGGTCTTGTTATTTTAGGAGATATGTTGCTTACTAGAGTGGGAAAACGGAATATAGAAAAAAAATTCTAGCATCTCCTTATTTCATAAGTTGATGAGTAAGGTTTTAAAAGCTGTAGAAATTGGATGACATGAGGGATACCATAACCATCATGGCAGAAAACCAGCACCAGTTCTTTGTTGGTACAGAATGCAGTCTTGTACAATATCTAGACGCTCTGTACCATACCATTTTTTCAGAAAACTGGTAAGCCATCTTCTACTGGTTTTTTAAAACCTTGTTGATGAGTATTGTCAATTCTTATCTATTTCCTTGAACTTATGTTATCTTTCCCTAGAAGATGGTATCCTATACTGAATAGGATTTTCTAATTCTTAATGTTTATAAATATTAGAGAATCTTTTAGTCTAATAGTACAATCTGCTACTCACTTATGATGACTTATTTAGCTTTCTTAGGATTGCCATATCTGTCATATGTGCAAGCATTTGATATATTGGCAACATCCAGACCTTTTCCCTTTGGATTGAGCTTGACCAGGGAGCACAACTCAAGAAGGCTCAAGTAGTTTTTTCACAACTACTGCTGGTGCTCATAGGTGCTAAGCTATTCATGGTTGCCATAAGGTGGAACCCTCGAAACAATATGAAGGCAGGTAATGGGAATAAAGTGGTTGAGAAATGGCCTTGATGAAGGAAACTATAAACATAATCATGAAATGATAATATTACTGATATTCACCTAAAAGTGCATAGAAACAATAAAGGAACGAATTTGAAACTAATTTTTAGTAAATTCCTGGTAGTTTCTGAAGTCAGAATTAATTCGGCTGATATTCCAATGAGGTTAGTTTGTATTCTCATCCTATTAGATGAGAAACAGAAAGGGTTCAATATTCTGAAATAGAAAGGTGGTTTTGTTGAGTTTATTAAATACCTCCATTTTTCTCCTTCCCCATCTCCATTTGTTTCAAAGGTCTTAATGATAGATCGGTAGCCAGTTGCATCAACCTAGAACCTCCTTTCTGCTGGTGATGGGTAACACCAATGGCCTCAGCAATAGGCTAGCAGCTGCCAGCACTATTGATTGATTTGCAATCTCTTTCTCTCTCTTTTCTTTCTTTGGTCATCCTTTCTTAGATTTCTTCCTAACAATCTCCTTAGCTTCCAAGCTTGCATTTTGGAACAGATTTTTGAAAATAAATCAGATGTGCAGTTTCTTGGTTGCTCCTGTATGGGTGGGAAAAATATTTATGGTAACCATTCTATGTTTTGACCTAATAGTTGAATTTTTGTACTCCAGTGCTATACCTGAGCCCGGATCTTGCTTGCTCAACCCCTCCAACATGTTGAATGCATCTATTCCAGTCACTGAAAGTCATTTATATGTTGACATATATTTTGAGATATGACCTTTGTTCAGACTCTCATAGCAAAGAAAATAATCAAACAAGAGGAACAATATATGGTACGGAATAAACTTGTACTTTTCAAGGGCTTAACACTGCTTCCTTCTTTCCATAGTTCAAGCTGCTCCTTTGCCTGTTTTTTGTTTTGGCTACCTAGGATAGTTAATGTTTATTCATGTGCTTGGTTGCTAGGGCTTTTCACATTTGTTTCTAAACTTGTTTATACTTAAAGCAGACTATGACTTCTAGATCTCCCGATGATAGCTTTTCCCGTGACCTAATATGATCTTGTACATGAGCAATATCAAGCTAGGTTACTATCGTATTTCCCCAATACATACATATGTACATGTATATGCATACAAATGCGCGCGCGCGCACACACATATGCATATATACATAGACATATGCGCGCGCACACACACACGTGAGAGAGAGAGAGAGAGAGAGAGAGAGAGAGAGAGAGAGTATGTATGTATGTCTAATTCATAAACTTTGAGAATATTTTAGTGATAATTACTATATATTTAACATGTAAGATTCTTACTTAATGAACATCAATATGTATGTCTATGTCACAGCCACCATGATGTGATCATTGAAAGCTGTAAATTCATACAATGGTTCAATGCTGATATGCAAGAAAACAAATTATGAACAAGAAAGAAGAGAGAAGAATATAGCAAGATTGAGACAAATGATGAAACATACCCTCTAGTTTATGGTAGTTTGTAGTTTTGCACATGTTTTTTGTTTTGGCTTTATGGCAACAAAAAGAGCTGAAAATGATGGAAAAAGTAGCACCTGTGTTCTAGCACTAAAATAAGCACTATTTATTTGCTGTCTTCCCATTTTTCTTTAGTTTTTAACTACATGAATTATCCACATCTAATTTCTGTTATTGTTCCTCCACAGCGTTCTTATATTATCACATCTTTCTCTTATGCGGATTCCTGATTCTATTCCAAGCTTATTTCTTTATTGTATCTTTATATTTGTTTCTCCTCTCTTTCTCTGTTAACCTAAACACTTTTATTACACGAAAGGTTTCTAATTATTTGAAAAGAAGGATTGATGTGGACTTTTGCTTCTGCAACAAACATTAGCGATCTTTTGGATGTAGAAAACTATAATGAATTGTCTCTTACTGAAAGACTTGTTTACTGAAAAGGTTATCCATTGATCTTAATTTTGACTTAATAAGGCTAACTGATCTTGCAATCTTGCAGTTTTCTGGTAAACTTTGATGAAATTATTTGTGAATAAGATAGAATTTTAATTATTGACCATTGGATACTAACATCACCTTGCCTTGAGTAATATCCTGTCACTGCCTCTTGTTTCTGTAATTTAATTGTTGTACACCTTTGTGCCAGAAGCATTTTTCTTACTATTAATTGAAGAAAAGGATTTATACGTACTTCTGTGTATGCTTTATATTCTTTTTTGATTTTATTAACAAATATTAACAATCATTTGCATCTTGAAAACTATAATGAATTGTCTCCTAATGAAAGACTTAATTACTGAAAAGGTATATCCATTGATGTTCATTTTCACTTAGTAAGGCAAATTTTGTTCTTGCAGTTTTATAGTTAGTTTTTGTGAATTTTTGTAATTTGTGAACGATGAATAGTTATAATATTAACCTTTAGATTCTAATATCATCTTGCCTTGAGCAACATACAGGCTCTGCCATGGATTCCTGCAATTTGAATATTGTACTTTCATCTGTTTTTGCTTTTGTTTCTTTTATTGCATAGTTTCTCTTGATTTGGTTTTCTAGCCGCTAAGGTGCGACCTTACAAGAGCCCTCTACAGTGCTCTTAGCTATTTTCCATGTCAAATGCAGAATGCTTTGACCGATCCTCAACGTGTTCGTATGCCCTCAGTCACTGAGTACTGGAAACCCATTGCAGATGATGTAAGTACCTCAGCAACACCTTTCTGGCAGATACTGTTATGATTAGTGTTTGTGATCAAGTTCACTTTGCTTCCTTCTAAAGAATCATTCCTGAACTAAATTAAGGGGGGCACATAACCATCTCATTTTGAGTTATTCTTTCTTTAGTTGTCTTTGCATAATTTAATCAAGTTTTTCCTGGTTTCAATATTGCAGTTGGATGTTTCTGCTGGAATTGAAGCCGAATTCCACCATAAAAATAATCGTGTAAGTTTTACTTGGTAGCTTGCTTGGGGACCACTAATAAGATTGACACAGGGCTAGTAATATCTGATGCTAATTTATCCACACAATTTTATGGCACTTAGGGTGGATTAGTAATGGATTAATTCATTAAGTAGATGGAAGATTATTTGTTTTGATTCATTAATGAAAATTCTTAGTATGCCTGTAGTTATGGTATTGACAATTTGTAAAAGGAAGACCTTCAATAAATTCCTGTTGTATTTTCCTTTTTTTTTTTTTTTTGGTTTCTTTTGACGTGCAGGTTTATTGCTGGAAGGGCCTTCGTTTTTCAGCGAGGCAAGACCTGGAAGGATTTTCTCGAGTATGGTGTACTTTTTTGATGCACTCTAGATTTTCCTAGTAGGGCACAACATTAGCCTGTTTGTAACAGTTTGTTAGTTTTAACTTACCAATGCATGTATTTAATGCAGTTCACCGATCATGGAATCGAAGGAGTTGTACCACCAGAGCTTCTACCTCCGGATGTTCGTTCCAAGTTTCATGCAAAACCTAGCGAGAAGACAAAACGAGCTAGAAAAGAAGAAGAGGTAAAAGGTGCTCCAGCACAGCCCGAAGACAACCAGGTATTTTAGGACAAATATCTTTTCTTTGATTATTCTCCTGATGCTGATATCGTATATATTGGCTTTCCATAATGAACAACATGGCCTAAAATTGATTCTATATAACCGTATTTTAACAGTCTGCATGTTTAAGGTACTGAAGTGGTTTCCTTGCATATTTCTGTAAATCTGGAATAAATCAATTTAGCCTCCAATTTTGTTCAAGGTTTATCAGCTTCCTGAATATTGTACTCATCTATTTTCATAGCTGAAATGCCAAAACTTGTGGAATAAATAAATTTTGTCCTCTGATTTACTCAAATTTTTGAACATGCTACTGCTCATTTATCCATTTCATGCTTATATGTAGAAGGAAAAAGAGGTAGAGATACGGGTAGACTAAAAATTACATGGCAGGATTGATGAAAGATATGAAATCTTTGCATTTTACTTGAAAAATGACTCAAAATTGAGCAATATGGAGAGAAACGATTCATTCCAGTTAACCCTAACTAGTTTGGGATTGAGGCTTTGTTGTTGTTGTTGTTATTATTGTTGTTATACTTAGAGACATGGTTTCAGATCTTGGTAGAATGTCCTGTGAAATACCGAGATGGGTTGCCATCTCAAGTGTTGGGATGGGATCGTCCTATCATTATTTCAGTATCTTAATTGGTATGCCTTGAAACATCCTCCCATTCTAAGTGTCGGATCAAGGTTCGTTGTATCGTTTCATTATTTCAGACCAGTATGGTTCAGTATGGGACGTGCGATACATAACCTATGGCATACCGGTTAGGTGGATTAGGGTGCCCCAAGCTACGAATTGTCCTAAATCAGGCAGAAGAGAGTGGTTTGGTTTGATTCGATACAGTTGATTCAGTCGATTCTCTGCTTTTACCAAACTGAAGGCCAAACCATCCTGATTTCAGGCTGGTTCAGTTTGGTTCGCTCCGAATTGCTCTATTTGGAATAATTCGGCGGATAATAGTTGGGATGGACTATGACAGTAGCGCGTATTATTCCATGGAAAATTTGGGATGGTCTTGTCATACAGAATTTAAAACCTTACTAGGAGATACTAAAGGCAGTGTGTAATGTTTTATCACTGTTGTGATACTGTTTAGAGGAAATAGTAGAATTATTTACATTTTTTGTTTCTTTGTTATGTCTGGCAAGGTTGCAACACCAGCAGTTGAGACTGATGGTGGTGGTAGTGGGGCTGAGCTGGAAGATGGAGTGGCTCCTATGGATTCCGATGCTGCAGCTGTGGAAGAAAGTCAGAAGCAGAGCCCGGAGATGGACTCTGGTCATGATGCTGGGCAGTCTGAAGCTGAAGCAGAAGTTGAAGCAGAGAACAAAACTGATGTTAAAATGGAGACAGAGGCTGGGGTAGCGGGAGAGGTGAATCCAGATACTGATCCCAATTCACTGAGTAAAGATTCACATGGTGGGGATAGAGAAAACCCATAATGCTTTGAATGCAAAATCAGAATTATCTTAGGCATCTGAAGAAAAATGGCTGGTGAAGTCGGGAGGGAGCCACTGATACCTCACAGCCGGTTGTTGTCACTCAAAACACGGAAGGAGAATTCATAGAATGCAGGTTATGCATTTGTGTTAATATTTTGAACTACTGATTTGAAAGCTAAACAGAGCACAGAGGTTAGAAGGCATGTGGTGCACCGTTGCTCATTATCGAACTTGCCACGGAGGACCACGTCTGTGCGCTTTGGATAGCTGTAAACCATTTGATTCAAAACCTCCGCTTAAGTTTCCGTTTCACCTTCAAAAATTTTAAGAAATATTAAATCCCATCTTGTTGATTATTATTATTATTTTTTTCGGCGGGGGTTTTGTTTTGTTTTTTTTTTTTTTGGGGGGGGGGGGGGTTAAGATTCCGTAGGTTCCAAAAAGTCACCATGCCCAACCATCCACCTCCAATATATTGTAAGAGAAAGCCCCTTTCAAGCTTGGAATACCAGTTTATTGGCCACTTGGCTTCTCAATAAATTTGATAGGTTTGTGAGCATAAACTCTCACAATATTCTTCTATAACATGGTTAAAGATTGTATCTCAAGTACAAAATTTAGGTAACAACATGAAAAATTAATTCAAGCGTAAAGAAAGTTGCTAGTAAAAGAAAGAATTAAGCAAGTTACTCTTTGAATACTAAATCACAAGATTGAGGTTTTTGAAGACAAAAAAGAGGATGGGTGGGCTAACTAATTGCAAGTGAATAGAAAAGTTCATAGGGAGCTCCATGAGTTTACGAGAACCAATTTTTTTCAACATTCATCTTACTAGAAAGATGGCGACTTCAACCTTTGTGTTTTGCATTGAAATAACTCAATAAAGTTAATATTTGTTATAATATTGCTAATACAAATGAATGTTCATTGGTATTCTAAGTAGAGGTTATGTCAAGTTATAAAGATGGTGTTCATTGGTATTCCGAGAAAGGTTATGTCTATTGGTATTATCGTAACTTCTTTTACTATTTGAAATTATATTTGAAAATGATTGATGAAATAAGATAACAGAGAAATAAGAAAAGATGAAATAAAAGAGAACATATTTCAATACTTTTTTTTTTTAGTTTTTTTGTTCTATTGTTACTAGCACGACTCTCTACCTTATCATTTTATATTTATTGAAGAAATTTTTATTAAGATAAATATCACACACACACACACGATTGTCTTTAGTCCTTGATAAATTTAAAATAATTTTTATTCTAATAAAAGGTTGTGTACTAATTTACTTTGTGTGCTTTGATAGTATTGTTTTGACAAATTTGGCAAACTTATTTTGTGGCACTAGATATCATGGGCAAAATTATCTATGTGGATACTTGATGCTGAAATGCTTTGATAGTATTGTTATGGCAAATTTGACAAAACGTAATTTTATGGCACTAGATATCATGGGCAAAAATTATCTATCGTGGATACTTGATGCTGAAATTCATTCAGAGGCTAATGCCCTTGGTGATACAATTAAAGATGGTAATGAGGCATCCAACCAAGATAAAGCAAAGTAATGATCTTCCTGCGATACCACCTTGACGAGGGATTGAAAGTTAAATACCTAGCGATAAAGATCCCATTGTCTTTGGAATAGTCTAAAAGAGCGTTATGACCATAAAAAAATAGTCATTCTCCCCCAGGCTCGTTATGACTTGATGCACTTACGTCTACAAGATTATAAGACAGTAAGTAAATACAATTCAGCTATGTTTAGAATTACTTTTCAATTGAAATTATGTGAAGAAAAAGTCATTAATAAGGATATGCTGGAAAAAAATCTTTTTCACTTTTCATGCTTCCAATTTGCTCCTGCAGCAGCAATATTGTGAAAAGGGTTTTAAGAAATATTCTTAATTAATTTTCTGCCTTCTTGTGGCTGAACAAAATAATGAACTTTTAATAAAAAACCATAAAGCCCGTCCAACTGGATCTGTACCATTTCCTGAAGTGAATGAGACTGCATATCAATTTTATAAACAAATGCGTGGTCGTGGACTGGTCATGGAAGCGGACGTGGTCGAGGACGTTTTATTTATCATGGTGGTCATGTTAAAACTCCTCACCACTTGAAGTAGAAGAAAAATGAGAAGAAAATTGAGAAGACAAAGGGACTTAAGTAAAAATTTGGTGGATAACTCATGCTATCATTGTGGAATAAAGGGTTATTGATTGCATACTTGTCGTACGCCAAAACACCTCGTTAAACTTTATCAGGAATCATTGAAAAAGAATGAGAAAAATATGGAAACAAATTTTGTTTCTAAATCTAGCCCTTCTGATACTGGATTTGATGATCTGGATGTTTTGACTTCTTTATCCAATCAGAAGAAAATAATGCTTGTCTAATTGATAGCATGAATATATAAGGTTAATTTTAGGAATGCCTATGTTATCAAATAATACCATGCAATGAAATAATATCTTATTATACATATGTTTGTTTTAAAGAAACTGATGTAATGATGAATTGTGACTTTTAGTTTTTATGCCTTTATATACCTTATATTCTAATTTGTATTTCATTACATGTCATTCTTTCCATGAAGAAAATGGAATTATCTCGAGTAGGATCTTTTATCGACAACAACAATTTGTGCCTCGTTGACATTGCTACAAAGCACACTATTCTTAAAGATATGAAATACTTCTCCTACTTAAGAATGCAGGCAACAAATGTTAATACAATTTGTGGTAGTGAAAAATTGATTGAAGGCTCTGGAAGAGCCCATATCATTTTGCATGGAGGAACAAAATTCATAATTGATGATGCCTTATATTCTGAAAGGTCTCAAAGAAACTTATTGAGTTTTAAAGATATTCGCATAAATGGATATCACATTGAGACAACTAATGAAGGCAATATTGAGTATTTGTGCATCACAAGTACAATCTCATGCAAGAAATGTGTATTAAAAAAATTTCCTGCATTTTTCTCTAGTTTATACTATACAAATATAAGCACAGTTGAAGCATATGCTATAGTAAACCAGAAGTTTACTAATCAAAATAATTTTATAATTTGGCATAACGAGTTGGGTCATCCCGGTTCAATTATGATGTATAGAGAATTCATGTGGACATTCATTCAGAAAATATTACGACCAAATGAATTCTCATGTGCTGCTTACTCTCAAGGCAAATTAATTATTAGACCATCATCGGCTAAAATTAGGACTGAATCTGTTGGATTTCTAGAACGCATACATGGTGATATTTGTGGACCTATTCATCCACCAAGTGGACCATTTAAATATTTTATGGTTTTAATTGTTGCTTCAACTAGATGGTCACATGTATGCTTATTATCGACTCGCAACCTGGCATTTGCAAGACTACTAGCGCAATTAATTCGACTACGCGCTGATTTTTTAGATAATCATATTAAGACAATACGCCTTGATAATGCTGGTGAATTTACTTCTCAAGCATTCAATGATTATTGTACTGCTATTAGAATCACTGTTGAATATCCTGTAGCATATGTTCATACTCAAAATGGTCTTGCGAAATCACTTATCAAACTGATCCAACTGATTGCAAGACCATTACTTATGAGAGCAAAACTTTCTTTGTCTATATGGGACACGCTATTTTATATGCAGCAGCACTTATTCGCATCAGGCCAACGAATTATCATGAATTCTTTCCGTTACAATTGGTTTATGATCAGGAACCAAATATTTCTTATCTAAGAATTTTTGGATGTGCGGCTTATGTTCCAATTGCTCCACCACAACGTACTAAGATGGGACCTCAAAGGAGGTTAGGGATATATGTTGGGTATGAATCTTCATCTATAATTAAATATCTTGAACCATCTACGGAAGCTTTATTTACGACACGTTTTGCCGATTATCATTTTGATGAGTCAATGTTCCCAATATTAGGGGAAGAAAATAAGGAGCTGGTAAAAGCAATTAGTTGGAATGAATTATCATTGTCCTATCTCGATCCTCGTACAAAATAATATAAACTTGAAGTTCAGAAGATAATTCATATGCAAAAACTAGCAAATCAACTGCCAGACACATTTACTGACCTTAAAAGAGTGACAAAGTCACATATACCAGCTGCAAATGCTCCAATCAGAATTGTTGTCCCTGAAGGACAACCTACCACTGCTAATGAGATAAAGGGACAAGTAAAGCGTGGTAGATCAGTTGGTTCCAAAGATAAAAATCCTTGCAAAAGAAAAGGAGCAAAGCATTTAGATGATCAAATTGAAGATAATGTGACACGAGAAAAGTTCCCAGTATAATAACAGAAGTAATTGAGACTCCAGATGAGTCTGAGAATAAGGTACCTAAAATCAAAGAAAATAAAGAGATATCTATCAATTATGTTATGACTGGGGAAAGATAGAACCGATATAAGATCGTCGCGATAAGTTTGCATATTATGTTGCACAAAATATTAAAAATAAAATGAGGATCATGAACCAATATCTATGGCAGAATGTAGACATCGACAAGATTGGCCAAAATGAAAGGATGCAATCGATTCTGAATTAAAATCGCTAGTGAAACGTAAAGTTTTTGGACCGGTTGTCCAAACACCTGCCGGTGTAAAACCTATAGGATATAAATGGGTATTCGTGCGAAAGTAAAATAAGGATAATGAAATTGTGAGGTATAAAGCATGACTAGTTGCCCAAGGATTCTCACAAAGACCCGGTATTGATTATGAAGAGACGTATTCTCCTGTGGTGGATGCAACAACTTTCGGTATTTAATTAGTCTGGTAGTGCATGAAAACTTGATTTGCATCTTATGGATGTAGTGACAGCCTATCTATATGGCTCACTTGACAATGATATCTATATGAAAATCCCAAAAGGATTACAATTTCCTGAAAAAGTCTAACTCTAATTCGAGAGAACTTTATTCGATAAAGTTGCATAAGTCTCTCCATGAGTTAAAACAAGCAGGGCATATGTGGTACAATTATTTGACTGAATACCCCTATTAAAACAAGGCTATAACAATGATCCCATATGCCCTTGTATCTTTATAAAGAGATCTGGATCACAATTTGTGATCATTGCAGTATATGTTGATGATTTGAACATGATTGAAACTCCTGAAGAGCTTCAAAGGACAACAATTGCTTAAAATAGGAATTTGAAATGAAAGATCTTGAAAAACAAAATTTTGCTTTGGCTTGCAGCTCGAGCATCTAAGAATGAGATTTTTGTGCACTAATCTACTTATACAACAAAGATACTTAAAAGGTTTTATATGGATAAAGCATACCCATTGAGTATTCTGGTGGTCGTAAGGTCACTTGAAATCGATAAAGATCCTTTCCAACCTAAGGAAGATGACCAAGAACTACTTGGTCTTGAAGTACCATATCTTAGCGCAATAGGTGCATTAATGTATCTTGCGACTCACACTCGATCTGATATATCTTTTTCAGTAAACTTGTTAGGAAGATATAGTTCTTCTCCTACAAAGAGGCATTGGATATGTGTTAAACACATATTCCGATACCTCAGAGGTACAATAGATATGGATATGTATTATTCAAATTTATCCAAATCCAAGTTGGTAGGTTTTGCAGAATATTTGTCTAATCCTTATAATGATCGATCATAAACGGGTTATGTCTTTACATATGGTGGCATTGCTATTTCATGGCATTCTACAAAGCAAACAATTATGGCTACATCATCTAACCATGCTGAAATTCTGACAATTCATGAAGCAAGCCAAGAATGTGTATGGCTTAGATCGGTAATTCAACACATTCAGAAGACATGTGGATTATTCTCTCAAAAGGAGGTACCAACTATTTTGTATGAGAATAATATAGCCTGCATAGCTCAACTGAAAGGAGGGTATATCAAAGGTGATTGAACAAAACATATATCCCTAAAGTTCTTTTTACTCATGACCTTCATAAAAGTGGTGCTATTAATGTTCAACAAGTTCGATCTAGTGATAATCTCGCTAATTTATTTACTAAAGCACTATCTACAAAGAGATTTGAAGAGTTAGTCCAAAAAATTAGACTACAATGACTCAGGGATCTCGAATGATAATTTTAAGGGAAGTATATCAAGAGATACAGTTAAAAGGAGGAGCAAAATACTGTACTCTTTTTTCTTTAGCTATGGTTTTGTTCCATTGGGTTTTCTTGACAAGATTTTTTAATGAGGCAGTATCTCTTTTCAATAAAAGACATGAATGATGTACTTTCCATAGTCAAATAAATGGACATCCAAGAGGGAGTGTTATAATATTGCTAATAAAATTGATATCCATTGGTATTCTAAGGGAAGGTTATGTCAATTTATAATGATGATGTCCATTAGTATTCCAAGGGAGGTTATGTCTATTTGTATTACTTGTAACATCTTTTATTATTTGACATGGAATTGTATTTGAGAAGGATTGATGAAATAAGATATTTATGAAATAAGAGAAAATATTCCAATACTTTCTTTTCTTAGTCTCTTTGTTCTATTGTTACTCTTTAATTATATAACAATACTTAATTAGTAATTGTAATTTTAATATTCAATTAATGATGTAGCTTGTGATTTTTGTTTTGGTTTTATTCCAACAACGTAGACATTGTACCTTCCCTAAGAATGTAACATTAAGAGTTAAAATTAATATTTATGAAAAAATAACATGCTAAAATATGGTTTGAAAAAATATCTACTCTAGCGGTTACAAGTCGCTGGCACAAGTGTCTATGCTAGTGGCCAATAGGGCTTTTACAAGTGGTTATATTATCCAACTAAAGTGAAAGTTTTCTTATGCTAACAAAGAACTGCTGATATACATATCCTATGCAAGCGGTTTATTTGGTTGTACTCCAACAGAAATAAAACTACTAGTAAAAAATGCTCTGCTATGACTAGTGAAATCGTTGGGAGAGACCTATATATGACGACGACGGTCATAGGTTCTACTCTTAACAATTTAGCTATCCGCTGGCAAATATTTTGCCAGTGGTTTTAAGATATTTTACTAGCAATTTTGACCCCTGGTATAGTACATACTTCTTGCAGTGACAGTAGAAAAGGCAGTTTGCAAAGTTTTTCCATCTTGTTAAAATTTTTGATAGAAATAAAATTATTTTTAACAGATAGGATTTGGTAAGGATGTCCCAATTGCTGATGCCATACTTCCTCCGATGCTGTCGTTTGTCCAACTAAAAATAATGCCATTTTCTCCTTCCTAAAGGAGTATAAAAAGCTGAAAAAAGGTTTCCGTCTGGTCTGTGCTTTAAGATTCCCGCTAGTTCTCTTTCGTTCTTGATTCTCCGGCAAGGTATAGCTTCTTCCTCGATCGTCGCTGGAGCTCTTGTTCCTCGCTTCATTCCGCTTCGGCTGATGGCTTCTGATTCTACTAAGGATCGTCCGAAGTCTTCTCGGACGGAGCCAGCTCGTAACTTTTCCTGGGTTTCATCGTCTCCAACGCCGGCAGAGGTGGCGAACCTGGAGACTTTTTCCCAGATGTTGTCCAAGTTCCCTACTCGGCTCTGGATGACAAAATCGAGATCTGGGAGAGATGGCCATCCTGGTGCGAACCTTCCAGCGATGGGTTCCTCCTGATGCCCTTCTCCGTGAATTTCGTCGTGCGGGAGTCCCTGGCGAGATTCAATTTGTTAGCTTGGCCCATCGTTGCCATATTGTCAAATTTTTCGATCCTTCTGCAAGAAGAATGGTTCTCGAGCAACCTTGGATCGTTAACGGCCAGCCGCTGGCATCTGAGGCTTGGAGAGCTGATTTCTTTCCAGCGCCTGACTCTGTTTCTTCGGCTCTGGTATGGATTCGACTGCCAAATCTTCCTTTGGAATACTGGTCGGAACCTATCCTCCGCTCCGTCACTGCCCCGGCCGGTTGTTTTCTCTTTGCTGACCCTCCGACGACAGCGAGAAGCAGAGCTAGATTTGCTCGTGTCTGTGTCAGAGCTGATCTCTCCCGTCCGCTGAGGCCAGGTGTTCGGATGAGGGGGTCTCTTGCTCCCTTCTGGCAATCTTTCGTGCATGAGCACATTGAAGGGATTTGCTGCTTCTGTGGCTCATTGCATCTCCGGGGTCCCTGCAATCTTGGGCAATAGGCGATTCTTCATCGATTTCATCTATCCCCTGTTTCGGCCCGTGGATGGTGGCTGTTCGCCGTCGCGGGGGGGCTCCGCTGGCTGGAAAGTCGTCGGTTCCATCTCCGGATTCTGCTCCTTCGTCTCCTGCTGCTCCGTCCGCTAAGGACCCAGGCCCCTCTTCATCCTCTCCGGCTCATGCCCCGACGGTGGCCTTCTCTGCTATTGGTTCGGGTCAAGCCAGGGATGAATGGAATGTTCCCTCAAATCCGCTCGCCGGCGCCTCTCCAAGCTTGGGAAATCCATGGAGTCCATCGCACTGCCCTCGGCTCAGCAGGATGCAAAGCGTGCCGGTTCCTCTGCTACAGTAACGGGAAAGAAACTTAAGAAGCCTCTGCGTGCCGGTTTCTCTCAGGCTGAAGCTGAATGTGTTCTGGAGTTCAGACTCAGCCCAAGGCCTCTCCTTCCAATCTGAAGGTTCAGTCAAATAATCCGTTTGCTGTTCTTGGGTCTGACACTCCTATTGGCTGTCGGGATGCTAACCCGGTTCCTTTGAAGAGGGCCAGACCAGAAGAGTCTCAAATCCATCGACTCTCCCCAAAATCTGGTAATAGAAAAGGAAAAACCAAGGAGGGAAAAGCTTCCCTTCCTACCTGCCAGCTTACTGTTCGGGATCCAGTGACCCTCGCTCCCTTGTCTGTGATGCCTCCTGAGGGCCGGACTAATGCTCATACAGTTATTCCCCAGTTATCTTCAATGGTAGAAAGCAGTCATGAGGCTACAGTCTCCACTCTTAAGGCAGCCATTCTGGGTCAGGGAGTGGATCCCTCGCTCCCTGTTGCTGGTCCCCGGATGCTTCAGGGTGAGAGTGTTAGGGAGACTATCTTTAGAGGGGCTTTCTAATGTTGCTATGGCAGAGGCCTCGACTGGGGCCCAGACCCCTACTATTGTTAAATCCTGATTCTGTTTTGGAATGTTTGGGGGGCTCGAAAACCATCTTTTCGAGCCTCTTTTGCTAGATTGATGCAGCTTCATCAATTTGATATTTGTGTTCTTCTGGAAACCCGACTATCGGGTGTCAGCTTGTCGTCTTTCAGGAGACAGATTGATCGAGCCTGGTCTTCTTATGCTGTGGAGTCTGCGGGCCTCTCGGGAGGTATATTAGCTCTATGGCGCAATCCCTCTATCAGGGTTGATGCTTTTCATCAGTGTAATCAACTGGTGTCTCTGGTTGTCTCCGAGGGCAGCGCCGACCCCATTCTTTTATCAGGAGTCTATGCTAGTACCGATTTTCGGGAGAGGAGGGTCTTATGGGCTGAACTCCTCGCTCTTCTGGCGCACGGCCTTCCTTCCTTAGTTGCCGGTGATTTTAACTGTATCATTGGGGCTAATGAAAAGAAAGGAGGAAGACAGGTTGGTGACTCAGTTGAGATTTCTGAGTTCAGGTCCTTCATCTCATCCGCTGGATTGCTTGACTTGGGATTTTCGGGTACCCAATTCACTTGGTGCAACAATCGTCAAGGCTCTGCCCGGGTGTGGGAGAGATTGGACAGAGCTATGGCCTCTGCCCATTGGCTCCGAATGTTCCCTTCATCTTCTGTCACTCATCTTCCCAGGATTGCCTCTGACCATTGCCCCATTATGGTCTCCACTGAAGCTAACTCTCAGTCTCAAAGGCAGTTCCGGTTTGAGAAATTCTGGTCTTCTTATTCAGCGGCTCGCTCTATCATTTCTCAGGTCTGGCACTTACCGGTTAGAGGCAATGCCATTTACAAACTGTCCAGGAGGCTGGAGCTTGTCAGGCGCAGGTTGTCTAGATGGAACAGAGAGGAGGTGGGGAATATCTTGAGGCAAGTTGAGAGGGTCGAAGCTGACATTGTTTACCTTCAGTCCTGTGAAGATAGGGATGGTTATCTATCTGATGATGACCTTTCCGCTCTTCGTGCTAAGCTTGCTATCCATCATTCTCTTCTTCAGCAGCAGGAGACCTACTGGAGGCAGCGGTCTAGGGCCCTGTGGATACAGGAGGGAGACCGTAACACTAGATTTTTTCACCAGACTACCTTGAGGCGTCGGGCAGCTAATCGGATTCGGTGCTTGGTAGAAGAGGATGGGGGCTCTCAGGAGGACATTCACGTTATTCGTGATCGTCTGTTTCAGTTCTTTCGGTCCAGATGGACTGAGCATTCGGCTGAGGGGGATTCTGTTAAGAAGGTTCTTCGTTGAAGCAGGTTTCTATTCAGGAGAATGTCAGTCTTGTCAGACCTTTTACTGCGAGGAGATCCGGCTGGCTCTTTGGGATCTTGGATCTATTAAGGCCCCGGGCCTGATGGTTTCCCGCCTTTTTTCTTTCAGCACTATTGGACTATTGTTGGTCCGGAAGTAGTTCAGGCTATTCAGATTGTCTTCCAGTCAAAATCCATGCCTGCTGAATGGAATAGGACCCTCATCACTCTTGTGCCCAAGTGCCCTAATGCTTCTACCCCCCAGCACTATCGGCCCATTAGTTTGTGCACTACCTTATATAAGATTTGTGCTCACTTACTAGTCAATCGTCTGAGGGTGGTCATTCCCCGCCTTGTCTCTGATGAGCAAGGGGCTTTTATCAGGGGGCATTGTATTTCGGACAATGTCATTATAGCCCAAGAATTCATGTCTGATCTCCAGAAAGCTCCTGCTAGACGGTGTCTGATGGCTATTAAGCTAGATATGGAGCGTGCGTATGATAGGGTGTGTTGGGATTTTTTGCATCGCACTCTGCTTGAATTTGGTTTTGGCAAACTCTTTATAGAATGGATTATGGCCTGCATTCGGTCGCCTTCATTCTCCCTGATTATCAATGGAAGTCATTCCGATTTCTTCCATTCTACTGTTGGGCTTCGACAGGGGTGCCCATTATCCCCATTTCTGTTCATATTGGCTGCTGATGATTTCTCTCGTGCGTTACATCTGGCACAGGAAGATTGTCGTATCGCCCCCTTCATGGCTGGCCCTCTCGGCCCTTCGGTTTCGCATCTTCTCTATGCGGATGATTGTATCTTGTTGGGTCAGGCTACAGTTCGGAATGCGACCATCTTTGATTCTATTATTTAGAGCTATTGCCAGGTTTCTGGTCAAAAGGTTAATCTTCACAAGTCTATGGTTTGCTTTAGCCCTAAGACCAGAAGTCATGTTCGGGAAAGCATTCTCCATATATTGGGCATAAATAGTCAGGCTGATCGCCTTCTGTACCTTGGAATCCCTATCACCGGAAGACGGCCCCGCAGCACAGATTATGCTGATATTGAGCGGCGGATCCATGATCGCATTGATGGTTGGCACATCACTTCATTATCTATGATGGCGAGGGTTATCCTTATACGATCGATTCTGACGTCCCTACCTCTGCACCTCCTCTCCAACACTGCTATTCCGTACATTTGCCTGAGAAGGATAGAGCGGTGCTTTCGGGATTTTCTGTGGGCTTCCGGGCAGGATGGTCAAGGGACTCATCTTTTATCATGGGATATAGTCTGTTTGCCTATTCATGAAGGTGGCCTGGGTATTCAGTCTCTGACTGTTCGGAGAGAGGTACTGCTTGCTCGCCATGCCTCGCGGTTCTTACTTGATCCACACTGCTTCTGGAGCTCCTTTATGCGGGCTCGATACGGTGACTGGACCCCATCTCTGGATGATCAGCCCCTTCGTCGGCACTCCTCCTTTTGGAAGGAGGTTTATTGCCATGCTCCGACTATTTTGACCAACACCTCGTGGTTGTTAGGTGATTTCTCTATGGTTGATGTTATCCAGGACAAGTGGATTGCTGACCTTCCCCTCTCTCTTTGGCCTACTTTCTCCAGCATCGATATTCCTAGCAGTATGAGGGTCAAGGATTTGATTTCTCAGGATTCCTCTGGTTGGCATATGAATATTGTTACTCAACTCTTTGGTCAGGAATTAGCTCGACGAATCCTTGCTATTCCGCTTATTCGGGGGAATGTTACTGATACCAGATTATGGCGCAGATCTTCCCTGCCTTGGGCTCCTTCCAGAGACTTGATGAGTATTTATAGACCTTCTCCACATCGTACGATGGATGCTGGTTGGGTATGGAAGCTCCCTATTCATCCCAGGGTTCAGCTTTTTGTTTGGAAGCTACTGTGGGATTGTATTCCAACTTGCTCCTTCCTTGCTAATAGGGGCCTTCATATTCAGTCTATTTGCCCCTTGTGTCATCAGGAGGAGGATACTATCGATCATGTTATATTTAACTGCCCTAGAGTTAGGGGAATCTGGCGGAGTGTCGGTTATAATTGTCGTGCTGATGCTGCGGGCTCTCTGAGATCTATGTTTTTGCATATTCTTCGGCAGGGCAGACAGTGCCAGACTGGCTTATGGGCTGCCACTGCTTACCATATCTGGCTATCACAGAATCTTCTCATCTTCACTGATGAATCTTCTCCTTCCTTCAGGGTTGTTCGGAAAGCTAGGCTGTTATCGGTTGATTTCTCTTCTCGTCAGAATGTTCCTGTGTTTGGCAGCCCTGGCCACTGGGGATCCTTTGCTGCTGCGGCAGTGGACCGGCATACGGTCTTCATCTCCTGGGAGCCCCCCCCTCCAGGGTTTGTCAAACTTAATTTTGACGGCAGTGTTCGCGGCAGGCTTTCTGGTTCTGCGTTCCTTATTCGTGGGCCTGCTGGTGATTTGTTGGCAGCTGGTGGTTTTGGTAGTCTTGACCTATCAGTTCCTCTTGCTGAACTTTATGCTGCTTGGGCCGGCATTCTTTATGCTATTAGATCCCTGCATGCTCTTAATCTGATTATTGAGGGCGATTCTCTTACAGTTATCCGATGGATCCAGAAGGATAACTTTTCTCAAGCTCCTGTCAACCCCTTGATCCTTGATATATGGGCTACCTTGCGGGATGCTGATAGAGTCCAAATCCGTCATGTTTATCGCGAAGCCAACTCTGCGGCTGATTGGGTAGCGACGGAGGTGGCTCATCATGGTGGTTATAGGATTTGGTCTCAGAGTGACCCCTGTCCTTCTGTACTTAATCAAATTTTGCATTCTGACTTATCTGGGCTTACTCGCACTAGAGTGGTGTGATCGCCCGCTTGTACCAAAAAAAAAAAAAAAAAGGAGTATAAACCACTTTCTTTGGATCCGATTTCTATTGTTTCCAAGTGCCCTTCTCTTGAATTACGTACAAAACCATTTGATGGGAACAAAATGATGCAAGATAAACCATTAACTAGTCGATCAATTGAGATTAAGTTCGTCATAATTTCAGGCACTACTAAAACATTCTTAAGATGCAATTCCTGAGAAATAGTGGAAATAGTGGTGCTGTCAACATGTGTAATTTGTAAGTGTGCACCATTACCTGCAACGATTTCATCTCCTTCTCATAAGGTTGAACATCATAAAGTTTACCTACATTATTTGTTATATGAGCCATGGCATCAGAATCAAAAACCTATAATTAGGATCTTAAGAATCCTCAAGAGATATAGCAGCAAGTGCTTAAGGAATTTCTACACCTTGAAAAGCATGGTTGAAGTGGTGGTAGTATTGCAATGTTATATGACTTGGCTTACTACAGATTTGGCAAATCCATGGCTTTTTGCTGCTTATTATTTTGCAATTTTTGATTGGAATCTCCGGCATAATTTTTTTGATGAGATCGATCAAACTGATTTTATGAAGTTGGTGTGAATCTCTGGCTTCTTGAACTAAATTTACCAGCTCCATGAGAACCATTTCGACCACCTCATGCTCCTCCCTGACGATGGCTAATAAAAGCTTGATGCCAGTAACAAGCCGGCTCCAGTGGCGTTTCTTATAGATAATCAAAAGATTAGTGAACTCTTCAAAAGAAGGTAAAGAAGAGCTAACCTGAATAGTTGTAACAAATGTGTCATATTTGCCATCAAAGCCATTTAAGGCGTAATGCACCTTGTCTTGATCTTCCATGGGTTGTTGGATGGCTGTAAGTTCATCACAAATTATTTTTACTTTCGAAGGTATTCATCAAGCGAAGATAATTTATTTCTTTATATCTCTTGTAATTTATGTATTAGATCACGAGCCCTTTCTTTGGATGTATTAGTATGGCGCTATTCAAGGCACTTCTATACAACTTTGACTATGGACAAGGCAATGGTAAGACCTCACACTTCTGATGTGAGAGCTGCTGATATGAGGCTTTTAACAAGTCAATCCTCATGTTGCTAGGTTACAAATTTAGAATTTGGTTCCTCCTTTCTATCAAAAGAACTATAACAACTTATGGAGTCTTGACTCAAATAATATATGATCAGCCATTTGAATACACTCAATGAGAGGCAATAATTGATCTCTCCAAACGATATAATTTGTGGATGATAGTTTATCGCTAACCATTGCAGAAATTTGTGCAACAGATGTGATATTCAACGAGGATGAGGAAGCAATTGATGGACTTTTGTTTACCACTCTAACATGTGGCAAGACTTTGATACCATGAAAAGGTTTTAGATACAAATAACTTCTTCACTCAATGTGAGGTTGCACTGCTGTTAACTTGTATATATATAATTACAAAGTAGAAAATCATGTATAAGAATCAAGCATAAAATCAATACAAAAATCAAAAATAAACATATACAATCATGTACAAAAATTCGATATAAAATAATACTAGCATTAGATTTGATGCTCCTCAATTACTAGAATCATGCCATCTCAATTTCGTGAGATTGAATTTGATACTCCTCAATCACTAGAATCAATCCATCTGAATTTCATGATATTATACTTGATTAACTCCTTATTAATTTCATTAGATTAGATTTGATAGAATCCTCATTAAGACTCTAGGAAGGACGTGAAACCATTATGGATCACTGGATGACATTAATCTTTTCTTCCGGATTGTTATTACCTTTTCATTATAAAATGCAATGAAATTTCGTGGCGGTTTACCCTTCATGATTCATTTCACCTTTCTAGTAAAACGTACATGAAACAATTTTCCAGGAAGCTCTATGTCGAATAATTATAGTACAGACTACATCCATGCAATTTTCCAATATGCTTACATGCCTACGACTAAACTTCATGACAAAGGATGGTTCAGGTTAGTGACCATCTTAACATGCTCAAAAGATTGTTGAAAGTACATTAAAAATGTTATGAATGCATTCTTCTAGTAGGTCACACTAAGCAATTGCTACAACTGGTAACAGCATCTTTGACCAGAACGAATACATATCCATGCATCTGATGGATAACACCAATCAACAAAGTACATCATAAAATTCCTGGATATTTATTCTTTTGATTGCACACAGTGGACTTCTTTCAGATTGATCCATGTTCATGAATGTATTGTCTAAACAGAGGAAAAAGATCTTCAAACAATTCTCCTCATCAGTGTCATCATGTACAATCAAAATTTTTTTATAAGCACAACCACCTTCCTTGCCATGATCAGAAAGAAAGGTGCAAGCACGAATGTCCTAAACGATGTTCTTGCAAATGTGATCAAGAGTAGTCACCAAGTTAATTAAATTTTGCAAGGTGGCACTATTGCCGATTGTAGTCTGCAGAGCATCATCATCTGTGCAACCAACTCAGCATCTGCCTGCAAAGAGTTAAAATTTGGCCAATCATTAGAAGGATGCAAGTTAAATTTTTGTAACCATCTTACTATTGCATCGACAAATGCATATTATAAAATCAAATAGGCTTCAATGTCTTGATGAAAATATATGGTTGCCGCATATCTTCATGTCGTTAAAGGTAAGATGTGATATATTTTTCAAAAGAATCATATCTGAAATTAAACCACCTTTGTGGTAGCAGTGACAACTACAAAACAATTCTTCCTGGATATGTAGAAGAGTTCTCTCACAGTGCTTTTTGTAGCAGATGGAACAACCCGTGGTAAGACCTTCTCCACTGCACAACCAACCAAACCTTGGAATAGGTTCAGAAGGAGGGGTGGTGGTGACCATGGCAACAGATGATCAGTTAACCAGTCTGTAACGATCCGGGCTCTGGGCCCGTAGCATCCATGAGTCCGTTTCGTTACAAGAAAGCAAGACGGACAAGGTCCACACCAACTTGGGCTACCACAGTTCAAAATGGATCTAATTGGTACTTGTCCATCTTCTTTAACGGATTATAAACCATAACCAACTCCCAATTTCTATATGTGAGACTATTGGGAGGGGCATCACACACTCCAAGCCGAAATCATCCTAGCACACAAATCAGTAAATCCTCCCTTTTTCTTCATTCCATCTAGAGATTGAAGACCTTATAACCCTCGTAAGGAAAGCAATCACCAATGGAGTTTGGTCCCCCCATGGGACAGCCTTATCAACCTTGATGAAAAAATAGTGGAGGCGGCATTGGAACAAGCAATTCACTGATTTGGAGAACCATCCAATGGCCAGTCCTAGCATGCAAGGTGAACGCAAGCGATGTTTCAGAATGGTAGCAGTAGTCCAGGAGTCCTGCCTTAGTGGTTCGGATCCTCTTCGCACTTCATCCTAGAAACCGTGTCTCTTGCCCAACCAAAAGAAGCATTGGAGAAGGGTGCTAGTGGATCTAGAAACAACTACGAGACTGGAGAACATGAATCACATAGGCACTGGGTGGTCAAGAACTAAGTTCCGCTACGCCATTCAACTCCGATCCATCGATGGGAGTATTGGATCGGGATGATGGCCTTGGGAGTCTATGCCAAAAACAAGCCCCCTACCTCCTATCACTCCACTAGATGCCATTAGTTTAACTAGTACAAATGTTAGTCTTACTCAAGGCGCACAGCTACAAATCAGGAGCAACCTATCTCACTGACATAAGACCTTTTGCTCCTCTTAAAATAAATATAATAATTTGGAATTATTGAGGGTAGAAAATCGATGCAGAGTAGATATTTATGTTCTTAAAATAAGATTATTAGGTGCAACTAGAAAAAATCTTATGCACCGCCTTTGGTGCATGATGATCTGCACTGGGCGCGATGATTCACCCATGCGTTTGCAGTGCAGGACTTACGAGCAAGCTCTCCCGATACGGGTTCACGCACGGGCGAATCATCATGCTCGATGCAGGTCATCTTGCAGCAGAGCAGTGTGCAAAAACTTTCAACTGTTGTTAAGTGTTACAGAAAGTTGGGCCAATGGGCCCATCTAGGAACCTAAAGGCAAATTGAGTCATGTGGCTTAACTAAAGAAATTATTGCATTCTAGAGAAAGGAGGTGGTACAAGTGGAATTTGTCCATGCCTCAAACCAATGCATGTATGATATATTTTCTTTCTCCACTCCAAATCCTTGGGTCTTAGCATCTATATATGCTGGTACTTATTGGTTATCAAGAAGAAATCTTTGGGTTCAGTGGTATCTTGTTGGAGCAAGAGAAAGGAGAATTCAGGCATTTTCCTACAATTGGGAGAGTGAAAGAGTTTAGAACTTTCTCTGCGACGATTAAGAAAGAGGATTAAGGTAAGCTAATTAGATTAAGCTAAGTATCAGCCAATCATTACACTGATTTGCCTTCCAACTTCGCGAACGTTCAGTGGTGGATGGAGAGAGGAAATTCAGCAAGGATGATCGGTAGTGGAGGAGAGAATAAGAGTGTTCGAGAAGCAGCAGCTGAACCACTCTTTCCTTCCATTTTTCTTCTCCATTTCACTCTCTCCTCCTTCTTTTCCTTCTCCTTCCATTCTCCCGACATCTCGGCTGGTGAACCATCATTTGGAGGGTGTAGTTTTGAACCCCCTCACCGTGAAGCATCACTGGAGCTGAAGTTAACACTGTCGATGAGTTGATAGGACGGAATATATTCTAATTAAAGAGCAGGGGAGGATCACGGGGGCTAGAGGATCATTCGGGGAAGTTCAGATTGTCGTCAGCAACGCCGGCAAAACAGAGGTAAATTTCTTTCTCCTCTGTTTTCTGGTTTAACTGAGAACGCGGTGAAATTTTAGGAGACCCATGGGTTGGTCATCGTCGGAGTGACGTAGGAGGAAAGAGAGAGTCGCCGCCGCTCACGGCTGCCATGGTGGCCAGCGATGAGGAGGCACGGCGAGTAACTAAGTCTTCTCCCCTGTTTCCAACTGGGTTCGGCAGGGGGAGGCTACCCAGCTGGGTGACGGGCGCTACCGCCCTTCACTGGCGGTGAACGGGCGACGGGAAGGGCAGGAGCCAGTGATGGGTTGGGCCCGGGAGAGAGAGAGAGAGAGAGAGAGAGAGAGGGTGAGAGGGTGACGGAGAGAATAGGGAGAGGGAGAGAGACGGGAGGGGGAGTATGTTGGCCCAGATGGCAATCAAGATGGAGAGGGGTGAATTGGGTTCTTAAAAATTTAGCTTTTTAAAATTATGTGCTTTGAAATAAAAGAGATTGAGTGTAAGATAAATACTAGGTTTAAATAATGAGATAAAAAGAGATAAAGAGTAAAGCAAAATACAAAGATTTTATAGTGGTTCGGTGTATCCAACACCTATATCCACTCCAAGTAGCACTTGGGTCCACACTATAATCCACTTGATTACAGCCGAGTTGTTTTACAAGCTTACAACTCAAAACTTATTGTTTCCCTCCGGGATCACAACGAACCCAGATGATTTTTCGGGCTCACCAGCACAAAACCCAAACACAAGCTATTCTTAGCTTGTCTCGAGGTATACTACCTCCACTAATTCAATCCCCTGATTGAATTAGCAAACAACAGTTTGAAAACAATAAAGATTTCAATACAATACTTAAACAGCTCCTTAAATGAGTAGATATTCAATAAAATAAATAGGGTAAGAAAAGCCTGATTGAAGCTCTTTGAATGTATGCTTTTCTTCTTTTCCTCTTCTCTTTGAAAGGTTGAATCAAGCTCAGCTCAGTTCTTCATGCAGTAGAGAAGTTGAGGATTTGGGGCTTTTGCTTTCTCTCTTCAAATCCTTGAAAATCTCCTTGATTTGATCTTGAGAAGCTTGTGGATTTCTCTTTGAACTTTCTAAGATTAATGGATTTAAGCTCAGAGTATTTCCTTTGATTTCTCTCTTTCTTTCTCAGTATTTTCTGAATATTTTCTCTCTTTTCTTGCTATGTTCTCCCTTTTCTATCTTTTCAAACGGATGGATATTCCTTTTTATATACTTCAATCCAAGGTTTAGGTGGGAAATATAGCCGTTAGATGCTTGGATACTTCTACACACAAAGAAAATAACCGTTAGAAATTAAGTGAAAAAAATATTACCGTTGGAGTCCGTTCTGACAATTGAAAATCCGCTCCTGACAGGTTGGAGTCGGCTCCAACTTTTCAGGTGTCGGCTCCAGATCGGGTATCCAAAAATAGCAAAGAAAAAGTTTGTTGAGGAGTCGGCTCCAAGAAAGTTAAGTGTCGGCTCGTCGCTTTCGGGAGTCGGCTCCGGAATCCAAGAGTGTTGCTCCAGAAATGTCCATAAATCACGTTCTCTGTTCTCAGGTTAGAGTCGGCTCCAGAAACTCAAGTGTCGGCTCCCAAATTCTAGGTGTCGGCTTCGGAAACTGAAACAGAATGCACTTCTCTGTATCTCAGGTTGGAGTCGGCTCCGAAACTCTGGGTGTCGACTCCGGACCATGCCAAAAATTAGAAATCTTCTGATACGCCTTGGGGTCGGCTCCTGACTATTTGGGTGTCGACTCTAAACTTTGAAAAACTTCCTTTAAAATTTGATTTAAAACTTATTCCTTTATTCCTTTTGATTGATTAAACATTTTTAACCCTGAAACACTTATTAAATCTGTCAGAAACATAGTGAATATACTCATGTCTTTTGTTAATCATCAAAATCAATAATTGGTCAACAATCTCCCCTTTTTGATGATTATAAAAACATTGAGTATATGCATGATTAAACAAAAAGAGTTTCAAATCAAATTTCTCAAATATTTAGTTTTCACAAGTAAGCTCCCCTGAATGAGGTAGCTCCCCCTATGATACTCAATTTAACTATCAATTACATCTTATATGAGTTTAATGTTTGATACCATTAAACTTTCATATCAAATTCATCAATTAAGCTTATTCTTTCAATGCATAATTTTTCTCTCCATTATAGCTTTCACATTATAACTTTCAATGCATATACGATTATCAATTACATTTTCTCTCCCTTTTTTGTAATCAACAAAAAGGTTAAGAAATTTAATTAAATGATAAAATTAAGAGATGCTTCAAATATCAAATGATTCATTAAGTAAAAAGTTCATTACATACTTCACAAAGTCAAGCATTACAAAAAAAAACTTCATTACATCAAAATTTCAGTAAAACATCAAACATCAAACTAAAGCAAATAAACATCAAATTCCAAATCTCCTTTTGAGTTCTTCTAAATCTTGCCCATCCCTTCTCTTTGAGTAGTAATGAATTCATTTAGTCTCCTATCAAAGAATCCGGATGCAACAACGATCTTTTCTTGTAACTCGGCATTGCATTTGGAATATGTCTTTGAATCACCTTCAATCTCTTTAAGTTCTTCAAATATTCTTGAGATCATTCTTCAAAGATTCTACGGAGGCTCTAAGGGTGGACTCAATTTTGTTTACTCTTTCATCCAAGGAATAAAACATTTTTCTTAAATTCATCAGGCTATTGTCAATTTCAGTTTCATCTCTTCCTTGTGAGTACTAAATAATTCTTTAAGTTGCTCCAGCTGAATATCAAAAAAACCAATAGAAGGAACTGACACTGAACAGATGCAGGAATGGAAGTAGGTGCCGGTGGTAGTGATGATCTGCTAGTTCTGGTGAAGGATGCCTCACTGAAGGACTTGCCTCAGAAGGTGCAATGGCTCCAATGTCAGCCGTTCTTTCATCCATATTACTTTCTTTCCCATCTACCATCCACTTTCACAAATCCCATTCTATGCACAGTAGCAGGCTGTAATAATCGGTGTGTCTAAGGTTCTTCAAAGGTTCATTCTCTAAATGACAACACCCTGGCTTTGGAATACTAAAGTTAATATCATGCCATAGGGTAAAGAGGATCTTTTCTTATTCCCTACCTCTGCCATGTACCAAATCATCATAGCAGCCAGATTAATTCGTTGACCAGTCAAAACACTATCCATAATTACAATGTCTCGCTCTGAGACATACTCAAACGTCCTGTCTTGGGAAATAAAATCCTACCACAAATGTTATGCAACAGCCTAAGTTCAAGAGGCAACTGATTTGCCCTAATTTCTTCAAATTCGGTTATTTTCCTATCTAGCATCTTGATAAAGCATTTGACCTTTCACTGTGAATGCTTCCAGCAAGCCCAGTAATAGGAATCCCTAAAGTTTCCTAAAATTTCTGAAGTTATATGAATCCTTTTCCCTCTTACTGAACTAACAATTCCTCCATCTCCTCTAGACAAATTGAAATAAAATCCTTGACTAGGCTGGATAAGTAGGAAATCAAGGGAACATACCTTATCCCAACCTAGTTCTTTTAACTGCCGCCCAATGGAAAACCCTCTTCCTCAAAGAAATGAAAGTCTACCTTTCTACCCATTGTGATTACACGGCCTACCAAAGTGTCGATTTGAGGTGAGGACAGGCTTGGAGCAGCACTCGGTGTGGATGACGAGGAGAGGACGCAGAACTCAGCGAAGGATGCCTTGCCGACGCCTCACAGTCCATTTCCGGTCGTCACCCCTCCACCAAACACTGATCCCCTATGTTTGGGTGCCATTGATCTAAGGAAGTTAATTTGAGGGATTTTGGGTTTTGGGAAGAGTTGGAGAGAGTTTGGAGAGGATTGGAGTCGATTAAAATGAACGAGGAGTCGACTCTGCCCTAGATAAATTAACCTGGGACCACTTGGAGTCGACTCCGCAAAGCGAGGTGTCGCTCCAGGTCGCTAACACAGTCAGTGCTCGAACTAGAGTCGGCACCGCTAAGGCGGGTATCGGCTCTAAGGTCTCAGACCGAGAGCGACACAACAAGTTGTCGACTCCACAAATCAGGGTGTCGACTCCACTGACAGTTTCAAAAAAATAAGAGAGTTTCAAACATCCGAAACTTGTCAAAAAATCAATAAATTTTTGATAAAACCTTTGGAATGTGGAGAATCAAATTGTTCAAATGTCTAGATAAATAGTCCTTAAAGTCATGAAGAAATTTCAAGAAATTGATTAAAATCTAGATAATCATTCCTTAGGGTTTCAAAATCATTCCAAAGGGTCACAAATCCCTAACTCTCCTCTAAGATAACAAAATCTCTCTTCACTCAAAGGTTTTGTAAATATATCCGCTAATTGTTCTTCAGTATTAAATATAATCAAGACAAATTTCATTATTAGCTACATGTTCTCTAATAAGTGATATCTAATTTCAATATGTTTAGTTCTTGAATGTTGAATTGGATTTTTAGTTAAGTTTATTGCACTTGTATTATCACATTTAATAGGAGTTTTATCAAGTGTTATGCCATAATCTTCAAGTTGTCGCTTAATCCAAAGGATTTGAGCACAGCAACTTCCAGCTGCAACATATTCTGCTTCAGCAGTAGATAATGCAACCGAATTTTGCTTTTTGCTAAACCAAGAGATTAAGTTACTTCCTAAAAATTGACATGCACCACTTGTACTTTTCTATCTAGTTTACATCCAGCATAATCAGAATCAGAATAAGCAATTAAATTTAATGTTGAGTCTCTAGAATACCATAAACCTACATTTTTAGTTCCACTTAGATATCTTAGTATTCTTTTTACAGCAATTAAGTGATTCTTTAGGTTCAGATTGAAATCTAGCACAAAACAAACAGCAAACATGATATCAGGTCTACTTGCAGTTAAGTAAAGTAGAGATCCGATCATACCTCTATACTTTTGATCAACTTTCTTACCATCTTCATCTTTGTCCAACTTGCATGAAGGACTCATTGGTGTTCCAAGGGGTTTGATTGATTCCATTCCAAACTTCTTGAGAATTTTTTTGTGTACTTTGTTTGGTTGATAAAGATTCCCTCTTTGCTTTGCTTGATTTGAAGTCCTAGGAAGAAGTTGAGTTCTCCCATCATGCTCATTTCAAATTCACCCTGCATTAACTTAGCAAATTCTTGACATAGAAGATCGTTAGTAGCACCGAATACAATATCATCTGCATATATTTGTACTACTAATAAATCTTTATCTTTTCTTTTCAAAAATAGAGTTTTATCAACATTTCCTCTAGTAAAATCATTTTCAATTAGAAATTTACTTAATCTATCATACCAAGCTCTAGGTGCTTGTTTTAAACCATAGTGCTTTGTGCAATTTAAAAACGTGATTTGAAAATTCATGATCTTCAAAACCAGGTGGTTGTTCTACAAAAACTTCTTCATAAATCCATTTAAAAATGCACTTTTAACATCCATTTGAAATAAATTGATATTCATATGACATGCAAATGCAAGTAATAATCTAATTGCTTCTAATCTAGCTACAGGTGCAAAGTTTCATCAAAATCAATTCCTTCTTCTTGATTATATCCTTTTGCAACTAATCTAGCTTTGTTTCTAATTACTATGCCATTTTCATCTAGTTTATTTCTAAATACCCATTTTGATCCTATAACTGAATGACCTTTAGGTCTATCAACTAAGGTCCATACATTATTTCTAGTAAATTGATTTAATTCTTCTTGCATAGCTAACATCCAATTATTATTTTTTCAGCTTCTTCAATAGTTTTAGGTTCAATTTGAGATACAAATGCAAGATGATTATTGATATTTCTCATAGATGATCTAGTTCTTACACCTTGAGATGGATCACCTATAATCAATTCCTTAGGATGACTATAGCATATCTCCAATCTCTAGGAAGATCTACATCATTATGATTAGTATCAATAACATCAACCCTAGTGGAATCATCATCTTTAGCTTCTTGTTCATGATCTGAAGATACATCTATATTTAATTTTTCAATATCTCTTTTTAGCAAATTTGTATCTTCCTCATCATCAATCTTTTCTGAACTTGATGCTAAAGATTCATCAAAAACTACATGAATAGATTCTTCTACAATTAAGTTCCTTTTGTTAAATACTCTATAGGCTTTACTAGTTGTTGAATATCCTAAGAATATACCTTCATCAGATTTTGCATCAAATTTTCCTAAGTTGTCTTTACCATTATTATGAATGAAACATTTACAACCAAATGCATGAAAATAACTAATGTTAGGTTTTCTATTATTCCATAATTCATAAGGAGTTTTCTTAAGAATTGGCCTAATTAAAGCTCTATTAAGATGTAACATGCCGTGTTTATAGCTTCCGCCCAAAAGTATTTTGGTAGGTTGCTTTCACATAGCATGGTACGGGCCATGTCTTCTAAAGTTCTTTTCTTTCTTTCTACAACATTTTGTTGTGGTGTTCTAGGTGCAGAAAAATTATGATTAATGCCATTTTCAATGCAGAAATTTTTAAATAAGTGATTTTCAAATTCTGTGCCATGATCACTTCTAAGAGACACTATGGTAGTATTTTTCTCATTTGTGACTTTCTTGAAGAATTTCAGAATATTGAGAAAGTCTCATCCTTATGAGTAAAAACAATACCCAAGTGAATCTAGAATAATCATCTACTATCACAAGACCATATTTCTTTCCTCCTAGACTAGTGGTTCTAGTTGGTCCAAAAAGATCCATGTGAAGTAGCTCTAGTGGCCTAGAAGTGAAAACATCATTTTAGATTTGAAAGAGTTTCTAGTTTGTTTTCCAAATTGACATGCATCACAAATTTGTTATTTTCAAAATCTAACTTTGGAAGTCCTTTAACTAAATCCATTCTAATTAATTTTGAAATCAAGGTGTGTGCTTGCATGACCTAATCTACGATGCCACAACCATCCAATCTCATTTACATTAGCATTATCAGCAACTAAGCAATGATACTAGTAGACAAATTGTCTAAATCAATTAAGTATACATTGCCATTTCTATTTCCAGTAAATAAATGCTATTATCAATAGGGATTAGAAATAGTGCAGATAGAAGCTTCAAATGAAACTTTGAAACCTTTATCACACAATTGGCTAATACTAATTAAATTATGCTTTAAACCATCTAACATAAAACATTTTCAATAAAAATGGAGGGAGTTATTTGAATTTTACCAAACCCATAATTTGGCCTTTACCATTGTCTCCAAACGTACACTCCTCCTCTTTTATCCTTAAGGGTGATGAATTGATCCTTGTCACCCGTCATGTGCCTTGAGCAGCCACTATCAAGATACCACTTTCGCTTTGATCTTTTGGCCGCAAGACACTCCTGCAAAGTAATCAAACTTTTTGTTTAGGTACCCAAGCTTTCTTGGGTCCTTCATGGTTAGTAGCAAAAAATTGTTCCTTTTGGAACCCATATTTTCTTTCCTTTAATATTTAAATTCTTATTACTAGAATTGCATTCATAGGATTTGTGTCCTTTCTTATTACAACAATAACTTGAAACATCATTTTTCTCATGTTCCTTTCTAAAGAAATTTTTAATATTTTTTTTCTTATTAGGTCTATAACCTAATCCAGCCTTATGAAAACAACTCTTTGATTATTAATAGCAAATTAAGTTTTTTAGAGCTATATGTAAATTTATCAACTATATTCTTATATTTATCAACTTCTTTCTTTAAACTGACATTTTCATTTGAAATTGATTCTTTTTCTTTTAGCAAATTCTTATTTTCAGATTTCAATTCTTAATTTCATGAGTTAGTTTATCTTTTTCTTTATAAAATTTAAATTATCATTTTTCAAAGATTTGCCTTTCTTTTTAAAACTTTAAAATCACTAACTAGTTCATTAAATGCATCAAACAATTCATCAAAGGTAAAATCATGAGTTTCGGAACTTACCTCATCGTCATTTACTATAAAATAAATGTTTGCAACCTTTTTCTATTCTTCCTCGAAGAGGATTCCTCGCTATCGCTCCATGTTGCAACATATGCCTTTTTCTTTTTCTTGTAGGCCTTTTTTAATTAAGGACAGTCATATCTAAAGTGCCCGGTTTCTTACACTCATAGCATATGAGGGGGTCTTTCTCTTTTCCTTGTCCTTTTCTTTTTCTTTTTCTCCTTCCATCTTTGTTCCAAATTTTTCTTGTGGAAGGGTCTCTTTCTTTGCATAAATCTTTTAAATTTCTTAGCAAAGAGTGTAGTCTCCTCATCATCATCTTCTTCTTTATCACTGCTGCTTTTTATAATTTCTGCAGCTTTGAGGGCAATATTTTCTTCTTCTTGACGTCTTCCTCTATATGCTGTTTCATGGTCAACTCATGGGTCATTAGTGATCCAAGTAGCTCCTCCAAAGGTAAGGTATTGAGGTCCTTGGCTTCTTGGATTGCAGTCACCTTTGCTTCCCATGTCCTTGGAAGAAACCTAAGAATTTTACGAACAAGTTAGAGTTAGTATAGGTCTTGCCAAGACTCTTTAAACCATTCACAATATCAGTAAATCTTGTATACATGCATGTTATAGATTTCAGTTTGTTCCATGCTAAATAATTCATATTTATGAACAAGAATATTAATCTTTGATTCTTTGACTTGATTAGTACCTCATGGGTAACTTCTAATCTATCCCAAATTCTTTTGCGGAATACATGTAGAAATTCTATTAAATTCATTAGCATCTAATGCACAATATAAAACATTCATGGCCTTAGCATTGAGCTGAGCCATTTTCTTATCATTATCATTCCAATCCCTTTCGGGTTTAGGAACATTGCCATCTACTATGTGTGTGGGTGTGCTAGGTCCATTAATTAACACTCCATAGTTCATAATCAAAGCTTGAATGAATATCTCATTCTAGCTAGCTTTCCAATAAGAATAGTTTGAACCATTAAATAAAGGAGGTCTATTTGTAGAATGACCTTCAGCAAATGAAGATCCAGCTTGAGCTGCCATTTGGATCTTTAGCTCTTGATCGTGTGATCAAATAAACAATGAGCACAAGCTCTGATACCAATTGTTGGCCCAGATGGCAACCCAAGAGGGGGGTGAATTGGGTTCTTAAAAATTTAGCTTTTTAAAATTATGTGCTTTGAAATAAAAGAGATTGAGTGCAAGATAAATGCTAGGCTCAAATAATGAGATAGAAAGAGACAAAAAGATAAAGCACGACAAACACAAAGATTTTATAGTGGTTCGATGTATCCAACACCTACGTCCACTCCCAAGTAGCACTTGGGTCCACACTATAATCCACTTGATTACAGCCGAGTTGTTTTACAAGCTCACAACTCAAAACTTATTTTTTTCCATGGGATCACAACGAACCCAACTGGTTTTACCGGGCTCACCAGCATAAAACCCAAACACAAGCTATCCTTAGCTTGTCCCGAGGTATACTACATCAACTAATTCAATTCCCTAATTGAATTAGCAAACAACAGTTTAAAAACAATAAAGATTTCAATACAACACTTAAACAACTCCTTAAGTGAGCAGATATTCAATAAAATAATATGATAAGAAAAGCCTGATTGAAGCTCTTTGGATATATGCTTTTCTTCTTTTCCTCTTCTCCTTTGAAAGATTGAATCAGCCTCAGCTCAGTTTCTTCACGCAGTAGAGAAGTTGAGGATTTGGTACTTTTACTTTTTTTCTTTAAATGTTGGAAATCTCCTTGATTTGATCTTGAGAAGCTTGTGGATTTCTTTTGAACTTTCTAAGATTAATGAATTTAAGCTCAGAGTATTTCCTTTTGATTTCTCTCTTTCTTTTTCAGTATTTTTTGAATATTTTCTCTCTTTTTCTTGCTATGTTCTCCCTTTTTCTATCTTTTCAAACAGACGGATATTTCTCCTTTTATATACTTCAATCCAAGGTTTAGGTGAGAAATATAGCCGTTGTGAGATGCTTGGATACTTCTACACAAAGAAAAATAACCGTTAGAGATTAGGTGAAAAAAATATTATCGTTGGAGTCCATTCTGACAATTAAAAATCCGCTCCTGATAGGTTGGAGTCGGCTTCAACTTTTCAGGTGTCGGCTCCAGATCGGGTATCCAAAAATAGCAAAGAAAAAGTTTGTTGAGGAGTTGGCTCCGAGAAAGTTAAGTGTCGGCTCGTTGCTTTCGGGAGTCAGCTCCGAAATCCAAGAGTGTCGGCTCCAGAAATGTCCATAAAATATGCTCTCTGTTCTCAGGTTAGAGTCGGCTCCAGAAACTTAGGTGTCGGCTCCCGAACTCTCAGGTATCGGCTCTCGAATTCTAGGTGTCGGCTTCGAAAACTGAAACAAATGCACTTCTCTGTATCTCAGGTTGGAGTCAGCTTCGAAACTCTGGGTGTTGACTCCGGAGCATGCCAAAAATCTAGAAATCTTCTGATACGCCTTGAGGTCGGCTACTGACTATTTGGGTGTCGACTCTAAGTTTTGAACTTTGAAATTTTTTTTTTAAAATTTGATTCAAAACTTATTCCTTTAGTCCTTTTGATTGATTAAACATTTTTAACCCCTGAAACACTTATTAAATCTGTCAGAAACATAGTGAATATACTTATATCTTTTGTTAATCATCAAAATCAATAATTGGATCAACAGAGTAGAGAGAGATGGGAGAGAGAACAGGGAGAGGGAGAGAGATGGGAGAAGGAGTAGATAGAGGGAAGGAGATGGGAGAGAAGAGAGAGAGAGAGAGAGAGAGAGAGCAAAGATAAGAGATTGGGAGCGGGAGAGGAAGGAAAATTGGGCCTTGCGGTGTGAATGGGAAGGGTGAATTCATGTGAGGAGGCTGAGAATCCTTATTGGGTTGGGCTTGGTTGCTGGCTTGAACCTTAGGATTTAATTATAGAATTCATGGGGTTTGGCTAATCTTACTTAGTGTTGATCTCTATTTCACCCAAATATCATATGATATTCATGTTGAGTTGGAAATAAAATGATTTGAGTGAGCCTAAGGAAACACATTTATTTAAAATTATATTGATGAAATCTGACCTTGGGAATCGAACCATGGTGATGAGTAGTGAGTCTAGTTTTGAAAATGATGTTCAAATTGATTAACGGCTAAAGTAATCATAGGAAAATTTGTTGCCGAATGTAGGGGCATTTTTGTTAATATTGCAAGTTGGTGAAAACTTTTAAAAGTAGAAAATAATTAAATCTTGGATAAAAATCAGTAAGTAGGGGTTGCTAGACACTGAGTAAGAGGGGTAAAAGAGTTATTTTAAGATTTTAGGCTGGAGGGGTAAAATGGTACTTTTTTGTTATGGATTTTTCTAAAATTAATTATTATATGAGATTATAGGTGATTGCTGACTACATATATTGAATTGAGGAGATTGTGGGAGTAGCGATATGAAGTAGGAGTTCTATACCCTACTGTTATGTGATATGCTTTCATGACTTGTATGCTTGCATATATCATGTTTTATTATGAGATTTCATTGCATGATTTGAGATGAGTATTATAAATTCTTGTGGATTTGCATGTATATTATAGTATATTATTTTGATATAAATGGTTTTTAGCTTTTTTCATCGTTTTTGCGAGTTTGGTATTTTGACTGTGAGGTGGCTTGATGGTGCTACGGAGACATTCAAAAGTGGCATATTTGGAGGAGATGGTGTATGTGATGGGTACTACTGGTACGTGGTACAAATTCTGACGATGAGGTGAAGTACTGCAGTACCATTACTAGCCTAGACTGGCGGCCCTGGAAAGGGCTAAGCCGAATAGAACATAGTTATGGTAGCTAGCATGACTGAGTTTATTACGCTGGGTATTAGTATATAAACCAACCTGTGTGGGAGAAGTATCACCAAGTTAGGTTGTTGACACGTAATACTGGCTCTTAGATGGGAACAGTATGTACTAGCAGTATGGCATCGTGATGCTTGCTAAGGGAATGGCTCACTTAGTGATGTCTTTACGAGTGCTATGGTAAGGGGTATAGAGGGAGGCCTAGGCATATTACTTACTGAGTGTGACTTGCTTAGTGGTGTCTTGCATATGAGGGCATGGATGTACGGGTGTGGAGGTTATTCTGAGGTGGTCGTATGATTATTCTGATGTGCGGAGGTGATGGTGGATATGTGGATGATCTAGGTGTGACTGTGGTCACGGGGATGAGTTGATGGTGGATTGGGACTCTCGGGTGGTTTGAATATTTCTCCTTGAATATGAATGTTATTGGTCTCTCAAATGGATATATGTTTCGTGATATTATTTGTTCAAACATATTTTGATTATAATAAACTATATATTTGACATATTCATGATAGTTAGTGTAGAAGTTCTACCGAGCTTTTTAGCTCATTCCATTATATTTTATGTTTTTGCAGTAGATGAGGATGATGTATACTTGATAAACCAAAGTCTTAGGGAGAGACCTCAAAAGTGAGACCAGGGAATTATTGTAATTACTCTTTCAGGTGTATAGACTTTTATATGTATCATATGAGAATGGCATGTACAAGTTTGGTGATATAATATAGAAAATAATATATGTGTTTTGGTTTTATAGTTGCATGTGACGATATGTTCAGGCTGAGGTTAGTTGGAGTTGGCCTTGCGTATTCTTAAGGTTCATTTTAAGATTATGAGGCCGTGTTGCAATGCCCTTGGACCGGTTTAGGACTGGGGGTCATGACATTCTCCAAACTAATTCTTTAATTAATCTAGGCTATATCAGTTCCAAATATATCTGGAACAATAATAAATTAGGAGGTGCCCAGATTTAGGAGTGCTTAAATAGGGCATTTGCTTCAAGGCCATGGTTTAATCTATTCCCTAATACTTTCAGTGAAATACTTGGCTTCGATCATTGCCATCAGCTTTAGTTGAAAGGGTAGAATTCTGCACCTGAACCTTTTAAATTTGAAAAATTATAGTGTGAAGATTGTTGTCGCCAAATCACTTTTCTCGAGCATCAGGTAAGATCCGAAGTCCAATGACCGATGAGGATGGGCCGTGGAGTCTTCTGATGCCTCCACCTCGGATGAGAGTCCTACAAAAAAGTACCCAAGGATCGGTTGTTTCGGCAAGGACCTCCGACGCTCAAGTGAGTGATTTGAAAAATAGCAATGAATATTCAAGAGGGAGAATGAGTTAGAGCTTCCAGTCTCCTTCCTCTTCATGAGCGAAGGTTCTTATACTTGGTCAGGAGTTTTTCTTCTTTTTGGACAGTTGTTGATCCCAAGATGCCATGGTTTGGCATGGGATAAGTGGTAAGGCGAACAGTAATAGGTGTCCGTCACATGGCCTGTCAGAACTAGCAGGCCACCTCTCTATCTAATATGGGTGGTCATAGCCAGTTAGTGGGCCAAGTCTTATTAGGCGCGGCGCCGTAGGCGGCTGATAAGCTAGGTCTTATCGGGCGTGTGCTGGGCCAGTAGGTGGGCCACATGGGACCGTAGGCGATAGGTGGGCCACGTGGGACCGCAGGCGATAGGTGGGCCACATGGAACCGCAGGCGGTAGGTGGACCACGTGGGACTGTAGACAGCAGGTGGGCCACGTAGGATCGCCTTGGGAGGCTAGGGCCGCCTTGGGAGACATGGGCCGCCTTGGGAGACCGAGGCTGCCTTGGGAGGCCGGGTTTAGAGGTCGAAGCCTTTTTAATCTTCACCGTCAGCTAGCTCTAGTCGTTTACTTCCACGTGGCTTCATCAGTCACATCAGATGCCCCCGCTCTTGAGCTTAAGTGGCATGTGTTTCACGCCCGCTAAGCAAGAGGAGCGTAAAGTTTCTTATCATTATTGGGTCTCGTGCGCCATTAATCACCGAAGGTGGGTACATGCCTCTCAAAAGGCAGGGTCTTTTCGAAGTCCCTTCCTCATTTAAGGATAAGTACGAAAAGTAACATCGCCTATTGAAGAGATCGAGGAAATACCTCTTGAGTAACGGTTAAGGCTGGGTACCATTATTGGGTCACCATTATTAACGTCCTGTCATTGGTTGTGGATCACTTTCTTCCTTACAGTACCGAGTGCCATATCTCGAGTGAGGAAGGGTTCTTTGATAGCTGGGTAGTGTCGCCACTCGCGGGCGTCTGCATGGTATTGCATCGGGCGAGACAATTCAAAAATTGTATATAAAAATCATCCCATCCATCTCTTTAGGCACCGGGCCTTCTGTTCCTTATTTCTAGTATCAGGTCAATTCTTCTTACCTTCTATTCCTTTGCTTTGCTTCTTCTCATGGACCCTCGCGCCATTAGGGAGGATAAAAGGCTCATGGTGAGTCTTTCCTCATCCTCTTCTGAGGAAGGGGTTTCCCTGTCATGGCTCTGGGCGGCCGGTGGTATTACCATCTGCAATTGTTCAACGACCATTGCTTAATCATCACTTAGAGTCCCCACGCCACCGGTTCGTCTGACACCTCCTCCGACTGCCACTCCTAATTCGGCGGGTTCAGAGGGGGTTGTCTCCATAAGGACTCCTAAGAAAGTAGAGGACCTTAGGGTTAGGTATAGGGTTCCTGATAACATTCGTCTATCCGTTCCTAAATCTGACGACAGGGTAACTTCCAGCCGGTCCGACGGGGTTGCCCTGTATGAGGAGTTCTTTAGGTATGGACTCCGTCTTCCTTTCCATCCTTTTGTTCTAAATCTGTTAGATAGGTATGAGCTCGTCTCAGCATAGTTGATTCCGAACTCTATTCAGATCATCTGTGCCTTTGTTGTCCTTTGTCACTTCCACGGCATATCCATCCGGGTTTCCTTGTTCTGGGCCTTTTACAAACTTTGCCACCATAATGAGACTGGGTGGTGAATCTTCACTTCTAGGCCCCGAAGGACTTTGAAACTCGATCTGCCCTCCAAAGTCAAAGGATGGAAGTCCTATTTTCTTTTTGCCCATATGGATGGAGTGAGGATGGGCTGGGGGAGTCTCGATGTCAGCCCCAATAGGAACTCCAGCGTGGATGAGAGGGACCAAGAAATTTTTGACTCCTTCATGTCCTTTAAAGTTCAACCCTGCCAGGAGTTGTTGACTGAAGTCAACCTCTGCGGGGCTGGCCTAGTGCTGGCATCCGGTGAGCGCAAGATTCCTCTCTCTTCTTTTTTTAACTTTCACTTTCTTGTGCAGCGATGAAGATCCCAGCCGAGCAGCTGAAGCTAGGAGCTCGGAGGAGGGAGGCTGCTGGTGAGATGGTGAGGCCATCCAAGAAGTCTCACTGAAGAGTTCAGGGTGAGCCGGCCCAGGCCCCTGTGGCTCCTGTTGAGACCGCTCTCGCGGAGGAGACGAGAGGGGAGAGTGCCCCGACCAAAGTGCCAGTGGGGAAGATGCCCCCGGCCACTAGAGTTGAGGTGGAACCAAGGCTGGAGAGGGAGAGTCAGTCGGCTTAGACGGAGCAAACCGGGATAGTGTTCTTTCCGCCACCGAGCCAGGAGTGGAAGAGGCCACCCCGGAGACCACCCTGAAAGACGAAATTGGGCTGGTGCCGGCGACGGGGACCGAGGGCAAGGCAACACCGACACCCCCGCCAATGTCTAATCGAGAAGCTGCCCCTGATGCCACCATAGGGACCTGTGTCGGGGCAACTCCACGGCCGCCAAGGTTCTCGGCGATGCAAAGCAGTCAGCTGGTGGAGCGCCTGTTGGTGACGGTTCACCTTACCCAGTTTCGGGAATAGCTTTGCCGCAAACCCATCGCCAACATTCTCAATACCTTGTATGTTTCTGTGCTTCAGGTAATTTTCACTTATGTTGTCCTTCTTGTGTTGACTTGGCTTGAGCTTCAGCTGACTCATCAATTTTTGCAGACGGCGAAAGGCATCCTTACCCTTCGAGATGCCCTTATCCAGACCGGAAACATGTGCACACTCGCTTGGAGGGAGGCGGCCGTCAACCGAGCTCAGGTTGACGAGGTAGCCAAGGAGTTGGCTAAGGCTCTAGTCTGGGAGGGAACGACAAGCTTCGGGCCACCGAGAAAGGGAACTGCAACTGGGAGGCATGATTCAGGGAGGCTGAAGGGAAGGCGGCGACTGAATTTGATCGGGCATGGGTGGTCGAGGCTAAGCTGGCGGAGGCCATGGCGAGGCTAAGGCCCACTGAACAAAGGCTAGAGGACGTGACTCTCAAGCTGTATGACGCCGAAGAGTAGGCCAGGAAGGCAGAGGCTAAGGGTCGGGCCATCGAGAAGAAGGTGGCCAATGCAGAGTCAGATGTTCGAGCTGCCGAGGAGAGGATGGCCAATGCTGAGGCCCGGGCCCGAGATGCCATGGAGCAATTCAGAAGCTCCTCTGTTTTCTCCAGAGAGGTGGAAGAGGCGACTCTTGACGGCTACTTCAAGGTTTCAAGCACTGCAAGGATAAGATCTCCCGGGTCTTCAAGTTTGGCAGAATTGATAACGTCCAACCCAGGGATCTAAATGATGTGGAGTCGAAGGAGAATGACGTTGACGACGGGCTGGGGCCCACCGAACCATAGACTTTTGTACTTTTATTTGTTTTTGATTTTTCTTTGTTGTAACCGATCTTGAATCGTCTTTTGTTCTGCATTCAAACATTAATAAAAAAATAAAATTTTGTTCAAGTATAATATACTTAGCTCTTTGTAGCACCCTTATTTTTCTGCATTCGTGTCTCGGCTTCGGCCTTTACATTTGGTAGGGAGTGTTGACGACTTACCTCAGGAGCCGACGACCTGGCCCGAGACTTGTGTGGACTTTTAGTGATGGCTAAGTCCTTTGTCTCTTAAATGTTTGCCGAAGCGACTTTAGGATGTTAATGTTGATTAAGAGCCACCGAGGCAAGCTTGAAAGCCTCTTAAAATCAACTCAGGGGTGTCCTTGGCTGGCCCGAGTGATGACTCGAGAGCCGCCTGAGCCATTAGAGTCCTTTTTCTTCATGACCACCTTGGGGGTTTCTTTGGTCGACCCGAGTGGTGACCTGAGAGCCTCTTGAGCCGTCGGAAGCCTTTTGGAATCGCCTCAGGGGTTTCTTTGTATTGGTCCGAGTGGTGGCCCGAGAGCCGCCTAGGCTGTCAAGAGCCTTATGGAACCACTTTGGGGGTTTCTTCGCGCTAGCGCGAGTGGTGATCTGAGAGCCGCCTAAGTCATTGGGATCCTTTTGGAACCACCTCGAGGGTTTTTTTGCGCCGGCCTAAGTGGTGACCCGAGAGCCAACTAGGCCATCAGAAGTCTTTTGGAACAGCCTTGGGGGTTTCTTCATGCCGGTCCGAGTGGTGATTCGAGAGCCGCCTAGGCCGTCGGGAGCCTTTTGGAACCGTCTCGGGGGTTTCTTTGCACCGGCCCGAGTGGTGACCCGAGGGGGTGGCCCTCGGGTTCTTTTTCTTCATAACCGTCTCAGGGGTTTCTTTGCGCCGGCCAAAGGGGTAGTTGGAGAATTGACCTTTGGCTTGTGAAGCGAGTCAGTTGAGAAGGTGAAGTGTTGAAAGCTCTTTTTTATTTTCATCAGCTAAATGCATACATTATTGATAATATCGGTGAAGATTATCTGTGTTCCAAGTGCGAGGGATAGACTTTCCATCTAGCCCTTTGATCCGGTATACTTCTTGGTGAAGTGCTTCCATCACCTGATAGGGCTCCTCCCAGTTTGGAGACAGTTTGCCACCTTCTGTAGGCTTAGACACCTCGACCCATTTGAGGACCAATTCTCTTGGACGAAATGCCTTGGGGCAGACCCAAGCGTTGCAGTATTTGGTAGCTTATTGACAGAATGCTACCATTTTGGGCCGTGCCCGATCACGTGCTTCGTCGATGAGGTCAAGGCTAGCTCTCAACTGACTGGGGTTATCTTTTTTGTTGTATGATTCTACCTTTGGGCTTGGAAGGCCAATCTCCATAGGGATGACCACTTCCATTCCGAAGACGAGACTGAAGGGAGTCTCGCTTGTTGGGGTCCTTGGGATGGTATGGTATGCCTATAGCACGCTCGGGAGCTCTTCCACCCATCTGCCTTTAAACTCATCTAACTGGGTCCTGAGTCCCTAAAGGATGGTCCAGTTCATAACCTTGGTCTCTTCATTTGTCTATGGGTGGCCGACGAAAGTGAACCGATGGCGAATACCCAACTTGGCACAGAACTCCCTGAAGGGCGCATTGTCGAACTGCCGGCCATTGTCGTTGATGAAGGCATGGGGTAGTCCAAAGCGGAAATAATGGACTTCCTGAAGAAGGACTTCACTTTGCTCTCGGTAATCTTGGCTAGCGCTTCCATTTCGACCCTTTTGGTAAAGTAGTCGATGGCAACGAGTAGGAACCTCCGTTGATCCGAGGTTAAGGGGAATGGTCCAAGGATATCCATTCCCTACTCAGTGATGGGCCATGGGGCTAAGAGCGGGCTCAATTGCGAGGCCGGTTGCTGTTGGATATGGGCGTGCCGCTGGCAACTGTTGCATTTTCAAACCAGCTCAGCAACATCCTCACGCATGGTGAGCCAGTAGTACCCTTGATGAAGAGCTTTGTATGCCAGCAATCTACCCTTTAATGGTTCCCGCTATGCCCTCGTGGATCTCTCGAAGGACGTAATCGGCATCTGTGGGGACAATGCATTTAAGGAGGTGTAGGAAAAAGACCTCTTATATAGCTGCCCGTTCATCAGTACAAACTTAGAAGCTCTCGACTTGAGCAGTCGGGCCTCTGTGCGATCAGCGGGAAGTGTGCCATCGGTGAGGTAGCAAATGCAGGCATCCATCCTATTGACCCAATTATTGATTTTGATGATTAACAAAAGCCATGAGTATATTCACATTGTTTCTGGAAAATTTATGGAGTGTTTTAGGTATTAAGAAACTCTAACAATTCAAATATCACTCAAAATTGATTTTAAGATGAGTTTCAAATTGTAATTCTCAAAAGTTCAGACCTTGGAGTTGACACCTATAAGTCAGGAGTCGACACATGGGCGTATCAAAATAGTTCTCAAAATTCGGCACGGTCTGGAGTCGACACATGGATGTTGGGAGCCAACTCTAACCTGAGAGACAGAAGTATGCTTTTCTGCATCAGTTTCTGGAGCCAACACATGGAATTCGGGAGCCGACACCTAAGATTCGAGAGCCGACACCTAGAATGAGTGGAGCCGACTCTAACCTGAGAACAGAGAGCGTATTTTGAGCTATATTTAGAGTCGACACCCTCTGTTTCGGGAGCCGACACCTGGATGCGGGGAGCCGACACATAACTTATCGAGAGCCGACCCCTCAACGAAATCTTTTATTACCATTTTTGGATACACGAAGTGGAGCCGACACATGAAAAGTTGAAGCCGACTCCAACCTGACAAGAACGGATTTTCAAAGTATCAGAACGGCCTCCAACGGTAACATTTTCTCACCTAATTTCTAATGGCTATTTTTCTTGTGTGTAGCAGCAATCCAAGGACAGAAATAATGGCTAGTTTTCCACCTAATCCTGGATTAAAGAAAATCTATAAAAGGAGAGAACAGACAGTTTAAAAGAAAAACAGAAAAAGAACAAAAAAAAATGGGAGAAAGATCAAAAAATTGAGATATTCAAGAGAGCCATTTCAAAAAGAAAAATCTCTGTGAGCTCGCCCATCTTCTAAAGAAAGATTCAAAAGAAATCTAAGGCGTACAAAGTTCAATTTCGAAGGATTTTAAAGAAGGAAAAGAAGAAGCCAAAACCTATTTTTTTTCCCATCTTCTCAACAACAAATTCCTGGGTGAAATCTGAGCTGAGCTTGATTCAACCTTTCAAAGGAGAAGAGGAAAAGAAGAAAAGAGCCAAGCCTACATTCAAATCGCTTCAAACAGGCTTTTCTATTCCCTATCTATTTATATTGCATATTTGCTCATTTGAGGAGCTATTTGTCATTGTAAACATTAATTGATTTCATTTGATTGCTAATTCAATCGGAGGATTGAATTAGCAGAGGTGGTATACCTCAGGTCAAGCTAGATATAGCTTGAGGTTGGATTTTGTGCTGGTAAGCCCAGAAAACTGGTTGGGTTCGTTGTGATCCCGTGTAAAACAACAAGTTTGAGTTGTGAGCTTGTAAAACAACTCGACTGTAATCAAGAGGATTATAGTGTGAACCCAAGTGGAGCTTGGGAGTGAACGTAGGTGTTGGTTACACCGAACCACTATAAAATCTTTGTGTTTGTAGTGTTTTGATCTCTCTCTCTCTTCTTTAATTGCTTGTGCTTAGCTTCAATTAACTCCATTCGCTTGCATACTTTGATATCAATCGATTTAATTTTAAAAAGAGTTAAATTTTTTCAAGAACCCTATTCACCCCCCTCTTGGGTTGCCATCTGGGCCAATAATTGGTATCAGAGCAAGTGCTCATTTGAATTTGGTCTAACGATCAAGAGCAAAAGATCCAAATGGCAGCTCAAGCTAGTTCATCTTATTTAGAAGATCAATCCACTAATCGACCTCCTTTATTCAATGGAACTAATTATGGTTATTGGAAAGCTAGGATGAAGATTTTTATTCAAGCACTTGACTATGACTTATGGGGAATCATAGTTAATGGTCCACACACACCCACAATTAGAGTAGACAACATGGTGATTCCTAAACCGAAACGGAATGGGATGAACATGATAAGAAGTTGGCTCAGCTCAATGCTAAAGCCATGAATGTTTTATATTGTTCATTAGATGCAAATGAATTTAATCAAATTTCTACATGTATTTCCTCAAAAGAAATTTGGGATAGATTAGAAGTTACCCATGAGGGTACTAATCAAGTAAACGAATCAAAAATTAATATTTTGGTACATAAATATGACCTATTTAGCATGGATCAAACTGAAACAATTACATGCATGTACACAAGATTCACTGATATTGTAAATGGATTGAAAAGTCTTGGTAAAACTTATACTAATTCTGAACTTGTGCATAAAATTCTTAGGTCTCTTCCAAGATCATGGGAAGCGAAGGTGACTGCAATCCAAGAAGCCAAGGATTTAAATGTTTTACCTTTGGAGGAGCTACTTGGATCCTTAATGACCCATGAACTGACTATGAAACAACATCAAAAGGAAGAAGTCAAGAAGAAGAAAACTATTGCTCTTAAGGCTGCAGAAAGTAAGGAAAGCTGCAGTGATAATGATGATGATGAGGAGACTGCACTCCTTGCAAAGAAATTCAAAAGATTCATGCAAAGAAGGAGACCCTTCCACAAGAAAAAGTCTGGAACAAAAATGGAAGGAGAGAAAGAAAGAAAAGGTCAAAGAAAAGGAAAAAGAGCCCTTAATATGTAATGAGTGCAAGAAACTAAAGCATTTTAGATATGACTATCCTCAATTGAAGAAAGCCTACAAGAAGAAGAAGAAGGCTTATGTTGCAACATGGAACGATAGCGAAGAATCCTCTTTCGAGGAGGAACAAAAGAAGTTGCAAACATTTGCTTCATGGCAAACAATGACGACGAGGTAAGTACCGAAATCCTCAATGATGATTTTACATTTGATGAATTATATGAAGCTTTCAATGAATTAGTCAATGATTTTAAAATTCTGAAAAAGAAAAACAAGTTTTTAAAAAATAAAAACTTAAATATGTGTAAAGAGAAAAATGAATTAACAATTGAAGTTAAGGATTTAATAGATGAAAATGAGAGATTTCTAAAAGAAAAAGAATCAATCATGAATGAAAACCTTAACTTAAAGAAAGAAGTTGAAAAATACAAGAACATAGTCGATAAATTTACATATAGCTTTGAAAAACTGGATTTACTTTTAAGTAATCAACGGGCTATTTTTGATAGAGCTGGATTAGGATATAGACCAAACATAAAACAAAAATTTGTAAACAATTTCTTTGTTAAAAAAATAAATGATGTTATATGTTACAATTGCAACAAGAAAGGTCATAAATCTTATGAATGTAATGCAAGAAAAAGTAACAAGAAATTAAATGTTGAAGGAAAGAAAATATGGGTTCCAAAAGGAACAATCTTTTTTGCTACTAACCATGAAGGACCCAAGAAGGCTTGGGTACCTAAATATAAGACTTGATCATTTTGCAGGAGTATCTTGCAGCCAAAAGATCAAAGCGAAAGTGGTATCTCGATAGTGGCTGCTCAAGACACATGACGGGTGATAAGGATCAATTCATCACCCTTGAAAGCAAAAGAGGAGGAGTTGTTACGTTTGGTAACAATGACAAAGGCCAAATCATGGGGTTTGGTAAAATTCAAATAACTCCCTCCATATTTATTGAAAATGTCTTATATGTTAATGGTTTAAAGTATAATCTAATTAGTATTAGCCAATTGTGTGATAAAGGTTTCAAAGCATCATTTGAAGCTTCTATTTGCACTGTTTCTAATCCCATTGATAATATCATTGTATTTATTGAAAATAGAAATAACAATGTATACTTGATTGATTTAGACAATTTGTCTACTAGCTAGTAATCATTGCTTAGTTACTGATAATGCTAGTATGAATGAGATTGGATGGCTGTGGCATCGTAGATTAGGTCATGCAAGCACACACCTAATTTCAAAATTAATTAGAATGGATTTAGTAAAAGGCCTTCCATAACTAGATTTTGAAAATAACAAAGTTTGTGATGCATGTCAATTTGGAAAACAGACTAGAAACTCTTTCAAAACTAAAAACATTGTTTCCACTTCTAGGCCACTTGAACTACTTCACATGGATCTCTTTGGACCTACTAGAACCACTAGTCTAGGAGGAAAGAAATATTGTCTTATGATAGTAGATGATTATTCTAGATTCACTTGGGTATTGTTTTTAGCTCATAAGGATGAGACCTTCCTAATATTTCTGAAATTTTTTAAGGTCACAAATGAGAAAAAACAACACCATAGTGTCTCTTAGAAGTGATCATGGCACGAAATTTGAAAATCATTTATTTGTAAACTTTTGCATTGAAATGGCATCCATCATAATTTCTTTGCATCTAGAACACCTCAGCAAAATAGAGTTGTAGAAAGAAAGAATAGAACCTTAGAAGATATGGCCAATACCATGCTATGTNTTTGGTGACAATGGCAAAGGCCAAATCATGGGGTTTGGTAAAATTCAAATAACTCCCTCCATTATTGAAAATGTCTTATATGTTAATGGTTTAAAGCATAATCTAATTAGTATTAGCCAATTGTGTGATAAAGGTTTCAAAGTATCATTTGAAGCTTCTATTTGCACTGTTTCTAATCCCATTGATAATAGCATTGTATTTATTGAAATAGAAATAACAATGTATACTTGATTGATTTAGACAATTTGTCTACTAGTAATCATTGCTTAGTTGCTGATAATGCTAGTATGAATGAGATTGGATGGCTGTGGCATCGTAGATTAGGTCATGCAAGCACACACCTAATTTCAAAATTAATTAGAATGGATTTAGTAAAAGGCCTTCCACAACTAGATTTTGAAAATAACAAAGTTTGTGATGCATGTCAATTTGGAAAACAAACTAGAAACTCTTTCAAAACTAAAAACATTGTTTCCACTTCTAGGCCACTTGAACTACTTCACATGGATCTCTTTGGACCTACTAGAACCACTAGTCTAGGAGGAAAGAAATATGGTCTTGTGATAGTAGATGATTATTCTAGATTCACTTGGGTATTGTTTTTAGCTCATAAGGATGAGACCTTCCAATATTTCTGAAATTTTTAAGGTCACAAATGAGAAAAACAACACCATAGTGTCTCTTAGAAGTGATCATGGCACGAATTTGAAAATCATTTATTTGAAAACTTTTGCATTGAAATGGCATCCATCATAATTTCTTTGCACCTAGAACACCTCAGCAAAATGGAGTTGTAGAAAGAAAGAATAGAACCTTAGAAGACATGGCCGTACCATGCTATGTGAAAGCCAACTCCCAAAGTACTTTGGCGGAAGCTATAAACACGGCATGTTACATTCTTAATAGAGCTTTAATTAGGCCAATCCTTAAGAAAACTCCTTATGAACTATGGAACAATAGAAAACCAAACATTAGTTACTTTCATGCATTTGGTTGTAAATGTTTCATTCATAATAATGGTAAAGATAATCTTAAAAATTTGATGCAAAATCAGATGAAGGCATATTCTTAGGATATTCAACATCTAGTAAAGCCTATAGAGTGTTTAACAAGAGAAACTTAATTGTAGAAGAATCTATTCATGTAGTTTTTGATGAATCTTTAGCATCGAGTTCGGAAAAGATTGATGATGAGGAAGATACAAATTTACTTGAGAGAGATATTGAAAAATTGAATATAGATGTATCTTCAGATCATGAACAAGAAGCTAAAGATGATGAATCTCCTAGTGTTGATGTTGTTGATACTAATCATAATGATGTAGATCTTCCTAGAGATTGGAGATATGCCTATGGTCATCCAAAGGAATTAATTATAGGTGATCCATCTCAAGGAGTAAGAACTAGATCATCAATGAGAAACATCAATAATCATCTTGCATTTGTATCTCAAATTGAACCTAAAACTATTGAAGAAGCTGAAAAAGATAATAATTGGATGTTAGCTATGCAAGAGGAATTAAATCAATTTACTAGGAATAATGTCTGGACCCTTGTAGATAGACCTAAAGATCATTCAGTTATAGGATCAAAATGGGTATTTAGAAATAAATTAGATGAAAATGGCATAGTAATTAGAAACAAAGCTAGATTAGTCGCAAAAGGATATAATCAAGAAGAAGGAATTGATTTTGATGAAACTTTTGCACCTGTAGCTAGATTAGAAGCAATTAGATTATTACTTGCATTTGCATGTCATATGAATATCAATTTATTTCAAATGGATGTTAAAAGTGCATTTTTAAATGGATTTATAAATGAGGAAGTTTTTGTTAACCACCTGGTTTTGAAGATCATAAATTTCAAATCATGTTTTTAAATTGCACAAAGCACTTTATGGTTTAAAACAAGCACCTAGAGCTTGGTATGATAGGTTAAGCAAATTTCTAATCGAAAATGATTTTTCTAGAGGAAATTGATAAAACACTATTTTTGAAAAGAAAAGATAAGGATTTATTAGTAGTACAAATATATGTTGATGATATTGTATTCGGTGCTACTAACAATCTCTTGTGTCAAGAATTTGCTAAGTTAATGCAGGGTGAATTCGAGATGAGCATGATGGGAGAACTCAATTTCTTCCTGGGACTCCAAATCAAAAAGAAAGAGAGGGAATCTTCATCAACCAAACAAAGTACACAAAGGAAATCCTCAAAAAGTTTGGGATGGAATCAATCAAACCCCTCGGAACACCAATGAGTCCTTCATGCAAACTAGACAAAGATGAAGACGGTAAGCCAGTTGATCAAAAATATTATAGAGGTATGATCGGATCACTACTTTACTTAACGGCAAGTAGACCTGATATCATGTTTGCTGTTTGCTTATGTGCTAGATATCAATCTGAACCTAAAGAATCACATTTAATTGCTGTAAAAGAATACTAAGATACTTGAGTGGAACCAAAAATGTAGGTTTATGGTATTCTAGAGACTCAACACTAAATTTGATTGCTTATTCTGATTCTGATTATGCTGGTTGTAAACTAGATAGAAAGAGTACAAGTGGAGCATGTCAATTTTTAGGAAGTAACTTAATCTCTTGGTTTAGCAAAAAGCAAAATTCGGTTGCATTATCAACTGCTGAAGCAGAATATGTTGCAGCTGGAAGTTGCTGTGCTCAAATCCTTTGGATTAAGCGACAACTTGAAGATTATGGCATAACACTTGATAGAACTCCTATTAGATGTGATAATACTAGTGCAATAAACCTAACTAAAAATCCAATTCAACATTCAAGAACTAAGCACATTGAAATTAGATATCATTTCATTAGAGAACATGTAGCTAATAATGACATTTGTCTAGAATATGTTAATACTGAAGAACAATTAGCCGATATATTTACAAAACCTTTGAGTGAAGAGAATTTTGTTATCTTAGAGGAGAGTTAGGGATTTGTGATCCGTTGGAATGACTCGAAACCCTTAAGTTCAATTATCTAGATTTCATTCAATATCTTGAAAATTTCTTCATGATTTTAAGGAAAATTCATCTAGATTGTTGAACCAATTGATTCTCCATATTCCAAGGATTTTTATCATATTTATTGATTTTTATTTTGATGAGTTTGGATTTCTGAAACTCTTATCTTTTTGAATCTGTCTTGGAGTCGACACCTCAATCTTTGGAGTCGACACCTTATTTCTGTGTCGCTCTCGGTCAGGGACCTTGGAGCCGACACCGCTTTAGCGGAGCCGACTCCAGTTCGGCGCTAACCATTTTAGCGAGTTGGAGTCGACACCCGACTTTGCGGGAGTCGACACCTAGTGGACCCTTTTCGACTATTTAGGGCCGAGTCGACACCTCTTCGACCTAATCTTACTCAAATCATCTCCAAATCCTCTCTAAACCCTATCAAAACTTGAGATTCCTTCAATTAATCATTCCCTAGGATTCCATGGCACCTAAGAGAAGGGGAACGATCTATGGAGGTCCGGTGGCAACGAGGAAGTGGACGGCGAGACGCCCAATTCGTCAACCCGTCGCCATCTTCGGATTCTTCATCCTCGTCCTCTACTCCTAGTGCGATTCCAGATCCTTCCTCACCTCCTTCACCACACATTGACACCTAGCCGGATGGGTGATTACAATGGGAAGAAAGGTCAATTTCGGATTTTTTAAATGAGGGATTCGCTATTGGACGACAACTAAAGGAAATTGGTTGGGAAAAGGTGTGTTCTTTAGACATTCCTACATATCCTGCTTTAGTTAAAAATTTTATCAAGATTTGTCAAGAGGAGACGGTGGCATAGTAAGTGTTGTAAGAGGAAAAAGGATACATCTTACTTCGAGATTCTTGGAAACCTTCTTGAGATTCCTACTCTTGGACCTATTGCAACTTCACAGTGATAGGTCAGGAGCTTTGTCAAGGATGTTAGGAAGAGATGTTGATTTTGAGGAAATCAGGGCAAATCAGTTGCCTCTTGAGCTTAGATTGTTACATAATATTTGTAGTCGGATTTTATTCCCTAAGACTGGTAGGTTCGAGTATGTCTCGGAGCGAGACATTGTGATCATGGATAGTGTTTTGACTGGACAGCCTATTAATCTTACTGGCATGATGATTTGGTACATGGCAGAGGCTGGTGGCAAGAAGAGATATTCCTTACCCTATGGCATGATCCTAACCTTAGCATTCCGAAGTCAGGGTGTAGTTATCTTAGAAAATGAACCTAAAAAGAACCTAAGGCACACAGATTACTACAGCATCGCTACTGTTCATCGCATGGGGTTCATTAAGGTCAATGGAACTGGGAAAGGAAAGGTCATTCAGAGGACAGGGCAGCTGAGATTGGAGCTTCAGCACCATCAGAAGCTGGACCATCCATGAGACATCCTTCACCGAGCCTAGCAGACCAGAGCCTTCACCGACACCTATGCCTGCTTCAGTTCCGAGTGCTTCTGGTTTTTCTGAGTTACAATTAGAGCAATTGAAGACTTTGTTGGCTGAACATGAAGAGAAGATGAATAATAGTTTTGAAAATAGACTTTGAGTTTAAAGATTCATTTTACTCCTTAGAAGACAAAGTGAACAAAATAGGATCCTCTCTTGGAACTTCTTCTGAAGCCCTAAAAATGATTTAATGAATATTTTGATAAGATCAAGGACATTGCTGGTGATTTGACACATATTCTAGAAGCAATATAGAGCTACAAGAGAATATAAGAGAGGCTACTGACATGGTTCAAAACAGCTTAAATGATTTTATGAAGATTCAAAAGGAAGGAATGAAAAGATCTTAGAAGACTGAAGAAACGCTTTAGTTTTGGATTTTAAAGTTTTGGTTTGCTTTACACTTTGATGTAATAGAATGTTTGATAGAATGTTTTGATGTAATGTTTTAATGTAATAGAATGTTTTGATGTAATGGAATGTTTTGATGTAATGAAGCGTATGTATTGAAATCTTTTGATGCAATGAAATTTCTTTGAATTAATATTGTCTTATTCAATGAGTTCACTTGTGGTTGAATGTTAACCTTTTTGTTGACAACAAAAAAGGGGGAGAGAAGAAATTGTATATGCATTAAAAACACTTAAGTAATTTGATTAAGTTGATTATTGCATGAGTTTTTGATTTTCAAAGGGAGAGAAATGAAATTAAGGGGAGAGAAATGAAATTTCAAAATAAATGTATATAAGGAGAGAAAATTTTATTTTGAGTTTCATAGGGGGAGCTACCTCATTTAGAGGGAGCTTAACTATGATAACTTAATCATGCATATACTCAATGTTTTTGTCATCATAAAAAGGGGGAGATTGTTGACCCAATTATTGATTTTGATGATTAACAAAAGCCATTAGTATATTCACATTGTTTCTGACAAATTTATGGAGTGTTTCAGGTATTAAGAAAGTTAACAATTCAAATATCACTCAAAATTGATTTTAAGATGAGTTTCAAATTGTAATTCTCAAAAGTTCGGACCTTGGAGTTGACACCTATAAGTCAGGAGTCGACACATGGGCGTATCAGAATAGTTCTCAAAATTTGGCATGGTTGGAGTCGACACATGGATGTCGGGAGCCGACTCCAACCTGAGAGATAGAAGTATGCTTTTCTGCGTCAGTTTCTGGAGCTGACACATGGAATTCGGGAGCCGACACCTAAGATTCGGGAGCCGACACCTAGAATGAGTGGAGCCGACTCTAACCTGAGAAGAGAGCATATTTTGAGCCATATTTAGAGTCACACCCTCTGTTTCGAGAGCCAATACCTGGATGCGGAGAGCGACACATAACTTATCGGGAGCCGAGCCCTCAATGAAATCTTTTATTACCATTTTTGGATACACGAAGTGGAGCCGACACATGAAAAGTTGGAGCCGACTCCAACCTGACAAGAACGGATTTTCAAAGTGTCAAAACGCCTCCAACGGTAACATTTTCTCACTTAATTTCTAACGGCTATTTTTCTTGTATGTAGGAGCAATCCAAGGACAGAAATAATGGCTAGTTTTCCACCTAATCTCGGATTAAAAAAAAATCTATAAAAAGGGAAGAACGGACCATTTAAAAGAAAAAGAAAAAATAACAAAAAAATGGGAGAAAGATCAAAAAATCGAGATATTCAAGAGAGCCATTTCAAAAAGAGAAATCTCTGTGAGCTCGCCCATCTTCTAAAGAAAGATTCAAAAGAAATCCAAGGCGTACAAAGTTCAATTTCGGAGGATTTCAAAGAAGAAAAAGAAGAAGCCAAAACCTATTTTTTTCCATCTTCTCAACAACAAATTCCTGAGTGAAATCTGAGCTGGAGCTTGATTCAACCTTTCAAAGAGAAGAGGAAAAGAAGAAAAGAAGCCAAGCCTACATTCAAATCGCTTCAAACAGGCTTTTCTATTCCCTGTCTATTTATATTGCATATTCGCTCATTTGAGGAGCTGTTTGTTATTGTAAACATTAATTGATTTCATTTGATTACTAATTCAATCGGGGGATTGAATTAGTGGAGGTGGTATACCTCGGGTCAAGCTAGATATAGCTTGAGGTTGGGTTTTGTGCTAGTAAGCCCAAAAAATCGGTTGGGTTCGTTGTGATCCCGGGTAAAACAGCAAGTTTGTGTTGTGAGCTTGTAAAACAACTCGACTGTAATCAAGAGGATTGTAGTGTGGACCCAAGTAGAGCTTGGGAGTGGACGTAGGTGTTGGTTACACCGAACCACTATAAAATCTTTGTGTTTGTAGTGTTTTAATCTCTCTCTCTCTCTTCTTTAATTGCTTGTGCTTAGCTTCAATTAAGTCCATTCTCTTGCATACTTTGATATCAATCGATTTAATTTTAAAAAGAGTTAAATTTTTCAAGAACCCAATTTACCCCCCCCTCTTGGGTTGCCATCTGGGCCAACACATCCACGTCGGCTCCTGTGCGACCGATAGGGCTTCCTCTAGGGCATCAATACTTGGGGCTTCTAGGTGTTTGATGTAAGCTCTCCCAAGGTGTTGCCCGCTGAGGGGGCCAATTGGGACAGGGCATCGGCCTTGACATTCTCACCCTTAGGGATATAGCTGATGCTAAAATAGGTTAGCGAAGAGGTTTGCGATCGCACCTTATTTAGATGATGGGACATGATAGGGTTTTGGGCCTCATATTCTTTGGTGATCTGCCCTGAGACAAGCTGGGAGTCGGTGAAGGCTCCGAGACGTTTCATGCTGAGTTCCCAGGAGAGCCTGATTCCTGCCAGGATGGACTTGTATTTAACTTGATTGTCTGTAGCTTCGAAGAGGAATTGGAGGGCATATTCCACCACCATACCCTCCAGGCTTGCGAGGATGAGGCCGACTTCACTTTCTTGGGAGTTCGAGGCACCATCCACGTGAAAGATCTAGGTCTTCTCTACTTCTTCGAGTTTGGTGTCTGGGTGCGTCATGGGTGGCTCCTCCACTCGCCCTTCCATCCAGGTGCACTCGACTAGGAAGTCGGCCAGGACTTGGGACTTCATGGCTGACCTTGGCTGGAACGAGAGGTTGAACTCCCCCAACTTGACTGCCCACTTGGCCAGGTAGCCAGGGTGTCAAGACGAGATAGGATTGCTTTGAGGGGTTGGTCCATGAGCACCACGATCAGGTGAGTTTGGAAGTATGGCCTAAGATGCTGGGCAGATATTATTAGTGCAAAAATAATCTTTTCAATTTTGGAGTACCTGATCTCCGTGTCATGAAGCACCTTGCTCATGTAGCATACCGGCCTTTGCGTTCCGTCGGCATACACACAGACGAGGATGGAGCTTACCGCCTCGGAGGATGTAGCGAGGTAGAGGAAGAGCTCTTCTCCCTCCTTTAGTTTAGATAGCAATGGTGGAGTCGACATGAATTCCTTCAACCCTCGAAGGCCCTGGCACTCCTCCGTCCATTCGAATCCATTCATCTTGTGCAGAGCTTTGAAGAAGGGCAAACATATTTCGGCCAACTTTGATAGGAAGCGGCTCAAAGTCGCCACCCTTTCGGTGAGTCGCTGCACCTTCTTCTTATTGGCTGGCGGCCTCATGTCAAGAATAGCTTTGATTTTTTTTAGGTTTGCCTCAATCCCTCGTTGTGTCACCATGAAGCCCAAGAATTTTTCTGTCGTGACCCCAAACACACACTTCCATGGGTTTCATCTTCATCCGGTAGCAGCGTAGGTTATTGAAGGTCTCCTTCAGATTGACAACATGGCTAGCGGCACATGTGCTTTTTGTTAGCATATCATCTACGTACACCTTCATGTTTTGCCCGATTTGGTCCTTGAAAATCTTGTTCATCAATCTTTGGTAGGTAGCCCCTGCATTTTTCAAATCAAAGGGCATTACCTTATAACAATAAATGCCTTTCTTTAGTTATGAAGGAGGTATTTTCTTCATCCTCCGAGTCCATCCTGATCTGGTTGTATTCTGAGAAGGCATCTATGAAGCTGAGAAGCTCGTGACCGGACATAGCGTCGACTAGCTGGTCTATCCAAGGTAGCAGGAAGCTGTCCTTGGGGCATGCCTTGTTAAGGTTGGTGAAGTCGATGCAGATCCTCTAGCTCCCATTGGCTTTGCGGACCATGACCATGTTGGCCAGCCAATCGGGTAATGTGCTTCTCGGATGTGATCGGTGGTCAGCAATTTGTCGACCTCCTCATTGATAGCCCTTTGCTGCTATGGGGCAAAGCTCCTCTTCTTCTGACGAATCGGCCAGTATCCCAGGTTAATGTTAAGTTTATGTGTGATTACCTCTAGGGGTGTACCTGGCATGTCCGATAGAGATCAAGCGAAGATGTCCGACTTGGCCCACAAAAAGGTGAGGAGTTGACCTCTTGTCTTCGTGGGAAGGAGCTCACCGACCTGGACCATCCCTCTGGGTCGTCCCCTAATGGGAAAGCTAGTAGACGTTTGATCGGCTCCCCTTTCCTCTCTGACTCTTTGGGATCGAGCGACTCTGGGGCCAGTAAAGCCGGTGAAGTGACTGCCTCCTAGGGAGTGGGAGTCATGTTTTAGCACAACCGTGCCAGACTTGGCTCCCTGCACATCTCGTCGATTCCATTGCTGGTGGGAAATCTGATGAGAAGGCTTTTGGTTGAGATGATGGCATCAAGGAGTATCAGACCAGGTCATTCGAGTATGGCATTGTAGGCCAAGGGCACCGAACGACCAAGAGCCTCATGAAGATGGTACTCTGGTAGGGTAGAGTCACCACAGTGACTGGAAGGGTGATCTTGCTACGGGTTGGAGGGAGCTAAGGGGCATGTTCATCCGAACAAAAGCATCATAAGCAAGAATATCAACTAAACTACCACTGTCAACAAAAATTCTCTTTACAGGGTATTTAGCAATTGTTATGGATACGATAACGCTATCATCACCAGGATTGTTCACCCCCACTAGATCCCTTTTAGAAAAGGAGATTATAATTTCTATTCCTACCTCCCCAGTGGCCTCTTGGAAGAAGAACCTACCCTCCAAGTAATTATGCCGATTGTCTTCTCGATCGGAGCATTGTCAACACTGGCCTGGGCAAGTGGAGGCCCCACCGGGCGTGGAGCAGCTGGGGGCCCTTTTGGATGAACTTTTTGAGGTAGCCCAGTTGAATAAGTTCTTCAATGGCCCTTTTCAAGTTACGACAGTCCTTTGTATCGTGGCCGTAGTCCCGGTGAAAGTGATAGTATAGATTCTTATCGCGGTAAATTCTCGACCTTTGGGGAGCAGGACGTCGGAGGTAGGGCTCGCCCTTGATTTTCATGAGTATGTGAGATCTGGGGGCGAGGAGTGGCGTGAAATTACCCTCCTTGGGGGTGCGAGACCTTGACACCAGTTGTTTGATTTGCGTGGGGGCTCGTCCTTCTTGAGGAATGGCCCGCTAGGCTCCACATAGGTCGATTTCTTGTTATACCTCCCCTTAGCTTCCCTTCAAGTGGAGTCAGCTTCATTGGCGCAGATGTACTTTTGTACGTGACTTAGAAGATTGGAGTAGGAGCTTGGGAGCTTCTTATCCAGAGAGCAAGTGAAGCGGGAGGGGCGAGTGCCCACTTTAGGGCTAAAGTGGCCACAACGTCATCGAGATGGTAGACCTCGAGGGCCATCATCTTGAAATGAGCCACAAAATCTTTAAGTGGCTCTCCCTCTTTTTGTCGGACAAAAAATAGACTATCGGCCATTCAGGGGATCCTTCGGGAAGTGTCGAAATATGCTAGGAAAGTCCTCTCAAGTTGCTGGAAGGAGTCGACACTGCGCGATGGTAAGTGGGAGTAGTAGGCACGCACTGCCTTCCTGAGGGTGGCTGGGAAGGCGATGTAGAGGAGGGCATCAGTTGTCTCCTAGACTTGCATGAGAACTTTGTAGCTCTCGAGATGATCCAGTGGATATGTGGTGCCGTTATATGGGTCTAGCTAGGGAAGGCGGAACCAGGAAGGACCATCTCCTCCATGATGCAGTGGTTCAAAGGGGGACGGTGGTCATAGTCCACCTCCGATTGGTTGATGATTCTTCAGTTGATCTCCTTCAGTTGTCGGTGGCATTCGTCCAGGCGCCTCTCTGCTCGGTGGTTGATACGCTCACCCATGGACTCATCCTCTGATGATCTAGGGGATGAGTAAGGGGGGGAGTGGCGCCGATAGTTATGCCCTAGCTCAGTCTCCTTCCCGCGGCGCTGCCCGGGAGAGGGGCTGCTGAGGGATCGTCATCTCTTGGAGGCCTCCCGGTGGCAGTGCCTGGGTGAGGCATGATGGCGGTGAGTCTCCCTATGAGGAAACCCCCCATGGGTAGTTTGCTGGCTGGGCTGAGCAGCCGCCGCGCATGGCCTTGGCTGCTGCTGTGTGGCCCATAGAGTGTTGTTGTAGCTCACGAACTACTGCCACCAGTTGCTTGGCTTGAGTGGCCACAGCTGATGGTGCAGAAGGAGCAGGGAGGTTGGCCTCCTGCTGCTCAGTCTGTTGGAGATGCCCTCTAGCATGACTAATAGAGGCCTTCTGAGCTTGCGTCACCACCATTGTTGTTGTAGAGGGGGGGAGAGCTCGTAACTTAGTGTTATAGAGCTCTTTTCCTTCAATGTGAACTCCTCCTACCTGGCGCGCTAATCTGTTATTGTCAAATCACCTCCCTAGAGCATCAGGTAATATCCGAAGTTCGATGGCCGATGAGGATGGGCTATGGAGTCTCCCGATGCCTCCACCTCGGATGGGGATCCTACAAAAAAGTTCCCAGGGACCGGTTGTTCCGGCGGGGACCCTTCGATGCTCAAGTAAGTGGTCTGAAAAACGACAGTGAATATTCAAGAGGGAGAATGAGTTAGAGCTTTCAGTCCCCTTCCTTGTCATGAGCGAAGGTTCTTATATCTGATCGAAAGTTTTCCACTCCTCTTTTTGGACAGTTGTTGATCCCGAGATGCCATGGTTTGGCATAGGATAAGTGGCAAGGCATACAGTAACAGAAGGTGTCCGCCACATGGCCTGTTAGAACTGGCAGGCCACCTTTCTGTCTGATATGGGTGGCCACAGCCAGTTAGTGGGCCAACTTTGTCAGGCGCGGTGTCGTAGGCGGTTGGTAAGCTAGGTCTTGTCGGGCATGCGCCGTAGGCGGTAGGTGGGCCACATGGGACCACAATGACAGGTGGGCTATGTGGGACCGCCTTGGGAGGCCGGGGCCACCTTGGGAGACATGGGCCACCCTGGAAGACCGGGGCCATCTTGGGAGGCCGGGTTTAGAGGTCGAAGCCTTTTTAATCTTCACCGTCAGCTAGTTCTGGTCGTTTACTTCTACATGGCTTCATCAGCTACATCAAAGATAATAAGTCTTGAGAAGTAGTCACTAAAGCTTAGGGCATGAAAATTTTTGGGTCTCCTATGTTTCGAGGATCCAAGAAGATAAAATTCACAAAAGAATCTCTAAAAGTCTGGAATAGGACTTCTGTGGAGAACATTTGAACTGCATCAAATCTTTGGAATAGGAAATTGGAGATCTCTAGAGGTGAGGATAAGAACTCGGATTACCTAAGTTAAAGAGTTACAAAATCTTAGAGTAAAGTTGTCTTGAGTACCACAGAACTAATGAGGTAGCAAGACATAATGTGGAGGTAGAAATCTAGACTTCAATAGTAAAAGGAGGAAGACCTTAACACCCCCTTCTTCCATCAAAGTACCATGATTAGGAGGAAAAATAGAATTGCTAAACTTAAAACAAATATCAGGATATTGTGACTTTAAATAATCTAATCATGGCTGAATTCAAATCTTTCTTCCAAGATAGATGTTGCCAATAGTCTCCAAGGGAACCCTTTACTAGCCCTTAGCTAATCTCTTTGTACCACAAAATGGAGTACTTGACTCAAAAAATCATAAGGGAGAAAATTTTCTATGCTATGAGGGCTATGGGACCATACAAAACTCCTGGTCTAGATAGCTTCTCCCTAGGGTTGTTGGCTCAGATGTTTGTAAGGTAGTCCAAGAATTTTCTTTAGCAAAACGGAGATGCCAAATTCATGTAATGCAGCCTTCATCACCTTTGTTCCCAGTAAGAGCAAACCTATACATACTCACATTATAGGCTTATAAGCTTGTGTAATACAATCCATAAATTGGTAGACAAAATCATCAAAATGGTCATATAAGTAGATCTCTAAAGAGTTAATGGCTTTCATTTTAGGCTGAGGTATCACTAACAATGTCATTATTACATAGGAAGCTTTGCACTTTCTTCATAAGGTGCCTCCTTCCAATCCTCTAATGATCATCAAACTTGATATGAAGAGGGCATACGATAGGGTAGACTAGGGCTATCTACTTAATGTCCTTAGAGTTTTCAAATTTCTAGATATAATGATCTAGTGAATTTGGAGTTATATTAGTTATATTTGGTCTTCAAATTTTTCCATCTTGGTTAATGGTTCTCCAACTGGTTCTTTTTCTCTCTTTGGGACCTTTGTCAAGGTTATGTTCTATCTTCCTACTTATTTATTTATTCTATGAGCAAATATGCTTACCCGAGCTCTGAAAGATCGTGTTTCTCAAGGGAATCTTCGTAGTTTTTATACTTTTAGGGGCAGTCAACCTATAACTCGCATGTTATTTGCATATGGCTATTTGTTAATATCTAGAGCCATCCTTAAAGATTAACGAGCCCTTAAAACGATCTTTTACGGCTACTGTCTCCAATCTGACCAAAAAGTCAATCTATAAAAGTCCATAGTATTTTTTTTTTTCAGCTTAAGGATTAGACTTGAGCTAAGGATCCACAATCCTAGGGATCTGGAGAGTAAATAAGTTAAGCTCTTATCTGGGCCTCTGTATGCAACATAGGTGATTGGACATGGAGGATCCACAATCGGTCAAAGATAAAATTATGAAAAGTTATTTCCTGACACACTCTTTGCAGACCCAAGCATCTGAGAAGATTAAGTGTCCCCCTTATTAATCTTTGGTGGCCATCTCTTTTTAGTAAAGTTGCCAGTAAAATTATATTGCAGCCATCTACACTTCCCACTAAAAAAAATACAAGTTTAGGGGCTTATGAATTGGCTACACTCTCGAAAAAGAAACTTGTCTTCTATGTGGAAGGAAATCTTTCAGGCTTCAACTATAATCTTTAGTAATCTCATTTGGTCTCTTAGCAATGGCAAGTCAATCAAATGAGACCAAGATCCATGGATTGGTTGTGAACCCTAAGTTCATTTACTTGCTACATTTCATGGTTCCTTTTTAGGCTTGGGCATTACAACGGATACTTTATTTAGCTCAAAAGGTTGGAACATGAATCTTATTAATTACATATTTCCACCTTCACTAGCAAGACATTATTTTCAGATTCCAAGATATGGAGATGACCACGAAGACATTCTAACTTTAAGGAAAATCTATCACTAACTTTGAGGAAAAGCTATCGTTCTACTATGCTAGACAAGAACGTATGTCATGTTAGTTTCTGCTCCCATCTAGACCATGCATCCAAATTGGCCAGGATGATTTGGAACTTTGATGCACCATGGAGAGTGTTATTCTTACTCTAAAAGATTGTGCAAGATGGTCTTTTTACAGCATCTCTACTTGCAGACTAACTTCAATACCTCCTATTTGTACCAGATGTTAGGAGGACGCAGAAATAGTTGACCTCCTATTCTTGAAATAGTTGACCTCTTCTCCTACTTAATGTCTATGGAAGACTTGCTCCATTATTTATATAGCTGATCTAATTCAATGGACCAAATTAAAGGAGGACCAAGTCTATTATGATCCATCTTTTACGGAGCATCTAGTGAAGCAAAAAATGAGGAGTTATTCCACCACAAAACAAAGAATGCCCTATTTATCCTACAAGTTGAATTCTATCCCAGGAATTCTTTAGAGTCAAAATCTTACTGTCAGAATCCTATGGTCTAACACTTCTCCTGGCATCTGAGAACGTCGTTCTTCTATTTCTGGTGGAGACTTTGTTAGCTATATATCTTGGTATCCCCGGCCAACTCCTGGGATGGCTTAATTAAATTTTGATGGTTACTCAGCAGGATCAGGTTATATTTTTTGTGATGAGTTTGGAAGATTAGTTGCTACTAAAGTTATCCTATTCAAGACTGTTTCTATTCCTCTAGCTAAATTAATAGCTACTTAGTTTGAGATTAGGAGGGTCTACTCTATTTCACCAATCCATGGGTTGATTATTGGAGGAGACTCTACTACAGTCATTAGATGGATTAAGCATGCCTCTCAATGTCTATATCTTTTGCTATGCAGTATTCAAAGAAGCAATATCCATACAAGGATGGCATCATCATCAATTACATTAATTCCATGATGTGAATCAAGTTTCTCATTCTTTAACAAATTGTGAAACCCCAAATTTAGTCCCACATCGATGAAAAAGAGATGTGTTATATGTTTATAACTCAAGTCCACTTGCTGCCTATTAACTTCCACTCGAGTGTTTGGACCACGTAGTTTCGGTCTGTTAACGATGTTAATTGGACTAACAAGTGGGTTTAGGGTATTGCAAATGGTATCAGAGCGAACAATCCGACTTGGGGGTAGATTCTGGCTAGTTTATCCTCGTGCATTATAAGGAGGAAAGATTATGAAATCTTAAATTTAGTCTCACATCAGATGTAAAAGAGATGTGTTATGTGCTTATAAACTCAAGTTCACTTGCTACCCATTAACTTCCACTCGAGTTTTTATGTCACGTGGTTTCGGTCCGTTAACAGAGTTAATTAGGCCAGCAAGTGGGCTTAGGGTATTATAAATGATATTAGAGCCGACCGAGTGTGCGAAAGTTGATGGGCACGAGGAAAGGGATATCCATGGGATGGTGGTGGAGTCCCACCATAGTATGGAGCCACCCTTGCAGCACCAATGATCCGGGGATAGATTCTAACTAGTTTATGACGAATTTAGTCCTACATTGGATGTGAAAGAGATGTGCTATGTGCTTATAACTCAAGTCTACTTGCTGCCCATTAACTTTACTTGAGTTTTTGGGCCACGTGGTTTAGGTCTGTTAACGGAGTTTCGTTAATTGGGCCAGCAAGTGACCTTAGAGCCAACCATTCCTAGTTTCTCTATTGGAATGACAAACCACCTAATGATTTGATTATATTGTGCGAGAGCATATGCTAAAGGTGTATCTGGCCCTCATTCATTTTCGATGTTGTAAACATTTCTTCTACCAAAACTATATGAGATAAGTAATGTATTTTCTCGTACAGATGCCTCAAGTTCAAGTATAGGATGGTAATTAAGAAAGAACCAATGTTGCTCAAGGGAAAATATACTGAAAAGAAAAGAAACCAAGAAGTTATCAAAGCTATAAAATGCTTCAAGCTGTGTACGTGCATGATGAAATTTTCTTTTCTTTATTTCTGTATAACTGTCTTTTCTTTCTTGCTTGCTTGCTTAGATATCCCAATATCATGAAAATAGGACAGAGTATGGAGAACTCCGAGAAGCACGGGAAATTTCATGATGGTTTATCCTTCATGAATATTTCATTTACCCTTTTTTAGTAAAACCAACATGAATCAGTTCTCTTGGAAGCTCTATATTGAATATAATACGAACTACGTCCATGCAATTTTCAAGTAAGCTTAAACGGAGATGGGTATATGACCAGCAGCCTATGATTAGACTGCTTGACAGAGGATGGTTAGGTCAGAAACCATCTCAAGTTGCTCAGAAGATTGTTGAAAGTACATTAAAAATACAATGAATGCATTCTTATATAGTAGGTGACACCAAGCAATTGCTACGGCTGGGACAGGGCTGTTCAACTGGTTACAATTTTAGTTGCAACACTTGACCCAAATTATCCCAAAAAAAAGGAGGAAGAAATCTTCAAGCAATTCCTCAGTTTGTCATCATGTACACTCACAAGTTTGATGTATGCATGAACACCTTCCTTGCCATGTTATCTGAAAATCAACACCAAATTAAAGGTGTAGGCATGAAAGTCCTAAACAACATTCTTGCAAATCTGATCAAGAGTGGCTGCGAAGATAATTCACATCAAAAAATTTGGAAGATGGCACTACTGCGATCGTAGTCCATGGAGCATCATCGCAATTGCAATTAACTCAGCATGTGCCTGTATAGAGTTAAAAATCAGTTAATCATTAGAAGGATATGTGTTAAATATGTTCAACCTGTCTTATTATGCCATTGACAAATGCTTATTATAAAGTTAACTAGATAGGTATCAACATCTTGATATATATATTTTTTTAAAAAAATCAAAATCTATCTGAAGTTAGATAACCTTATTGGTAGACGTGACAACTGCAAAACGATCCTTTCTGGATATATGGAAGAGTTTTCTCGCTGTGCTTTCTGTAACAAGTGGAACCACCTGTGGCAAGACCTTCCCTACTGCACAAAGACACCACATATGCATGGTTGAATCAAAATGGCAAAAAAGGCAGTCTACAAAGAAATTAATCTTGAGCAAGCAAGTATTCTAACTCGCTACCTAAATGCTCAGTTTGCCGAGCATCATCAATCAGCAAAACCTTGTATCCGTCTTCCAAACCGCTAAGATCCAGTTTGCACTGCCAAGCATTGTATGCTAGTTCTGCAAAGCCATTTTCCTCCATAAGTTTTAGTACTGTGACATTACTGTAAACAAGCATTTTAGCAACTACTTTTCTCAAAGCCTTGAGATTAAAGTTGTCAATTTTATTTCGTTTCGGCCGAAACGTTTCGTTTCGGTGCTTATCTGAAAAGATAAGCCCTACGCTTTGTTTCGGAAGATTTTTCAGTCATTTCGTTGTGTTTCGGCATGTTTCAGTCGTTTCGGAAAAATATGTTTCGGGAACCAATTTATGAATTGTTAAACCTTTCAGCACCATTTTAAAAAAAAAAATATATATAATGTCAAAAAAAAACCCTAGTTATCCTATCCCTCTTTTTCAATGCATGGTCGCACCTCTCAAAAACAAACTTTATTTTTATATTGTTATTATTATCTATGAAGAATATAAATTATGAATAAATATTATATATATATATATCCACCGAAATTGTTCGATACCGAAATATTTCGTTTCATAAGCTAAAACAAAACATAATCCGAAACGAAATTGATAACTTTGCTTGAGATAGATAGCAAATAAAATTTTTATTCTAAATTAATTGAAAGTTAGCTACATGAATTTTTTTTATTCTATTTATGTTTTAGTTATACTATCAATAAAATGTAAAGATTTTAAATTCTTTTTTCATCATTTTCTTTCGTATAATTTTCTAGAGGTTTAACACACACTACACCTGAAATTGTCATGCCATGTTGTAGCTTACTGACCTGACTAAAAAACGTTGCCATCGGCGATGCAAAGCTAGCTTAGGGATGAGGAAAACGAGAATCAAGGCTATGGGTTTACAATTTGATCCCTATGTCAGAAATACCTAAAAGATAAAATCCAATCTTTCTTATGACCATTTCTTTTGCCAAGGAAACCAAACAATAAAACAACATTGTCCGTTCAATTTTTATTTTTTTCCGCCCTCTTTATATTCCACAGAAAAAAAGCAGGAAGTTGGAGATCCCATATCGGAGATGATCTCATGGTCAAACTAAGATCTTGCACTCAGAGGAGTCAAAGGCAATTTAAACTACTTAAACAATTGAATTTAAGGAAGCAAAAAGAAAATTGACCACTAGAGACAGACCATGTCATCTCTTGGACCCAATTAAAGAAAATCCAACAATCTGCAACCCAATCCTTGAAGTAATCCTGAGATAGCTCGTAATTGATGACATTAAATTTAAACGTCACAATAGAATACAATTTGTAGCAATAGATGATCAAATAATTTTCCCAAAAACAATAAGGAAAGGAAAGGGAGTAGGACCAAACAAGAAAAGAAAATTCAGAAAGCCTCTAATTATTCAGTCAGGGTAACAAATGGAAGACAGAGAACAGAATTCTTGAGATTGCAGTTAAAGCAAAGACGATGCATGAAAGAAAAAAAAAAAAAAAAAAAAAACAGAGGGTAGAAATAATTCCAAGAAATAAGAACAAGGAGGAGGAAGAAAGTTGACAGCAAAGAGGAGACGAACACCAACCTTTTGGCAAGGGAAAGTAATCGGACTCGTGGAATCGGAGGCGGGCCAAGCGATTGGTCCCAGCTCCCATAGAGCCCCATTCGGCGCATCCAGAGATCAAGAACGGCATGTTCTTCTTCAGGGCCTTCTCGAAGGGGAGAGGCCGCGTGATGGTGGGCTTGAAGGCCATGGAGAAGGGGAGGGGGGGAGGAGGAGGAGGAGGGGGGGAGGAGCTGGAAAGCTTGAGGACCGGGAGCGCTGTTGCTCTGCTGCTGATCGCCATGAGAAGAAGATTTCTCTGCTGCAATCTTTCTGTTCTCCAGGGAGAAGAACGAGGGGAAATCAGAACTTTTTGGAAGGGTTCTCTGGGACGAGAGGATGAAAAAGAAGCTCGGCGTGGAGAAATGAGACAGTTAGGCAATTAGCTTCGCCAACTAACGAGCTTGAGCGGGAAATGAAAGAGTTTTAATCATGCACAGAAAAAAATGAAAGAAGTTTTATCTAACGTCGATATTTATCTAATGTCAATCATCCCACTCAATTGTTGTACTTAACGAGAATAATGCCAAATGACTTTGATTAATTTTGTGCTGGAGACGATCCATCTAACTTACAGTTCACACGGCTTGATTATTGAAGTTCCGACGTAGAAAACGTGAAGGAAAATTTTGTACCAAAAGGCCTGCTGCCAGGGTAATCAAATGGTAGTGTTCGATAGAAAAAATATTATTTCTGGATAAGTATATGGGATAGAGTTTATCCTTTGGCTATCTTAGGGATATCCCTTTGGCTATCCCATTAATCATATCAAATGCAAAAAGGTAAATTCATAGGATAACTTTTTTTTTACTTTTATTTGGAGGGATAACCAGCTATTCCTGCATTTTCTAGGGAATAAATTGAGAGAGTAACCCCATAGTTAACCATGAATTATCTCTCTAGTTAACTTTATTCCCAACTATTCTTCGTAGTTATGGCTTTTGGGAATAAGAAGGGATATCTTCTCTTATTTTTTATTTTAAACACTACCTAAATGTCGTGGGCCGAAATTAATTAAGCTATCCTTGTTTTCAAGGATAAGCTGGATCACGCTTCTTTCTAAATTGAAGGAGACTTATTTCATAGCTGCTATCTTGTCAAGATTAAGTATGTTCACCGGATGGCAACTTTCGTTGTTAATCACTCCGGCGGTAACTTGTGGAAGTCCAACTCTAAGACATCCTATTTTCTAATTCATATGGATGTATTTCTATGAGAGTTATATAATTAATATATAACTAAATATGAATCGTAAGCATGTGAGGCAGCCATTTTTCAACCATGCAACAAGTAAACCTTGATCAAAATACATTATTTTAAAATAAACCTTAGAGTTTCCATTATATATATGCAAATATGATTGTATGCACTTTCATAATGGCTGTTATATATTTGTTTGCTTTCTTCCATTATGAGCATAATTTTCAAATAAACCTTAAGTAGCACTTCACCCTGTAGATAGGAGTGTAGATAACTTAACCAATATCCTTCTATCCATTCTCCTCTCCCTCTCCCTCTCTCTCTCTCTCTCTCAGTCTCTATTGGGATCCCATCATAGGCTCAGGATTTTTAACTTTTGGAAACCTCGGTGAGGTCTCTAGTAGCCTCTTCTCTTGACATAGACAATGGAAAATTGATGAAAGTTAGCAGGTTATACTATTTAAATTTAGCTAGGATAACCTAGTACCCTTATTGGTTCGTAGTACCTTGCTGTTTCTAGGATTGAGATATTAGTTGTGGTTGCTGCAACTACTGCAATTGATACTGATGCAATATTTGTTGCTATTGTAGTTGCAATATAAATTGTTATTGCAATTTTTTTTTTTTGGTATAAGCATGCGATCATACCACTCTGGCACTAGTCAAACCTGAAAGATCAGAGTACATAATTTGCAGTAAAATAATAGAGCAGGAGATCACCAAATGCCAACCCCACTGACCAGGGTGATGCACAACAACAGAGGCAATCCAATCAGTCGCAGCTTGGCTTCCCGATAAACATGATGGATCAACGGCGCATAGGTGGACTGAAGAGAATCTCAAATATTAGAGATCAGGATTATGAGGGGGTGCAAAAATTCACATTCCGTCTAATCCAACGGACAACTGTTAAAGAATCTCCGTCGATGACCAACCGGTGATAGCCCAACTGATGGACCGCATAAGTGATACCTGCCCAAGCAGCCTGAAGCTCAGCCATAGGGACCGAAGTGTCGAGAGAGCCATGACCATCTGCCATGAGCAACACTCTGTCTGGCCCTCTAATAACAAACCCGGATCCAGCAAGATGACCAATACAGTACCATCAAAGTTCACTTTGACATAACCCTGGGGTGGGGGCTCCCAAGAGATAAAGATCGTAGTACGGTGCGCTGCCGAACTAGCGGGAGAGTCCCAGTGGCCGGATCTATTAGAGTGAATACAAGAAACTGAGAAAGTAATAAATTCAACTTCACGTATATTAATGCTTCCAATACGAGACTACAAGCTTAAAAGAACAAATATATGAAGAAAGAAATTAAATAAAAAATTATTTAAAATTTTAAATAAAATATTATAAAACTTTCTAAAGTATTAAAGTTATAAAACTCAGTATAGATCAACTCTTTTAGACAAATTGTACTTTTCAATAGGTGAGGTGTTACTTATATTTAAATCTCATTAAGTATTGAATGAGCATTAGACTAACTTTGAACTAAAATATTTTTTAATTAGACAACTTTGAACTAAATATTTTTTACTCATATTTCAAAAAGTCGCACGTATAGTACAAATTAGTTGGATTTCAAGTAGATTCATAATATTAATGACCTTATGCTAGTAACTTAATTTTCAAGAGAATGGATAGGATTAGTACAAAACCATAGTTATAGCCCTCATAACCACTCCTATATAAGTCAATCCCTACAAGAATGCTTGTAACCTTGTACCTTTCAAACAACCTACCACAAACTTAATAACTAAGCCTTAGTAAAAATTATTCTTTAAGGCTTACATCTTTCTTTTTTGAAAGAATGGAATGGGAAGGTACCATCATCATTATTACATACATTTTTTTCTTTTTGTAATCTTCTATTCGGGCAAAGAATTTTTTGAAACTTTTCTTTTTACTCTATAAATAAGAGCCACCCAACTAATGTTAATTGAATGTTTGAGTACTCAAAACCTCTCATGAGGCTGGATATAAAGTATCTTCAATCCTTTCCACAACTTCACTATTTTTGGTACTTACTAGTATAGGGATTGCAAGGAGACATACCTCTCATACACATACAAATATATATATACAAAATAATGCTTTAACTTGGTTATTCAATCAGCTATGTTCTTGCTATATTGAAACTCATTTATGAGATCTCTAATCTAGAAACCGGGAATCTCTCTTGATGATCATGTAATGAGCTTAATCTCTAGCTCCTTTGGTTTTAGGATGTCACTCCTAGATATACCTTTGGCTGATTAGTCAGTTAATTTCTTATGTAACCTGACAAACTCTAATGATATAGCTACTCACAAGCTTATGCCTCAAAACATATCTTGGTTCATCTTTTTACTTGAACACTATTGGTTTATTAACTTAATTATGGTTCTTTCATCACAATAGATCAAAACTGAAGGGAAGGAATTTAAGAAATTTCTAACAAGGGATTCTTCATCCACACTTCCTCATTGCCGATGGTATCTAGACCAACTACATGAGCCTCTTAGAAAATCCATAGGTAATGAAAATATTATGGTGCAGGAAAGGATAACTAGTAGCAGAACTAATATTATGAGAATCAATAACTAAATTTATGTTTTTATAACCCCCAACAACTTCAAGGTTTCCACAGAAAAATATCAAGTCAAATCTTATTTGCTAAGTAGGGAAGGGACTTAAGGATATAAGAGTTGTTGAGTTGTGATAATATTTTTTAAAAATATTTATAAATGATATTTGAAAGGGATGGTGAGGATGCGGGGGCATCGATCTAAAGAAGTTTTGCAGTGTCTGAAGATGGTCATGGAGCTGCTGGGCGATAGAGATCTGCGGTCCAATTCCGCACGGAAGAGAATGTGGCTCGGAACCTTCGACATGGAGGTTCCAACGAGATCGGTACAAGAGGATGCGAGTAGAGAGATCAAAGGAAGAAAGTGCAATCTTATAAAAAAATAATTTATAAGATTATCACATTTCTGGTAATATGGATAACTATCTCTTCAGAGGTAATCTGGATTACCACTGCAAGATAGATTAACATTCAAAATACGTACCAAATACAGTTATCTGATGGGCTTCTTTTTAAATTATCGGTAATCTGAATAAATTACCTGCTACCAAACACCCCCTAAGGATTTCTTTAAATGTATACTGTGCTCAAAAGGAGTAGGCACAACGTTTAGATCATAAAATTTGATTTTCTTAGGCTTCCTTTTAGTAGAATGAGAGAAGAAGAGAGTATCCCTTGTGAGACTTGATTAGCATGATCCCTAGACACATTAACCTCCTACAACTTTCATATCAAATTTATAATTGCAGATAATTCATAATAAATAAAAAATAATAATAGCCTGACTTACAATTATGTTTCCAAGGTTTGGAAAGTAATTATGGAAAATAACAATTCTTGGGATCAACTTCCTTAAGCCCTAAATACTTTCCGCTAGCAGTAAGCAGCCTTAAGGCCCACTAGATGGAAAACGTTAAAAACTAAAAGTTTTAAAAGTAAGTTATATGTAATGACTATAACAGTTGAACTTTTCCAACAAAAAACTAGGAAAATTTGTGGAAAATATTTTAAAATTAATTGTTAACAGCAATTAATATGAGTTTTCTTTCTTTTTTTTTTTTTTTCCTGAAAGTGCAACATCCGTTAATGGTACAAAAGCTATCCATAGTGTAATGTAGGAGCATGTAATGTCATCATAGGACCCATTATTTTTTCAGCAGGGTTTAAGGGAATAAGGCACATTCTAGCAATCTATGATAAAACACTCAGTCTGGTGAAGTGCAAGTTGGACGTCTGTACCAGAAATCTGCATGACGTGAGATCTTTGGACCCCATCTTAATGCAACAAAACCTTCGCTCAGGAAGAGTTTATCTACCGCACTGCATAATTACTCCGAGTGAATGGATTCATCAGCAATGCTTACTTCAAAGGATCTTCATCAGTCCAGGATCATTGGTAAATTTTCTTGCTCAAGTCTCTCAAAAAGATCTGTTTCTCTATTGGAAAACCTCAAATTTGAGGATGTCATGATCAAGGGCTCAACCAAGCTAGATAACTGGGATCAATCAAGCATCCAATCCAAATGGCTGGATTCCTGATGAATGCCATATTCTAGAATAACGTGGTTCCTTCCACTCTCCAGTATAAGATAGGGTACAAAGGAAGCACCAGAACAGTAATAATTAAACTCAAAACCACTAACTTTATAAACTGTGAGCACCAAACAACTGAACAATTAGAAAGATTAGGAACCAAACCAACTAGACTAACAAGTGCATCATGTTAGGATTTCCAAGGATACATGATAATGTAGGTGTCTTTTTCATCATAAGCTGTATCCTACTAAACTCACTATTTGAATCTCGCCACCATGAAGCACCAAATCTCAAGAGCATGGCATGGTCTTCCAGGGCATCATAAAGAATAGAAGAAACAGTGATCAAGTCAGTCTATGACTTCTCTTGCAATTGGATATCACGGTACGTATGCCACTTCTGGTATCTCTGGTGTCCAGGCAACACAGGCCTTAATCGAGGAGCACAGGTGCAGCCAGAACTGCAGCATCCTCTCAACTCCTCCACACAACAGCTACAAGACCTGAAAACAGACAACAGACAACAATGAAAGCCAATTTAATATTCTAGTTCTCACTTGGAACAGCTTCTTATTACATATTTCGAATTGTTGCAATTTTGTGAAGAAAAATGTAAAATAGTCATATAAACTTACAGAAATAACCGATTGCAATCAAGATTTGCACAATTTCGATGCCTAAATTCATGCAATGGTGACCCACATATATAGCATCTCGCAAATGTACTCTCCTCATATACTGTTTGTGGTCTTCCATTGGCAGTGGCTTCAGGCTTGTAGGTAGAAGGTGGTAAGGAAAGGCGGGAGTCAAAAACAAACAGATTCCCCAGCCATTCGATAGGTCCTTCACTCTTCAGATAATTGGAAACACCCCCACTTAAGGTATACAAATTTTGGAAACCCTTTTGTCTAGCATAAAATGTGTTAGAAAAAATACAAATGCAGACTTTTAGCATGGTTGTCATCAAAATAAATGCAAGGTGATAATTGGAAAATGAGAAACTGATTAACTAGGTACCTAAGAATTGTGGAATATACATCACAGCGTATGCCACCTGTACAGTACATTAGTATATCTGTTTCCCTTTTGCTGACTCCAGCCAAAGGATCTGAAGAGGCAACCTGTTTGATGAAAATATGCTCATACCAAATTATCAAAAGATGTTAAGTCGAAAGCAAAAATAAAGGACATTAAAGGATATTAAGTCAACAAGAACTGCAGTCAGCATAATTTCACATCACTAAGATTAAACATTTCTGAAGGTAGTAAACACTTTGATGGTCACAATATGACCAACAACTGAGGTCTCTGGTGTCAGTAGCACAGGATTGGCTGGCATGCCATGTGTTACATTACATTGCATGCTGACAGACCATACATGCAAGAGTGTCAGTATGGCATGACAAGCCCTGGGCATGGCCATACGGCACTGGCTTGCATTTCTTTGGGTGGAATGGGAATTTTATTTTTGCTTTGTTTCAATTTGATACTTTGAACTTCTTCAGTCTTAATCAAATTGCTTCACGTATTAAAACAGTTTTCTAAACTCCACAATAATGTCATATAATAAGATGTCTCTGTAAGTTGTGCAATGTCTTTTAGCCGATACGATGCCCTAAAAATGCATTGGTATTTATTTCATGATGATCCTTGAATAGAACATATCATGTCATTGAAATTATACAGATCATGTTTAGATACCAATTTCCTTGAGCTTTTCACTCCTCTTCAGCCTTCCCATTCAGTTTAAAAGCAAACAAAGAATAAAGAAAGAAAGAGGAGCTAACCCATGTGACTTGGTCAAACAGTGCCAAGTTCTATGAACCATGGTGTACTATACTAGTTCATATTATCTCGTACTAGGCATACTATATTGTATCAGTACTAAACCAAGACCTGGTACCACCATGTACCAAGTCTCGATATGCTGAATCAACCAATGTACCAGGTATACCAATATTATACCAGAATGCTACAGGTATGGGGTTCAGTACCAAGGCAGCAGACCTTGCTATCAACCCTTGTTGAATTGGACATGTCAATGTAGGTTGGCACTGCTTGATAGCAAGCTTCCTGCTGGTCTTCCCTGACCTAGTGCCAGCTCTAGGTACTAGTGCAGTGTGGATTGGTGTGGGGAGGTAATTAAAATTATATTCTTGTGAGCAATAAGGTTGTCTAACTAAAACACAACCTAGATCCAGCTAATGACAATGCTGACAACCATGATGGCAATGATTCACCTAGAAACAAAATTAGCTTCAAAAAGAAACCTGTCAGTTTCTATCTAGAGGCTGAAAAATGTTATTGATTAGGAAAAGATCACAATACTACCATATCACTACTCTCATTTAAGGCTGATTTTGATTCCTCTCAGCAGACATAGCTCTTTAGAGGCAGGTTTTAATTCCTCCTAGAAGACATAGGCAACAATGTTAAAACACCAAAGCTATCCTATCAGCTTAAGACCCCCCCAACTTAGGTTGAGCCATTGAATTATATTCTCAGGTTTAACTGGAGGAGAATTTACAATCATATTGAAACAGAAGTCAAACAGTGTACTGCTTTGGTGGAGATCACCAAATTCTAAAGAGACTGACAGAGGAAGGTATCTTAGACTACCTCAGATTCTGAGAACCAAAATTTCGATTATCAGACAAAGAAAATTATGGAGATGGAAATATAGTGAATGTTCTGCCAAATCTTTTATATTTCAAATATCTGACTAACATGTTCAGTTCACCATGCATCACAAAGTCCAAGCTTTTGCATGGACAGCAGCCCTTTGTAGGATCACAGAAATTTGAACTATGTTCAATGTAGCAAGAAGGGCATGAAGAAGGCTTCGCCAGGTAGATGCTTGCTTTGTATGGAGAAAAGAGTGTGACTTGTGCCTGTTGTTTGAACATTATAATAGTTGAGGCCCAGGGACACTGTTCCTTCGGATCTAAGATATAGAACCAGCTATGAAGATGAACATAAATGTCATGTTACAAGATTCTGAATGAAAAAAGGTTTTAGTGTGAAGACTCAACATTGTAAACAGTTATTGGTTATCTTGTCATTATAAGCCATGTTCTAGATAAGGAGGCTATTTTAACTTTCATGAGCTAATGGACTGGTGCATTCTTTTTCTTTCTTGTTTCCATTCTGTTATAACATTATTTTGGTGCATCCTTACATCAATAGTTCTCTCTTCTACCCCACATTATCATCGTACATCTTTTTAACTCATAAAATTGGTTACAGGAAAACATATCTTCATTTTCTTGAAAATTACTGTGTCAAAGCCTAAATTATCACCAACATTTCCTGTACAGAAGCTGAAGCACAGATAAAACCATGCAAGTTTCACACTCAGCAAGACATGCTTAAGCAACTTTTTGCCTCATATGTGCTACAGTAAACTCCTCATTACTGAGGGAAACAAGTGTTTTGAAGATTTGAAAAAGCTTTTGTGAATGCATAGAATATATTTTATGACTATATTGAAGTTAAAAATATGCTTGTATTCCTAAATTAATATTCAAATATAATGAAAACCTTTTTTTTTCCTTTTTCACACATTTTTAAAGAAAAGATGCAACTTCTACCAATATATTTTTACATTTAAAAATATTTATAATATATAAATATCAACCTGATTTACTGTATCATCATATATGCTAGGGCAAGTATTGCACAGCGAGCACTAATTATGCTAGAGGCATAAACCAAAGCTCGCAGAACTTTGCTATATCATTGCAAAAATGATAAATAAAATATATCTACACAAGTTTCTACAAGCCGTGTTTTTATCCTTATGCTTACAAGCATCACCCATTATATGTTATGTTACAGATGAATGGTAACGATATAATAGCGGAGTTAATGATGAACAATAATTTATTTAGCTCATTTCATATGGAATCTTTCCTAATTATAGTGATCAAAATAGAAACCTTATTAAATGTTCCTTAAAACTGGATAAAAAAATATAATACAAGAGTATTTAAAGAAAGAGATTTTGAGATTTGTTGGGAAGATTAAAAGACAATTAATAGAGAGATTAGTCAACCAAGAAAGAGACTTTAATACTAGAATTTTTAAAACAGGATAAAACAATATAACATTAGAGTTTTTAAAGAAAGATATTTTAAACTTTATCAGGAATGTTAGAAGACAATTAATATAGATCCTATTAAATGTTCCTAGGCACTCGTTAACGAAACACACTAGATAAATAAAAGCACAAGTGAGGAAATATGACATTAATTTCTTTCTTCAGAGTTCCAAAACTAATTAACCTCCTGTTTATTAGAGTCCCAATGAGGAAGGCCACGTGTGGAAGGATTTAGTGGCTGTTACTACATTCTCCAAGTCCCACAATTTTCTAGGAGGGCCACTCAGAAGTCAGAAAAGATGGTTGCTTCCTCTTTCTGTTCATGTGGAGAGAACCCATAGGATTCTGGTTTATATATAATGTCGAAACAAATTGTTTTATGTTTGACTACAATGTCCTGGTAGGTTTCACGAGCCAGCAAAAATGAACATGAACAGTTTAAAGGGAAATCTTTATCCCCCATTGAAAAATAACCAGCATCCTTAGTAAATCATTTTAGCTGTCAAATGAAGTCAAACGGTCCAACTGTTCACCAATGCTTTTAGTCCTTAGTGAACTTAAACCAGTTTAAATGCTATAACAATGAGATATGGAATTGGTATGGTGAAACCAAGATTGATATAATCCCATTTCTAAAATTGATTTGCAAGAACATAAAGATATAGCTTCCATCTTTTATATACGTATATACATATATATCTAGATATATATGTGTGATGTGTGCGTGTGCGCGCACATGGTGCACGTAAAGATGACATGGGGCTTGCTCTAGTGGTCATATCCCACTACACAATAACCAATGGTTCTGGCTTCAAATCTTGGCAGGTGCATTCCAAGTATTGGCACATAGGTATTTATAGTGTAGGCGGATCCTCCTCTCTCTCATAAAAATAATTCCATTGAAAAAAGCAGCTTAGGTAAGTTGCCCTCTGAATGTTTTTCTATTTTAGAATTGAAAGAACTAAAAATAAAAAAATGAGTGCTCATCTGGTTGCATTCTCAGATATATAATGGCCATACCTCTTCATATGAGAGCCCAAAAGAGGTGCTTCTAAAACAGTCCACATTAGGCCGTCGGACTCCTTGAAAATGGCCAATATCCCACTCATAGCCTGTTCATAATCAATTACCAAAAGAACTCAGGCACTGCCATGATGATTTTTTATTTTTTATTTTCTTTTTTGTGGGTGTGCTTTCCCCATACAGAAAGGTATATTTCAAATTAGATCATATTTACTTAAGTAGAAATGGAGGAACAAAAATTAAGAAAAGCCAGGTGTCATGTAGAGGAATGGTTGCTATCCATGTCTATGTGGATATGCTTGTTTCATCCATCTACCTCAAATTAAAATAAATAATCAAACAAAATCAATACTAGTTCAATGTGGATGTGGTAATAGCTTATCAAGTATAACCATCATCAAATATAGGGACTATTTAGAGAGGTTTGTGGAGACAAGATATCAGATCGAGAAACAAAAAGGAAGTCCATACTGTTTAATCATCCCAGCACAATACAAAAATGAGTTTGAAAGGATTTGTGAATCCTGAACCATTTTGCTTATTATGAATCTGCAGCCTCACATAAGCATGGATATGCTGTTCCAGAAGTCAGAAGAGAAGAACTGTTTCTGAAGTATCCTTTATTCAAAACATAAGACTTTTAATGAAACTCCAAATACTTGGAAATTTCCAACACTTTCCTGCTCTTCCTGCTGGGGCCTCTCCTACTAGGAGAAGTGCAAGGATGGTGGTAATAGGTATCATGATGAACTTCACAACAATCACTTATATGCCACCATGATGATCCTTTGGGAAGTTTCTTCTGTTATGGGTCAAATTTTTCATGTTTTCCATTAAGAATTTCTTCCATTTTAAGCTTAAAACCATTTTTGGTTGAACTTCATTAAAAATGATAAACATAATTAGATAATAAGAAACTGCTTTTAGATCTGAGTTTGACAAATAACAGTGGAGGTCAGAATTGCAGTAGCAAACAGAAAATTGTTTCCACCTTTGTTTCTTGTGTCATAGTTTAACTGCATATTTGGATGCAAGAATAACTGAAGGACTTTTGGCAGCCTTAAAAGAAAAAATAGCAATGGGAGAGAAGAAACTCTAACTCAACAAAGAAAGCATCTTGTTGGGGCTTCAATGGAGCTTGCAATCCAAAAAACTAGGATGTAGTTTCCATAATCAGAATAATTCTTCCCTCCAACTACTAAACGATTCTCAGCAGAAACCACATATGGAAATAATCCATGGATAAATTGTACTGACATCCAAACAGCCCCTTAATGTCCATTATATTCATTTTTCTATCATGAAAATATGGGTTCTTTGTCTTGATATTAACTAGCATGTCTTTATTCATCCAGATGGAGTTAAAGCCATGGATCAAGATACGAGTCATATGATTACAATATTCCCAAGAACATTTTATGACTAGTTCTCTCGAGAACATTTTATGACTAGTTCTCTCCTTGAATTGGTGCCAAATTTTCAACAAGGCCATATGAAACAAGAGAACAGCAACAAAGTATAGAAGACCAATGGGCAAGTAGAAAGCATTCATTATTCTAAGTGGCAATATAAGAAGCTCAAAAATTAAAGTGGCAATATTCTAAGTTTCTTCTAGATCCGAACAGGTCTAAATAAAAGTGAAAAAGGAGCTATCCTTTAACATGCTATCAAATTCATCATTTATTATTAGATGATTTTAGATGTGTCATGTAACTTGAGGAAAATTATACCTAACATCTTGTATATATATGTAAAAAAAGGTGGCTCAGTGCATGAGACTCTCGCCCTTGCAAGATCTAGAGAGGGTCAAACATACACAGCCTCATCTTAACGCACAGTGAGGCTGTTTCTAACCCATAATATCAGGGTCACAATGGAGCAGTCTTACAATAGTGCTAAGACCCACCTTCACATCTTGCATATTTGTGCAATAGAATAATCATATATGTTTTTTAATTACTTTGGTTATGGAGCAAAATAATTGACATTTTATATCAAATTACCGGACTCAAAGGCAGTTACCATTTCTCACATCCAACAGTATAAATTTCTTGTTAGGATCCAGGATATCTGATTTGCCTGATGGTACATCAGCACTGGTCATAGCTTGCATTCTTTTCCTCCATTCAGATGGGGGCAGTGGTCTAGCTCGCATCGATGGGTCCATCAAAGGAAGGTGTGCAATACCTCCTTCCAACTGAAGAACATATTTCAACAGCTTTATTATTAAGTCTGATTAACAACTAGAGGAGGAATGATAAGAAAAACTAGTAATATGCATTGAAATGTAAGAGCCTTGTACAATGTCACCAGAAAAACTGTGGGAGATAACATTCAAATTATTTATCTGAATAAATGGAGCACCTGGAAGATTTTATAAGATATTTAGAGTAATCATCAAGCATTGTGTTTACAATGACAATTTGTAAATGAGACTTTCAGAGTATTGAATAGTAGAGGAAAAAGGATTGAGGTATATGCCATAAGCATCATGTATCTCCCTGTTTACAAGAAAGAATAAAATAAGAAACAATCCAAAAGCATTAGTAAATGATATGAATGTCAAATTAGGACTCGTTTCACCAAATATATGTGTGTACTTATCATTGCATAAAATGGTGGCTTTCTTAGGTTCAACATTAATTTCTTTGCAAAGGTTTTAAAGTGTATTAAAACAAATCATATCACGCCTAAGAGAAAAAAAAACTAGTTGTCATTTCCATTCCATTAGTTCAGAAATTATAGAGGACTATTGTCGATTTGTCTAATGAATAGGCATAAAATTTTGTGTTCCTTATGGGCCTCATGTGATAAATATGCATCCTTTAAGGAGCCTCATCTGCATGCCTCAACTCTTTACTGCAAGATATGCATAAGCACGGTGCAAAGTTCAGTACAGATATGATTAATTTTTATGTAAAAGTTTTTAAAGTGCATTAAAACAAATCCCATCACACCTAAACCTTAAAAAGAACAAAACTAGCCATCACTTCCATGCCATTAGTTCAGAAATGATGGAAGACTGTTGCCAGTTTGTCTAATGGATATGCATAAGATTTAGGTAGAAGTTTGTGTTCCACACAGGCTTCCCCATGTGATGAATATACATCCTTTTAGTAACCCCATCCGCATGCCTCAATGTTTACTACAAGTTATGCACAAGGCATGATGCAAGGTGAATCTAAGGCTTTCTAAACAATAAAACACATAACATCAAGTATGGACAACTGAATGACTCAATAAAGAAATAACACAAGAAAAGCATTAAAAGAAACAGCATCTCTTGCCTGTACAAGTGAAGGTTTATACTGCAGTCTCAAACGTGGAAATGCATGTCCTTTAAAAGATGGTGAAGTCTGCACCAAAATATCAGAAAACCTACGATCTTCTTTAAGCCACTCTGCATATGCCAGAGCATCCTTAGCTGGACCACTGTACTGCAGAACAGTTTAATTTAGCATCAAAATAAACTGCACCATAATCAACTTTACTTGCATGTCAATATGATCTGAAAAGTGTTGGTGAAGAATAAACCTTTGAAGCCAAGACAAATGATATGATTAAGATGCAATTTGCAGAATAGGCAGTGCATCATGACTCGATGCCTTTTTATAAGTTTACTTTGTCATACGACCAGGGTAGGCTGAACCTTGGTTCAGTACCAAACGAGTCCCAGACTAGTTCAGTTTAGTTCACCCCAAATAAATCCGAACTGAATCAGTAGCGTGCCACTGGTTTGGTCTAGTTTGGCCCTTTTTCCCCCTTTTTTTATGGTTTGTTGATTTCTTCCTTCTTTATGTGGTGTGCTCAATTTTAATAATTTTTTCAATTTACAATGCTTTTCGTTCATGTTTCCAAGTATTTTATCATGTCAATGTCAAATGAAAGTTATAAAATAATGAAACTAAAGCATATTATTATATCAATGGCAAATGTAACACAAGAACAAGTCAAGAAGGATATGTTTTTAAATTACATAGGAACAAGAATTTCAAATGTATATGTTATATATAATGAACACCTAATGAATAATATGTATTGACATCTAACAACTAGTAGAGTATCTATACCACTCATAGACATTAGGGTCTTGCTCGTGTCTAAGTCTAGAAGGGAAACCCAGCTCTCATGAGCATCATGGCTCCACTCCATTAGATACCATATCAAACTCTCCTCCATGCCCCATTATGCTACCCCTAATGTGCATAGGATGCTAGTCCAGCCATGTAAAGATCATGTTGATGAAATCTAACTTGTAAGCATCACAAGGCTATGGTAATAGAACATAGTAACTACTCAAAGCCTCCGATGTAGGATATCCATAATAAGATAACACATATGATGAAGGATATCCCATTAAAATTGAAAGAAAATTTCTATAAAACTGCTATTAGGCTAGCTATGCTATATGGAACAGAGTGTTGAACAATACTAAAACAACATGTGAATAAATTAAATGTAACAGAAATGCATATGTCAAGATGGATATGTGGTAAAACTTTAAAAGATATAATTAAAAATAAATATATAAGAGAAATGATAGGAGTAGCCCCAATTAAAGATAAAATGAAAGAAAATCGATTACGATGATTTAGACATATACAACGAAGACCTTTAGATGCTTCAATTAGAAAGAGTGATCTTTTAACAATCCATGGTAAGGATAGAGGTAGAGGTAAAACTAAACTATCATGGACAGAAATAATTAAAAAAGATATAACTATTTATAATTTGAATGTCGACTTAGTCTTGAATAGAGATTCATGTAGCTGACCCCATGTAGTTGGAAAAAGGCTTAGATGAGTTGAGTATATGATGAAAGATATCCATATCCATATCCATATTCACAAAGATGTGGGTCATGGTCAACTGATGTATGATCAAATTCAGATACATCCAGAGATCCTATTTCATGTGCCAGATCATTTGCATCAGAAGTTCCACATCCTGACCTCATGGGCCCTGTCTCTTGTAAGCAATATTTCCTCATGGGCACTGCTAGTTTGTAACCCAGGTCCATATCCTTAGTGGCATGAGTGAATTGGGACTCACCAGTGAATTGAATAGCATGGAGTTGTCTCCTATACAACTCCCTGACCACCTAGTGCCCTATCGTTGTTTGAACTAGTGTCATCGCTCAAGTTTGGTGTCTCTGAATTTGAGTGCACTGACTCCACTTTCTGCAATGCCTTCCCCCTCTTATTGGTCTAAGGAGCTGCCACTTTCTTCTCCTTCTCAGCTCTCACTTTCTGACTCCACTAACTGGAACGAGTGTCACACTAGCCTCTCCCTAGTAGCTCTCTCAAATCTCTAGGAAGATGTTTCAAACTCTAACAATGGCAAGGTGTCCTCTAACCTATATACTGCTAGCAAGTATTTCTGAGCCCATCTACCTAGATCTACTCTAGCCTCCTTGGTGATCTCTCTTGATGGTTGAGGCAATCTAGGCTTGTCCAACTTTGGCTCCTGTAGCTGGCTTTCAAGCCATCTAATCATTAGATCATCCTCATCTCAGACGAAGTCGTTGTATAGTGGATCAATATACTTCTCGAATGAAGTCATTATATAGTAGATCAATACACTTAAGTCTACTTCCTCGTCAATGCACTTTCATTTGAGTCAAAGATTGTAGTCTACAATTAGGCCATTGAGGTGCTCTTGCATAAGACAATTCCTCTATTTGCTATGGACCAATACAAATGTAGACCAGTTATGCTCACATCCACTAGAAGAGACCGTTTCCTAAGGTCTTGCCAATTTCCTAAGGTCCCAAGCTGCCCCCCAAAGTGGAACTAACATTCAGCAGCAAATTTAAAAAAATAACCAAAGGATGGATCAAATACTACTTATCAATTAATTAAATTTAGAGTACGACAATTATAATCATGTGGGAGACATTATGCATCCTAGCCATAGCCGCTCTCTCCCCAAAGGAGTGGCTACCTTATCTAAAAGCCTTGCTCTGTTAAAAGAATACATTACACTTTTTCAATTCTACCTCAAACATGTGATTAAATCAAATCAAATGCGCCTTATTCACCTCCTCTAGACATCTTCTCATAGCCTCCATCTCATAGATAACAATGCGCCTAGAAGTCCGTCATCCATCCAATTCCGGGATGCTGCACTAAAACCTTGGATTTAAGTAGTAGGCTGTCAATCACATTATTTAGTTGATGAATTCAAATTATTTAATAAGTAAATGATGGAAGAATTATTAAATAAATCAATTCTTACCTGCTAGATGCAACTCTCTATCCATAGTCCTACCATTGCTCAATAATGTCAATATAGTCTTGTGCATGCTCTTGATCTGCCCATCTAATCTTTCCCTGGCATTCATTATCATATTATACAAAAAGCCCATTTAAGGGTATCTCTCACCATTCATGACCCTTAGCACTCAATATAATGGGGCAATAACCTTCACCACCCTCTCATCTCACATCCAAAACTATTGATTGGTAACTATGCCCTCCACCTTATCATCCACTGTGTCAACTAGGGCATATTTACTACCCTGCTACTCCTTATTCACAAATGTCTAGTGAAGGCTAGCTTTCTCTTTAATACATTGTCGAGTGCAATATAATGCAGGGCAAATTGTGTCACTACAGGCCTTAAGATCTCACCCCTGGTGTGCCTCCCTCATCTAAGATCCATGTATGGTTATACATAAACTTAGTGATGATCTGAGTTGTCTCAATAATGTATCTGACTTTGGAAATCTTCTCAATAAAGCAGCTTATTTTTATTAATTTTAATCCAAATATATATTTTTAATTCTAAAAAAGACATGCAATGAAAAATCAAGAATTTTATTGATATGAGTACATCATCCGTAGATCTATATCATATCATGAAATCATGCCAAACTCCCAAATATTTACATAATTTCCCCATCTTTTTTCATTTTTTAAAATTTTAAAGTAGGTTAAAAAAAGGAGATAAGGAGACTGGGAGGAGGCATACCTAATTTTAAGCTCAAATCTCCATCCTTTTGGCTTCAAGTTACTGCAAAAATGGCTTCATTTCCAACAACCCTCCCTCCCCACCCCTTGGATTTGGAGAGCACCAATTTTTTCACCAACAAGTCATCAAACAGGCCTGAATGGAACTAGTTCGATATGAAAATCAGCAATTTGAACCAGTTTAGGCTGGGAATAGAACCAAATGCTCAAAAATGAATCACTTCCTGATCAGTTCAATTGGGCCAAACCGACTGATTCAATTCAGTTTAGAAAACCATGCACACAACAAGCTAACACTAATTTCCACAATGTCTCAAAAAGATACCACTAGGAGATTAATCACCATATATAATAGGGCTATTCGTGGTAGAGGTATGAGAAAGACAAATAGCATAGAAGATCTTTATAAATTTTGAAGCTAATTCATGTTTTTGAATCACTTGAATGAACCTGAATGTACCTCAAGTCAAGGATTGAAATCTTAAACGTGCCGATCCCTCACTAACTAGCATGTTCTATACCAAATTAGCGATCAAGATCCTCTCCCAAACGGTCTCCTCCAATGGATGTAGCAAAACTGGTCCACATTTGCATTGATTCATGGCAAACAGAGGAATTGTCTCACGCAAAAGAGCATCAACGATCTAATCTATGTTCACTACAATCTCCAACTTAGACTAAGTGCATTGAGGAAGTAGACTCGAGGTATGCCAATCCTTTGCATAATGACTTCGTCCAAGGTGAGGATGATTCGATGATTGGTTCGCTGAAGGGCCAGCAGCATGAACCAGAGCTGGACAAGCCTGAATCACCTCTTCGACCGTTGAGAGAGATCGCCAAGACTAGGCTCAGAAACACATGTTTATGATACAGAAATCAAAGGACAGTCTACCATCGTCAAAGTCAATATTTCACATTGGCTGGCTATGACCCACATCCTTATGGATATGAATATGGATATGCTGTATCGGATGCATCATGTCATTGATATTCTACATCAAAAGCTTCGAGAGGTACTACGTTTCAGTACCATATTCTACTATGTTTCAGCACAATCTTTGCATGATTTGGGCAGTATCATATTGCACATTAGTGCAGCATAACAAGGCATAGTGGAGAGCTAGATATGGTAATCCAGTGGAGTGGAGTCATGATGCTCATGGGAGCTAGGTTTCCCCTCCAGACCCAGATTATGAGCAGGACCTCGACATCTATGACTAGCATAGATCACTTCAACAAATATTAGATGTCAATACGTATTATTGTTACAAATTTATTATTTGAAATTTTTGTTCCAATGTAATTTAAAAACAGATCCTTCTTGGCTTCTTATGTTACACTTGCCATTAATGTAATAATATACTTTAATTTTATTATTTCATAACTTTCATTTGACAATGACATGATAAAATACTAGGAAACACGAATGAAAAGCATTGTACATGGAAAAGAATTCATTAAAATTGAGTACATCGCCTTAAAAAAGAAAAAAAAAGACAAACTATTGAAAAAAATTAGAAAAAGGGCCAAACCAGCCTGAACCATTGATATATTGCTGGTTCACTTCAGGGCAAACTGAACCAAACCAAACCAATCTAATACCAGTTCAGTACAAAACCATGGTTCAGCCTACCTTGTAAAGGAGGCCAAATCAAGGTGGCTTGGGCCTGAACATGTGCTGACGCTACTACAATATGGCATTGAGTAAAAAGGCCTTGATTGAATTTCTTTTTCTTTTCATTGCCATTTGAAAGTGGGAACAATCAAGACAAGCTTGCTCTTACTAATGAATAGATAGAAAACTACTAATATAGGCTTGCTCACAAAAATATCATTTAAATAAACCATTTACATAAGATATTACATGTAAATAAGGAACAATCCCTTATCCCAATTATATAAGAATATTCAAAAGTTCATAATTTTTTAAGCATAAAAAGTTGATTTCTTAGTTTTAATTCAAATTTCAATTTTTGGGGTTTAGTAAAAATGTCAGTTCAATTGCTAAGGTATTTTCCAAATCTTAGAAGGCTCATAAATTTATTCTACACAAACATTGCTAAAGCCCAAATGTCCTCAACGGAAGTCATGTCATAGCCCCCAAAAGCATCTCTCCTATGATAACACAAAGCAAACTTTGCTAGAATAAGATGACTCAAGTATTATAACCCAAGGTCTCCAAAATCGATATCAAGAACTATACTAATACATTACCATTATGTTACGGTATGTACCCTATGTTGAAACAAGGTAACAATCCTTTTTTTACTCGCAGCTATAGTACCATTCAGACTATAGCCCTAATGAATTGTAACAGAAATGTGCATGTTAAGATGGATATGTGGTAAAACTTTAAAAGATAGAATTAGAAATAAACATATACGAGAAATGATAGGAGTAGCCCCAATTAAAGATAAAATGAGAAAAAACCAATTGCAATGGTTTGGACATATATAACGAAGACTTTTAGATGCTCTGGTTAGAAAAAATTATCTTTTAACAATTCATGGTAAAGATAGAGATAAAGGTAAACCTAAACTAACATTGACAGAAATAATTAAGAAAAATATAACTATTTATAACTTGAGTGTCGACTTAGTCCTGATAGAGCAGAGTGGAGAAAGCATATTCATGTAGCCGACCCCATGTAGTTGGGAAAAGGCTTAGATGAGTTGAGTTAAGTTTAGTTGAGCTATGGTACCATTCAGAATCGAATAGTACAAGTTGGTACTGGGCGGTATAGGACAATTTTGTTTAATTCAAACCAATTAGTTCACATAAAATTGAACCTTGATACCATAACACTACCTTAACAATACAGTATGATGTAGCCTACAGGGGTCAGTACAATAGATCTTGTTATAATTAGTGCATTTACTCTATTTATGCACTATATTTATGATAAATTTAGTTGCTAGGACAGAGAGTTGGTGAAAGTGTAGGTGCGGGGAAGCCAATATTTCAGAAATACACTAAGGAAGTGCTTAGAAAGTAGTATAGGTTTGAGATTCCTAAAAGATTCTGAAGCAAGCGTGCCATCTTAGGTAGAAGAATCCATCTACTCAGATATAAAGTGCATGAAAAAAGACCTAAAGGGCAAATTTAAGGCTAAAATAAGCCATACTAAGGGAATGTGAGTATACAAAGCAGACTACTTGGTACCACTTGTTGAGACACTATGCAATTTAGTGTGGGTAGCCAATGTTTTGGAAACACACTAAGGAAGTGTGAAGTAGGTACAAGTTTGAGATTCCCAAAAGATTCAGAAGCAAATGTGTTGAATCCATCTACCAAGATATAAATGCATGAAAAAAGACCTAAAAGGCATATTTTAGGCCAAAATAGGCCACACTAAGGGAATGTGACAATATAGAGTGGACCACTTGGTACCGCTTGTTTAGTGCTTCCTACATTGGTCAGCCATTTTTTTGCATGATGCTTCCACGTTTAAATTTTATAGTCACAAACAAATTGTAAGTTAACATCAAGATCCGACAAAGTCGTAAAGGCAATGAAAAATTTTTCTTACCTAAATAATATTTTCAAACCAAAATTTAACCAGTATTGAAACACTTCATATAAATCTTTCAGCTTCTAAATGCAACAAACCAAGAAAGGGAGATCTTATGTTTTTCTTCCTCCTTTTATTATTTTGGGCAAAAATGGTCTGCTTTGCTTGGAACATGTGATATTAAGCAATGACTACTAACGTGTTGTCCAAAAACATGTCCAAACATAAAATTTAGCTTCACCCTCTAGATAGGTAATTTATTTACTACACATGATACAACAATTATGATTGTTAGCTGCAAACATGACTAATGCAATCACTTTTAACATCTGTTTTTAAAATTTAACAAAGTATTTTAAAGAATGTGGAATATGCTAATGCTTCAAAAACAATGTGCTCTACAAGAATCTTTAGTAAAATTATTACATTTTCATATTATCATTGTCTGAATTGATTTTTCTGTTATTATTTCTATCAACAAAAAAACTGATTGAGACCTAAAAGTATGATCTATTCTTCTTCTATATCTCCAAATTTTGCTATTATTCTCCCATCCAATTTTCATTCCATATTGCTTCTTCTGTTCCACTTATCAGTTTGATCTCAAAAGTCAGAAATACAAAATTGTGCATTAGGAGCTAAGACAGATATCAAGAAATATTATTCAAGTGAAAGAATGATTTGGTCCCTTAACAAAGAATAAGGATAAAGCGATCTCCGTAGTGTGTACTTCAAGAATAATTTGATGTCCAGGACTAAGTTCAATAATTAGTTTAGATTGAAACAAACTACAAAACTTAATGTTTCAACAAGTCCTTTGTTCCTTTAATATCAGAAAAGGCTTTTTTTGTATATATTGAACTTAGATTTTTAAAAGACAGGAAGGATCGGGATCAAGCTTTACATCTTAATACTAGATTCTATATTGGTACCACACTAGTGTAGTGTCAGAATGCTCGGTACATAGGTCGGTTCAGTACACCAAGACTCAGTATGCACCAATATCAAGTCTTAGTTTAGTACTGATATAGTATGGTACATCTAATATAGGATGGTACATACCAATAAAGCATACCATGGTCAGGATGCTAATTTCCAATCCATGACATTTAGATTAACATAGGAAAGCTCAACTCTTTTAGACATTTAGATTAACATTTGCTAAAGCACCATCAAATAGCAAATGGTACTTTATAAAATAAAATGATATATGATGTATATTGTTTGCTTATTTTTAATTTTCTTGGAATAATATAAATTTAATTAAGTTTTTAACAATTTCCAATAGAAACATCAAGAGGTGGAGCTGATAACTATTGAATTTGCCAGAATTGAAACTCATTTGATTCAATTAAAAATTAAAACCAAGTCCACGGACCTCCAAGTTGCAACATAAAAAAAGCTAAAATTATGGGAAGATATCCCATAGCGCGATAGACTGTTATGTGCTTAGAGATATTTTTGACAAGAAGATAAGGTCAGGAAAGCTTAGGCTTCAAGGCACTGTAGATGCTAATCCATTTCCAGGGCACAAGGGAAAAGCGGTGGTGAACATGATAAGCAGTGCTTGGTCACCAAACATTCACGAGAGCATTTCAAATATGAAAACACAAAAGCTGGATAATCTAGAGCCATCATTTTCAAAGGAAAAAAAAAAAGAGCAACACAAAGAACCTCTGAGAGATTGATAGGTTGTCAAAAGCCCAGCATAAAGGTCTAAAGTCCCATTCATGCAAGAGTATCTTCTAATGAAACTTTGATTGATAGATAAACAATTTCAATTTATGGATGCATGAAGTCTGAATTTAGGCTCAAAAAATTAAGAAAGAAATCTTTCTATTTATCTGATTTTGTTTTTGATGGGGGGTAGGTAAATTCATATAAGAGAAAATATTAAGAAAAATGTTTCTAATATGAAAAATATCAATCTTTGTATCTTACAGAAAATATAGCTCAAAACCAAGCTAAATAAAAAAAAGATTTATATAGCCAACCCAGCTACTTTGTGATTAAAGTTTTGCTGTTATTGTATCTATACTTATCAAGTTCATCCAACAGACATTTATTCTATAAAATCAGAAATACAAACATAGAAGTAGCAAAACAAATATCAACACTAGCATAACCAGCACCACAAAGTAATCAAGTCGAAACTAACAATTGATAGGAGAAGGATTAAGGTACACTGAACCGTAAACTGATATCGAACCGGCAATTCGAGCCAATTTGCACTTTTTTGCACTTTTTTTATTTTGTTCATAATTTTTTAATTTTCTCTTTTTTTTAATATGGTATATGAGGCTAAGAGTGTCCAATAAGCTCTCATTATCTCTCCTCCTTCCTCTTTTCTTTCCATTTACTTAAGATTTTTCATAGAAATAAGGGCAACACTCCCCTATTTAAATTCAACAAAAATATCAGAAAAAATTAAATTCCTTAAAAATAAAAAGTTAACTCTTTTTCTCAAGAACAAATTCAGAGAATTTTAAAAAATTTTGGTTTGGCAAATATCAAGTTAAGAATCTTCCATTTTTTATAAAAATCTCAAAAAATTAATTTAACTTAAAAATAATGAGAAAATAAAATAATAAAAAATTTATCTTAAAATATAGTTTGAAAGACTTTGGTCAACACTTAGTCAAACTTACAGGATTTTTAGACTGAGATAGGATCACAATAGCAATGAACCTCATATTGACTTGATATAAAGTCCATCAAAACAATAAAATTAAACTTGCCATCAAATACTAAAGTTAAAACATATCTTGGTCGGATTATGGCATATCACTAGATTGGAGGCCCCCTACCAACTTAGTGACACGTTATAGTTTGGACCCTAAGAATGCATTTTAATCTTAAAATCTTATGACAAGTTTAATTTTATTGTTTTGATCAGGATGTGAACTCATAAGAGCCCACATGCCACCCAGCCCATTACAGCTCAAAAATTCTTTAATATTTTATTTTGTTATTTTATTTTGTTCTTTTAGAACTCAAAATACACTCAAAATCTTTACATACTATTTGATAATATGTTGAAATTTCTAGACTACAAAATCATTATGAGTACATGTACCTGAATGATGAAATTTCACATTATAGTGCAAGAATTCTTCACATTATAGTGCAAGAATTCTTCAAACACAGTGAGAGATCGAGTGTTGAGTATGGCTTCTGAAAGACTTGGTAAATTGTCTTATTCTTACTCTAATGATGAGCAACAAGAACAAGATTACCTATAGTAGGAGATCTCCTTAACAGACCTATTCATTTATGTAGTTTCGAAGCTCTTTTTATTACTTGTACAACTTTGATGGATCAATATCATGGTTATTACAGACCTTTCAAATATTAATTATTAATTATTGCATTGAAATTTTTATTAAGTGTTCGTTTTCAACCAGCCAAAGTAAAGCTTTTAAGGATCTAATAGTTGTCCAAGCTAATCTAAAAGTACAGCAATCCAAAATTTTGATCAATGTTTACAAGAAACTGGTGAAAAGGAAGCATTAGAGAGAGTCCCTCGCATTTAGACAATGACTTTGAAAATTAGTTATACAATCCAGATGGGTTAAATCAGATGCTTTGTGATTTTCTTTTTTCATTACAAAATAGTTGAAGAAGATTTAATATTTAAGAAAGAAAATCTATTTTTAACGTTTAAGGCTTTTTCCTAGCTGTATAAGTGGAACAGATAGGAATTCAAGAACATTGGAATTGAGATCTGGGGTTACAACAGCAGCATGTCAACTGCAAATTCATACCTGTGCATTAATTCCTTGCTCATTCACATATATGCGGCCACATATGTCATGTCCCTGGAAAAAGTCAGCATAAAAATGGGTCATTCACAAACATTAAACTACATGGTGATGTGGGAAGTTTAACTTCCATGGTGATGGAAGAGTGCTGTCATATGACACAGATAGAGAGACAGATTTTAATAGAAGAACAGTTAGTTTTGAAAAGGATATAGAGATAACTAAATAAATTTTATCAAGTTGCGAAGTTCAATGGGAAATAAATTTTGATGAATTCTGCCCTGGATTGCCAGACATTTTTTTCGGGCCCTTGATTTCTATGTGCTTGATACCTGGTTTGTGTATAAGTGTGTAGAAAACAAGTATAACTGTGTACAGGAACAGATTTCTGCACATAAAGAAAAGGCCAAATTGTGTGCAAGGGATATAAAATGGCTAACCATCTAAACATAAATAATCAAAAGTTCGGTAGGAATTATAAAGCACAAATATTTGCATATCCTATTTGATTTTAAACACCTACAAGACCAAGAAATCCGAGTTACTGTTCATGATTATGGACATCCATTATTGTCATACAACTTGGAGAAATTACATAAGTACTGTTCAGTTTCAAGCAGATTCAATATAGCTTTTGAGTTAAGTTTCAAATGAACATTTTTCTGAATAATTGAAAAAAATACTGACAAAGCAAGCAAATTTGCCATGTATGTTAAGCAAGGTCCGCTGAACCTCAGTTGAGTACCAAACCGTCCAGTCCGAGGTGGTTCAGGCCGGTTTGGCTCTTTTTTCTTTTTTTGTCAATTTGTTTATGTGGTGTACTCAATTTTAATGATTTTTAATTTCAATTTATAATACTTTTTATCCTTCTGTTCATGTATTTATCATGTCAATATCAAATTAGAGTTATGAAATAATGAAATTAAAACATATTATTAAGTTATTAAATTAATGGTAAATATAACATAAGTAGTCAAGAATGATATGTTTTAAATTATATATAGAATCAAGAATGTCAAATATATACATTACATAAAATGAATGCATAATAAGTAATACATACCGACATCTAATATATGATGGAGTGTCTATGCTACTTGTAGACGTCGGGGTTCTGCTCATGGTTTGAGCCTGAAAGGAAAATCTAGCTCTTATGAGCATCGTGATTCCACTTCACTAGATCACGATATGCAACTCTCCTTCATGCTTCGTCATGTTATCTCTGGTGTGCAATAGAATACTCATCCAACCATCCAAAGATCACACCAATGAAATCCAACCTGTAAGCATCACGAGGCTATGGTAGTGGAACATAGTATGTTAGCTTGAAGCCTCTGATGTAAGATATCGATAAGATAATGCATCCGATGAAGAATATCCATATCCATATCTTTATTATCCATAGTAAGCATATCAGTCATAGGTTCATAAGGATAGGGTCAATCAGCCAATGTGGAATCTGATCAAGATACATCCAGAGATCCTACTCCACATGCCAGATAATCTGCATTAGCAGCTTCACATCCCAAATGATCTATCTCTTGTAAGCAACAATCCCCTAGCAAGCAATTAGATGGCACCCTATGGTCCCTATCCTGAATGGCATAAGTGAATTGGGACTCATCGGTGAATCAAAAATAGCATGGGGTTATATCTCCTATATGGCTCCCTAACCACCTGATGCCCCATCGCCGCTCAAACTATTGTCATCGCTGAGTCCCGTGCCTCTAAATTCAATTAACAAGTAGTATCCGATCCATCCTTTAGTTACTTTCTTATATTTGCAACTGAATGAAGGGCCCACTTAGAAGCGAGGGGGAGAGCCTAAAATCTAAAGAGATGCAATCCAAACCCTTTCCCAAATGGTCTCCTTCAATAGATGTGAGCATAATTAGTCTACATTTGTATTGATCCATAGCAAATGGAAGAACCATCTCACACAAAAGCGCTTCAACAACCTAGTCTATGTTCACTACAATCTCAAATTCACATGTACTGAGGAAGTGGACCTAAAGTATGCTAATCTACTATATAATGACTTTGTCTAAGATGAGGATGATCCAATAATTAGGTGGCTTGAGGGACAACAACAAGAGTTGGAGCTAAACAAGCTTGAACCGCCTCTGTGACTGTCGAGAGAGATCACCAAGGAGGCTGAGATAGATTCAAGTAGATGGGCTCGGAAACATATGCTTGCAACATAGAGATCAAACAACAACCTACCATTGGTAGAGACTGATATATCCTCCTAGAGATTTGAGAGGGAACTGCTAGGGAGAGGTCAATATGATACTCATTCTAGTTAGCGGAGTCAAAAAGCGAGAGATGAGAAGGGAAAGAAAGTAGTAGCTCCCTAGAATAGTAAGAAGGGGAAAGTAATGCTGAAAGTGGAGTAAGTGCACTTAGATTCAGAGATATGGGACTCGAGCCATACAAAAGACATAGCTCCATGCTATTCAATTCACCAATGAGACCCAATTCACTCACGCCACTCAGAATAGGAACCATGGGGTGCCATCTAACAAAGTTCACAAGGAGACTATTGCTTACAAGAGATGCTGCTCACGAGGCCGGTTAGGATGTGGAGCTATTGAAGCAAATGATCTAACACATAAAATAGGTTCTCCAGACATATCTGGATCAAATTCCATGCCAACTAGTTATAACCCACAACCTTATAGATATCCTTCATTGAATGTACCATCTTATGGATATCTTACCTTAGAGGTTTTGAGCGGTGACTATGTTCCACTACCACAATTTCATGGTTCTTACAGGTTAGATTTTGTCAATGCAATCTTTGAAAAGTTAAGTCAGCATCTTATCGCACACCAAGGGCAGCATGATGAGGTATGGAGAGCTGAATATAATGATCCAGTGGAGTGGAGCCATAATACTCATGACAGCAGGTTTCTCTCCTAGGCTCAGACTATGAGCAAGATACCGATGTCTACAAGTGGCACAAACAAATTAGAGGTCAGATTAGTATCGAATGGTTATCCAAGAAAACCCAATTACTAATTGCTGAGATGGGGGCATCATTTGGGTTGACATCAAATCCTAGGCCCAAATTACAATCAAGATCCCAACATCTATGAGCAATATGAACACACTATGAGGAACTAGATGTCAGTATGCAATCTCTACTAAATTAATTTTGCTCTATCCATTTTCTATGATATATATTATATTTTGTGTTATATATTGCACTATATTGTCTACCACATTGATTAATTGATCATACAATAATTCCGTTAAAAAAAGAACAAAATAGCATGGAAACATGAATTCTAACTATAATAATTATTCAAATATTGTCTTAAACTTTTAAATAATGAGAAAAATAAAAAAAAATTGAAAAAAAAATGGTCATAGGTGTACTGATGTAGAATGGTCTACCTATGCATACCGAACTCGTAGCCAACCAATAGGGCCCACAAACTGATTTGACAGACCTTGCTTATAACCACAAATGAGATTATTTTGCTTCCCATAAATAACAAGTAATTCATGCTTTCTTCCATACTAATCAAACAAGACTTGTATTATATATCATTTGTCAATCACATGTATAGTTCTTCTAAGACATCAATTATTCCATGTACTAGAAACTGAAATTAAACACATCATTACTATACCAAAGCAACACGCAAGATTGTTATCATGCCATAACTTTTAGTCCATTAAATCATCTTGAGGGAAAAATATTTTAAGGATTACTAGGATGTTTTTGAAATTATCAATTTAAAGCCTCCTAGAACAAAATGAAAAACAATAAGAAAAGCAACTAAATGACAAATTTAAAGATATTTTGTTCCCCGCTTATTTTAATCACATTCATAAGTTACCAAGCGAGTCTAATCTTTACCCCCAAGATGCATCTTTTCTTGGTGAGGATTCAAAATTCCCAAATAAATGAATCCACAATATCTTATGTTATGTTCCAAGCAAAATACCATGCACCTGGTTTCTTTATCTTTTGTTATGTTCCAAGAAAAATACCATGCACCTGGTTTCTTAATTTTTTTTGTCTCACCTCTTGGAAAAGCCCATAAGTATTCACTTATGACAAATTCTATAATGCTTCTGGTTATATGTGGTTGTGCCGTAAAAAACAGAAAGTCTAAAGACATAAAAGGTGATATAAGGGGCTGAATGCATTGAATGAGGGTCTTGAATGGATGGAATTGAAGCCTAATTTCTGAAAAAATACTATAAAAAAACACCCTAGCTGAACCCATTCACTTATTACTCTTCCTCTTTTGCCTATATGCAATAAGGAGAAAAAGTTCTTCATGGATTAAATTTATTCTTGGATGAAAAAAGGTAAAAAGATAAGAAACAACTTCTGAGCAAGTGTCCTTCAGAGACCATTATTCAAGATAAATTATTCATGAATTCAGTTTCAATAGAAGGAACACACAATCCACCTTTATTGATGCAAACACACCCTTTTAAGATTAGAAGGTAAAGTTTGCATTTTCTTTTAATGCAAAAGATGAAGAAAAAAATCTAACTAGTTTTTCAATAGTCTATGTTTTCATCTCATATTAATACAAAATCACATGACACTATTCATGGCAATCATTCAGGAGACCTGCCTTCCATGATGAGGATAATTACCTCTTCCATCTAGCTAACTATTTATAAGTAGCCAACTGGCCTTTCAGAGTTGATGTGCTACACTGATTGAAAGTTATTTATTGTTCGTGTTGTTCCTCTGTCTCAAGATCACACTCTTAAGCCCCACCACCATTTGTTTAAACTGTGGAAAGCCCATTATGAAAAGTTTTCGGTGGGTTGTTGACAAGTGATCATATCTGCCGGTAGATTGCATGATTCGTTACATTGCAGAATGAATGGCACTCAAAGCAGCATATTTGCATGCTTTAACTTTACATATATTTTCTCACTTTTACTTTGTTTTTGGCTCGGCATATTTAGCATACAGATTACATTTAGAATCTATACAAATACATGGTCATGAAGAAACGCACATGTCGGTGCACAAATTAAATGAACAAGAAAAATAAATAAAGAGATGCATAAAAAATATATTTCACAAAATCCATTTGAATAATCATGAAGAAAGAACGCAAACTGGCCAAAATTCCATAAAAACAACACCTGGAGGAAGGAATGGTGCTTGGAAACCTCGGCTTTTGGGTCTTGGATGAACACGAACTTATAGAAGCTGACGACCAAGACATCTTCCTCGCTGGAGCCTTGTCCTCGACTACCAAATAGGGACGAAGAATCAAAACGCCTTCTTGCTCCAGGTCCTCCCTTCCGATGTCCATCGGAGCAGCAATGGTAGACCCTCAGCGTTCTCTGTCTTGAAGGGGAAATCCGGGGGGCGGAAAAGAGAAAGAGGGGGGCTCTGAGAGGGGGACGGCGGAGCGAAGCAGCGGGCGCACCGAATAGAACGCCACGGCTCGCACAGTTGCTGCCGCTCCCCACCGTCATCCTAATATCGAACCACGGATGCTCTCCGGCTCGGCGCGACCGTTGCTTCTTATCTACAACGGCACTCTAGGGCGGGGGCGGGCTGATGACAGTCTCAGAGGGCGCAAGGCGAAGCTGCGATGGGACCACTGCCCGCCTGTCCCGACACCCTTTTTCGAGCGCGGAGACCCGTCGTGATGGATAGATATTACGATCGACCGAGAACCCGGTTTATTTTTGGATAAGATGCGGAAGCGGTCAGAAAATTTGGGGAATTTCTATCTGCACAGCTTGGATTGCACAGTGTGCTTTCTAATTTTTTTTTAAAAAAATAAAAAATTAAATTACTCTTAGCATTTCCATCTCTTCTTCTCTTTCTTCCCTTCTCGGCACCGCCTCTCCTCCTCTTCGGCATCGCCCCCCATTCCTTCCCCTGACCTCTGTCTTCTTCCCTCTCGTCCCTGGCACCGCCCCTCATGTGATAGTAAAGAGAGAGAGCGAGCGAAAGGAACATCAGGATGAAACAAAAGAGTTCAAGAAGAGAGAAAGAGATAAAGCGACACAAATTTCAAGTCAGTCCTGGGTGTCTCTTCACCTTTTTCCCATCGCATCTCTCTTCTGGTGGATCCGCTTCACGTCGTCCTCTTCACGTCCTGACTGAGCGTTTTCCTTGGCTTCACATTCTTTTCACTCTTCAATTACTGAGAGGGAGGAAGGAGAGGAGGGTGCTAAAAGTAGTTTAGGATTTTTTTAAAAAAAATTTAGGGGATGCAATGAGCAATACGTGAGGTGCAAATAGAAATTCCCAAAATTTTAGGGTAATCCAAATTTCATGCTTCTCCATAAAGCAGCATATCCGCAATTTTTACTTTTTGTTAAACGAACCCTGTTACCATGATCTAGGTATTTATTTTATTATTTTTTAAAATTATTTTTTAACTATTTGGTTTAGTTTTAGCGGACTTTGTGGGGAATTTCTATTTGCACCGCTCCGTACACCCCCACATACCCCCCTAAAAAAATCCAATTTTATCCTTATAATAATGGATCAAAATGCTCCTATTTTTATTCTCTGCATCCCTCAACAAAAGCCATAGTTATTAAAACTGAACCGGATCAACCGGTTGAACCGGGATCCGAAGGCCAAGCCGATTCGATTCTAACATAAAACCGGATATGTAAGAGACCCGAAATAACTCAGTCAACTCGTTCGGTTCACTCGTGAACCAGTCAACCCGGCCTGAACCGGGTCACGGTTTTATCAATGCTGTTTCAAATTTTCTGACCTTTGGTATTTCAAATTCCTGAGAGTTTATGGCAACTTTTTCTTCGTTGGAACGCTCGCAAGTGTTATGGAGAAAGAAAAGAAGATCATGCAAAGAAGAGCTTTGATGAGGGAAGAATAAAAAAAAGGAAAAAAAGGTGAAAATATGAAAATTTTATAGGAATCAAGACGGAAAAGTAGAGACATAAAGAGAAAATGATGAAAATAAAGAAAACTTGGATAGAAATTTTTTTTAAATTTTTTATAGAAAAAGTTAAATCAGACTAAATGGGTACACAGATTGAAAGTAAGCAAATTTTAGAGATTAAATAAGATACCAAAAAAGATTTTTTTCTAAAAAAAGAAGATTATAAAAATTAGTATTCATATGTTCATTTTATTAAAAAATAATTTTTATTAATATAAATATATTTTTTATATTAAAATAATTGATTGATGGTTCAACTGGTGACCCAATGGTTGAACCAGTGACCCCGTGACCCAAGCCCTTGGCCGGGTCAATGTCCAGACCGGATTTGATAACTATGACAAAACCGATTTAAAAGGATCTACAAATGGAAAGGTTCATTTTTTGACTTGTATCGAAATTTTTTTTCATGGTCCGCATCTTGTTTGGCCACATAGGGCTGAATAGAGGCCTTCTGTTCGGCCCTAGTTGGCCAAACAATGAGCTTCTGTTCGGCCACACCGGCTTCTGTTCGGCCAGGTGTGGCCAAACAGAAGCCTTCTGTTCCGCCACAAAGGGCCGAACAAAAGCATTGTGTTCCCCCTGTGTGGCCGAACAGAAGCCTTCTGTTCGGTCAAGATGGGCCGAATAGGGGCCCTCTGTCCAGCCCATTCTGGTCGAACAGAAGTCTTCTGTTTGGCCACACAGGACCGAACAAGGGGGTGGGGTTTAGGGCTTAGGGTTTAAATTGATTATTTTTTGACCGTGTAGGGTGATGCTTCAACCAAAGGCAGCATGATTAGCTCTGAATGTGTGATGGATTACACAAATAAATTTACAACTTACGAGGTCTGATAATTTTTTATTGCAATTGTTTTATTAGCACCCTAGGCGATGTGTAAAATTGTTTATTGACATAAACTTTTTATTGTGTAGATATTCAAGAGCAGAGAAGACTTGTGTAATTGGTGTCGGAAGCTGGGAGGAGGAATGGATTTGTTGTTATTATTAAAACTTTTGATTCGGGTACTGATAGCAAGAAACCAAGAATTGTACTTGCTTACAAGAGGAGTGGTACCTGCAGAAGTAAAAGCATAAAGGAAAGAGATCAAAGACCATGGCTAGTGGCACTAAGAAGTGTGGATGTCCTTTGCATTAAAAAGAAAGAAATTGGATACTGCAGATGATTGGATGTTAATGGTCATTTGTGGATTGCACAATTATCCGGCTGTGAAGCATCTCAAGGGGCACGATTATCAAAGTAGGAGACTTCGTTGTTAGTGGATATATCGAAGACTTTGGTTCAGCCAAAGGCCATATTATCAACATTGAAGTAAAGGGATGCCCTCAATGTTACATGCATGAAGACGATCTACAATGCACGACATAGGTGTAAGGTTGTAGAGAAAGCTGGGAGATCTCAGATGCAACATCTTCTGGGTAAATTATCCGAGTATAAGTACATTGAGTGGCATAGGAATTGTATTGAGTTTGATGTTATGTGTGACTTGTTTTGGGCTCACCCTGGCAACATAGATTTGTTACGTGCATTTCCTTATGTTTTGATAATGGATTGTACTTACAAGACGAATAGATATCGTCTTCCTCTCTTATAGATTGTGGGGGTAACATCAACTAACCTCACATTTTCTATTGCTTTTACATACATGGACTATGAGCGGGAAGATAACTATACATGGGCATTAGAGAGATTGCGCAGCGTCATGGATGCTGATGTTCTGCCTGAGGTGATAGTCACAAATCGAGACTTGGCTCTATTGAATGTAATTCAGAAGGTATTTCCTACGGAAACACATTTGTTATGTAGATGGCATATTAGCAGGAATGTTTTGGCCCAGTGCAAAAATTATTTGAAACGAAGGAGAAATGTGATAAGTTTATAATGAGTTGGAATATACTAGTGTTGTCAACCATAGAAGACGAGTATAACGATCACTGGAGTGCACTCCAGAGAGAGTTTAGTACCTATCCAGATGCTTTATGGTATGTGTCAGATACTTGGCTGAGCAAGTTCAAGGAAAAATTTGTCGCAGCATGGACGGACGCACGCAGGCACTACGGAAATGTAACAACTAATAGGTATCACAAGAAATTGATTAAGTTTATAAATTTATAATTTAATTGTGTATTTGTTATCTAACTTTTATTTAATTATATTTACTTTACTAGGGCTGAAAGTGCACATGCAAGGCTTAAAAGACAACTTGGATCAAGCCAAGGGACTTTTGAGTCATCTTGGACAAAAATTCATAGTTTGATTGAGTTGCAGCACAGTGACATCAAAGCCTCATTTGAAAAGAGTTTGACAGTTGTGCAACACAACTTCAAGCCTGCTGAATTCAAAGAACTGTGAGATTTTATATCTATAACTGCATTAAATCATATCCTCGCCCAAGCGAACCGAATCAATTCAGATGGGATTGATGAATCAGTTTGTGGGTGTGCTATTCCACGCACACATGGATTACCATGCACTCATGAGATTGTGCAGTACAGAATGAAAGGTCGGCCTATTCCCTTCAACTATAGATCCTCATTGGAGAAAACTTGATATGGTACCTGCTTCAAATATGCAAATTATGATGCTGAGCTGTGAACCAAAGTTGGATATAATTGCTAAGAAATTCAAGCAATTAGATGGGGCTTCTAAATTGTAGATGTTAAGGAAATTGAGAGGGATTGCAAGCCCAGATAGTACTTCTCATGAAGAACCTACATGACCGGTTCACGTGGCCGCACTTCATTGAAGGTTGATACGTCTACTCGCCATGATCCTTCTGCCTTTGAGTTGGTTCTCTTTGGACAAGATAGTTACTCAGATGTTATTATTAGTGAGACTGTTGAGTTGTAGATTGCAAGTTTTATCAATATACAAAGTTGTATAATGTTTGAAATTTTTATGTATAGTGCATTCTTTTTTTATTTGACTGACTGTGCCGATGCATGCCAAGGCATACCGTGCCCGTGCCGGGGCATGCCGATGCATGTCTAGGAGTATCAATTCTCAATAAGTTTATGGAAGTTGACATCACACCTCATTGTTGATTGATGTGTCATTAATTATCTTTGTTGATTGATGCTATGACCTTGCAAATTCAGTAATCCACACCCACGATCCGGCCGATCAACCCATGCCAGAGCATGCCGGCACGAGTTGGGGCATGCCAGTTGGCCTGGGCCAGTGAGTGTCGATGCTTGCCGACCTGTGTCGGAGCGTGTCGATGCATGCCGGCACAAGTTGGGTCATGCTTGTCGGCCCATGCCGATGCATGCCAGCACGAGTTGGGGCATGCCAGTCAGCCCGTGCCAGTGAGTGCTAATGCGTGCCGACCTGTGCCGAAGAATGGCAGCACAAGTTAGGTCATGCCGGCCGGCCCGTGCCGGTGAGTGCCAGCCCATGCTGACCTATGCTGGAGCATGCCGATGCGTGCCGGAGCATACCGTGCCCATATCGAGGCGTGCCGATGCATGTCTAGGAGTGTCAATTATCATGAAGTTTATGGAAGTTGACAGCATACCTCATTATTGATTGATGTGTCATTAATTATCTTTGTTGATTGATGCCGAGGTGGCCAGCACGTGTCCAGTTTAATTGTTGAACTCCACCCCATAATTAGTAAGATTATTATTAGCATGCGATTGTTTACTAATTTATAATTAGCAAGACTGTTGAATTGTATATTGCATTTGATATTAATCTTCAAATATAGACTCTGGAACAAAAAAGAACATTTAAAGAAAACTCAAACTTTCATTCAAATTTCAATGTATTTTACAAAAACATGTGCTAAAAGCTAAAAAAATACATATGGTACATCATCAATCCCCATCTCGTTGTTGTCGACACTTGTACTGTTGTAGGGATGCATGACTAGGGCCAGGTACATCAGGCTCACCTGATGAAATATGCTGACCCTACATTACCTATGACATCTGAGAAATAACATCGTACAGGTCGATCCCCTGTGATGTAACCTCTTCCCGATCCATATATGGAATGCTAGTAAAAATGTTAATGGCATCTGCAATACGTCGCCCTTGCACGTCAGCATCAACATCATCGGGACGTGATCAAAAATAGATGCTGGATCGGCTCTCTAGGGGGGTGAACTGCCAGGTGCGTGATACGAGAATACCAATCCCATATATCCTAGCACGCAATCTGATGGTCAGGTCACTAGATGGCTCCTGCTCGCTTGGCTCAGTAAGTGATCCTCCTACCTCTCCCATATCTGATCATAGAAGACGTACCGGATGCAGTACGATGCTGCTGCCGATCCTCTGCTGGCTCGCTCAGGGGCTAGTGGCGCACGGGGGATTGTTTGTATCTTGTCGAACTATCGTAGAACCCTTTCAGGATGATAGGGTTCTACGACATCCATGCACTTCAGGCATCCACTAAAGAATGCAATATCTAGGAATGGACGATCCTCTCGAATATGACAATGGGGATCCCAAACTACATGCAACAGATAAATCCTAATTAGTTTAATAATATATGATAAATCATAGAAATATATAAGTGCATGGTCTAAGGTACATACCTCATTAGCCCTCAAAACGTCCAAGGACTCGCGTAGAATCACTAAATGGTCCATCGTGGTACATGGTGGACTGTTGAGAATCCATCGGTGCATGCGGGGCCTAGCATCAGTATAATCCAAAGCTGGATGAGGAGTGAGAAATTAAAAATGCTTATAAATCCATGCATGGAGCAGCGTTATATATCCACTAATCTATCTAACAGATTCCCTAGATGCAATCTCCAACTGCCGATATAAATGAGCCAAGGCACCAGCACCCTAGGCATATGTGCTCACCCTATCCAGATCCCGAAGTAGAGAAAGATAAGCTATAGGCACCCTCGTCCCGCTCTTATTAACAAAGAGTGTGCATCCTAACAAAAATAGCAAATATCCTCACATTGCACACTCTATCCTATGTTGGTTATCTCTATCAGATATAGCATAAAAATGACTCTTCAGCCACTCTAACATTACAGACTGACCGCGTACTGATAGCACCTCCTGACATGCGTCTACCTGTGACACACCCAACAGCTCCACTAGTAGGTCCTCAGCATTCCGATCACTCATCCTATCTTATGATAGTTTCACTGAGGCACCTATGACACTAATCCCTAATATGGTGGCAACGTCATCTAACGTGATCATCATCTCACCAAAAGAAAGATGGAAGGTGTTCGTCTTGGGCTGCCATCTCTCTCGAAGCCCGAGACAAGAATCTTATCGGCGAACCGATAAGAGCAGTGCACTAGTTCAACTAGGCCCAACTGCTGAACTAATGCTCTGAACCTCCTATTCGATTGCCCCATTGCCCACCACTGCCACTCACCTACCTTGGTAGCATGGTTCATGCACTTCAATGGGGCCCGTTCCTGTAAAATATAAATGGATAATATGAATAAATTATATAACAACATCATAATAATGCATTAAAGAAAATACACTACAATAACAAACAAACAATACCTGTTGCCTCCATATGGAGGCTGCTATATGTGTCCTAAAACTAGTAAGGACAGACTCATCCTTTGGACCGCTTAGACAAGGCCCATCCGCTTCATCATCAACATTCATAGCTGGGATGCCCTCGTCTACTATCTCAGCTAGGGGCGATGGTGCAACAGAAACCTCTGGTGCAACAGGAACCTCTGGCTCAGCATGCCTGCCACGACGTCTCCTAGCAAACTCTGTGGATCTAACTCATGAAGGACCAGCATCCTTATCTAAAACATGGCATTAATCAGCATTAATACGCAAGATTAAAATATGAACAAATAAAAAATATCCAAATTTATTCTTGAAAAACTTAACTATACCGATTTATAATCAATTTAAAAATTTTACTAAATATAAATTTTTTTAAACTACTTATATTAAACTACTTATATAATAAATTTAAATTTATTAAAAAATTTTAAAATCGTAACTCTTTGGTTCTCTGTTCGGCCTGATGGGCCGAACAGAGAACACTCTGTTTGGCCTAGTAGATCAATCTGTTCAGCCTCGATGGGCCGAACAAATTATTTATGTTTGACCCTGCTGTAACAGAGAATCTTTGTTCGGCCCTGGTGGGTTGAACAAATATCACTTTGTTTGACCCAAGGCTTTGCCGAACAGAGACTCGATCCTCGACCCAGGGCTTTGTCAGAGGAGGGTGGAGGGGATGAAGGGGATCGAAGGGAGGGATGGAGGGGGCAAAGACGAGACATGGAAGGCGGGGAGGAGGCCGCAGGAGAGGGAGGGGGGGTGGAGCCGAGGGAGGCAAGGGAACCGGAGACGGTGGGTTTAGGAAACCTACCGCCACTGGTTGCTGCCGGTATCGGGAAAGGAGCTGTCGATGCCGGGAAAGGAGCAGCCGGGGATGCCGCTTGGTGCCGAGGAAGAAGATCACCGGAACGACGGTGCCGGGGAAAGAGCAGGGAGAGGGGGAAGAATGGATCGGGCGGTGCATTGAGGAGGGGTGTGCAGAATGATTTGGAAGGAGGGAGCCGCGGGGGGGGGGGGGGGGGTGATGCACGAAGGGGTAGTTTAGAATATCGATTTTTAGGAAGGGTGCAAAGAGTAATTTGGGGGTGTAGAGAGTAAAAAAATAAATTAAAGGGTGGGGGGTGCACAGAGCAAACGAAGCGGTGCAAATAGAAATTCTGACTTTGTGGCCGAATAATTGATCCAACCATTGTTATGTATCCAAAAAATTTGTTACGAGATTTACCGAAGAAACGGATAACAAGATGATTAATCAAAGTCAGACACCTCAAACAAGATAAAAGGTGATAGAGAAGGATACCTTTAGGGTGAAGGATGGAAAGAAAAAAAAAAAAAAGAAAGAAATGGGAGGAGAGGACTACCCTCTCTTCCTTATTTGGAAAGGAGGAGAGAAAAAAAAATGATAAGTTAGATTCATCTTGTTTAGATACAAGGGAGAAAGAAGGGGAAAAAATTTATGTTTACAAATCACAAGCATATATTTACCATAAGAAAATTTCAAATTAATTTGTTGAAATAAAATAAGAAAAAATAAGAAAAAAAAATTATAAACTCATTTTCCTCCCTTGCTTTACCTCTAAATTGGGGGTAAAATAATTTAATCTATTGAGGGTGAATGAAGGATAATAGCTTATTAGTTTATGGCCAAACTATAGTCAAGTTCCAATAAGACTTAATTATGTCCGCCGGCAACGTCCTTATATGGAGCAGTTGCCAATCATTGGAAACTAGTGTCCTATTTATGACAGAAGCCATGAATCTTTGACTTTTAAATTATAAAAATATTCAGGGAAGGAGGGAAGTTTTATTTCTTCATTGAGATTGAGATTGAGATTAGGGATAGCAAGGCCCAGGACGGCTGTTTCGTTCTCATCCCATTAAATCATTATAGTTAATGAAATAAAAATAAAATATTTGATTAAATAAATACTCAATAGATACACATTTGATCGTTTATATAAAAAAATAAAATTATTTTATTAATTTTTTAAAAAATATTAATAAAAAATTTTAGCTTTGATGTACAGTTGTTGCATGAATAAAAAGAATAGAAAATTTAAAACATCTTTTACTATATTTTTAGTATATATTTTATTTATTTCAAATTTTTAATATATTAATATATTAATATATATTAATTTAAATATATTATATTAAAGCTAATGAAAATAAAAATGGATAAATTGGAATGGGGTAAATAATACCGTTTTGATCGTTTACCTGTTTAGCCATTAATGATCATTTATCTGTTAAACCGTTTAGATCGAATATTCTTTGATCCGTTAGAAATGGTACCGATCGGATAAACGGTCAAACAAAACAATTTATCATTCGATAAAAATAAAAGTTGATGGATGATCGATGGGATTCCACTTCAGTGATTTCGGTTTGTTGAGACTGTTATTTAATTGTCTGTGCGATCTTTCTATTATGATTTTGTTGAAAGCATATTGATTTAATTGTGTCTTTCTAATCAAAAAAAAAAAAAAAAGTACACCTAAGAATATCTAGATTAAAAAAAATTGATTGCAAAAACTTTTATTATTACAATAATAGAGATGAAAACTATAACTGGCAATAATTTAGACTTAGGCTTACATTTTTTTTTTTTCCTGATTGCATGCCATTCTCCGACTTAATCACTTGGGCGAAGATGCGTCAAACATCTCCGCATGTCCCGTAGGATTGAACACAGAATTTGTTAGATCTATCTAAAATTTCTGAATTCATTGGTACAAGCCATCAATAATATTGATAGGATAATAGCAAATAAACCAGTAACTCTCAATTTACAATAGCTTATCGAACCATAACATCATTAGCTCCATAATAATAAATCAAAATATAATATAATAAAATTGTTTTATCAACTACCAGCCTAAACTGAAGAATAAGAAAGATGTAGATATGTTTAACTTTCCAGTATACATTCCAAAGCTCAAGTCATATCTGGACATTTGAAGAAGAAATAAGAAAAGAAATAATGAGTTATAGTTTAGTAAGTAATATCTATCTCTAATTGAATCCAGCATATCAATTGTAATATATATATATATATATATATATATCATGAAGTAACATATCAGAATCTATAGTACAATCCCTTAAACAACCACTTTTACCAAAATATATATACGTTCAATTTTTACCTACTTTAAATGTAACGCTTCTAATTCTTAATCAGAGTAAGTGATAATTCGGTAAAAATAAGACTCCTATATATATATATATATAATAAGTCTCCTATATAGACTGGGAACAAAATAATATTCCTAACAAGATCATAATAAATTTTTTTTTTACAAGCCAAAACTTTCTTATTTTTGCTTTTTACTCCTGCATCATAATCCTAAGGGACTATTTTTTCAATAAATAGCAAGATCAATTTTAGTTCTCAAAATTCTCTTAATTATCTAATCCATGGCATATTATGCATGGTAGGAATTTAGTAATAGAATTATAAGTAATAAGATATTAGTGATTTTGAGGCATACATCCACCAAAGACACCTTCAAATAATCGGAGGGCAAACATCCGTCCCTCCTTGAAGTGCATTTAAAGAATGGTCTTGTTTTAACCACCTAGTTTTTCATGGCACTCCAAAACTGTGTGCGTGCATATCCACACACACACACACACACACACACACACACACACACATATATATATATATATATATATATATATATATATAGGACTAAACAATCTCTTCGCCATGTTATTCTATGATCTAACATACTTTACACTACAAAAAAAATAATTTATTATGACGAATTAATTTGTCACAGGTACAAAAGTTATCGTAATAAATTATTACGATGATAAAAAATTCGTCGTAATACATTACAAAATCGTAGTAATATGTTGTCGTAATAACCTATTACGACGCGTTATTTTCGTCGTAATAGCGTCCTATTACGGCGATAACATATCGTCGTTATATATTTTTTTAAAAATTTAATTTAATTAAAATATTATTACGGAGACTTAGTTTCGCCGTAATATAAACCTATTACGGCGAAAACAAGTCGCCGTAATAGGTTTTTATTTAAATTTTAAAATTTAATTAAAATATTATTACGGTGACTTAGTTTCGCCGTAATATAAACCTATTACGGCGAAAACAAGTCACCGTAATAAGTTTTTTTATTTTTAAAATTTAAATAAAAACCTATTACGGTGACTTGTTTTCGCCGTAATAGGTTTATATTACGGCGAAACTAAGTTACCGTAATAACATTTTAATTAAATTTTAAAAATATTAAAATTTTATTTTAATATTTTTTATTTTGCACCTGTTACAATAATATAATATAATATTAAAGCAACGATACTAGAAATAATTTTCTAATATAAAAGTTTCACAAAAAAATTTAATAAAAGTTTTCATTCATTTCAATAAAATCATCATATACAATGTTTCAAAAAATACATAATTTAAAAAAAATACATATACTATGGAGGTGAAGTCTGCTGGGATCCACTAGGATGATATCCAGGCACTAACTGTCGTATGAAAGCAGTGAGCTCAGCAGTCGTCGCCTTTAGATCCTGGATGGTCTTCTCTTGCTGAGTGAGTTTATCCACTTGCTGAGCGAGCTTATCTTCTTGCTGAGCAAGCTTATTCTTTTGCTGAGCGATGAGCTCTCGGCACTCATGTAATTCACCCTTTAATTGTGAGTTTTCAGAAGATGAAGAACTACCTCTAATTCTCGATGTACCCTTCGGTAATGGACCCCATCCTCTTTTATAACCAGATCTAGAGCCTAAAACCTCCTCAAAAATGACATCTCATTGATTGGTTCTATTGTAGAGTCCTGTGAGGAAAGTCGCTCTATTAACTGTGCCTGCAATGAAAAGAAAACAAATTCAATATGTTTAGTATAAAACATTACATTCAATAATATTGTATTTTTAATTGATAAAACTTACATGGGTTTCTTCAGCTTTTTCATTTATCCATTGATTCTTCTTTTATCAAAATGAAGAGTATTCCACAGATGAAGTCTTGATGGCTCCTCTCCAGTAACAGGATCTCTCTGAAAAGAAACAATAATAATTTAAAACAATAATTTAAGACAATAATCTAATACAATTATCAATGTATCAATGGAATAATCTAATACAATTATCAATTGTTAACAAATAATCATTAAATTAAAGGTTTATATCCAAGTTTTTATTCAATCACAAGCTACATTTTTATAGTCCTTTAATCAACATGAGCACTTAAATATTAATAAGGACTAGGAGAAATTCATACATGTGGCAACATTTTATTTCAAAGAATCAGAAGCTTGCTAAATATTCTTGATATTGTCAAGGAACTCATTGTATATAGGAGACCATAGCTCTAATGAACTTTGGCATTAGAAAAGAGGTGATCCAATGTTTTAATTTCTAAGTTGCATCTTTGATCGATTAGTTGTACGGTAGCTATGTTAGATGCTAAGTTTCCAAGGTAATTGTAATATAGATTCCTCTCTCTCTCAAACAAATGGAGAGACTAACAACCCCTGTAATCATCCTGCATCTATCCATCTTAACGGCTGAACTTCATCCAGGCAAACGAACGCACGAAGGAGGTCCTTTGCCTAGAAGTGGTAAATGGGATGAGAAATGAAATTATAGCTGCCATTATACTATGGAGCCACAAAGAAACATCATTCTATTTTCTCCGCATGGAGAGGTAGATCATAGAGTTCGAAATTCAGCTTTCTTGGTCCACTTGCAGTAACAGAGCCGTATGACTCCATGGCTTTTTATCTTTAGTCCATCCATCAGCATCTATGAAAATAAATACCCCAAGGTAGAAGCTATGCAAAGAAGTTAAGAATATAATTGATTCATTTTATAAATTTATCATGGCCTCAAACTTTTTTAAAATTTGGTAAGAAAAGCCTGCATCCTTAAAAAAGATGGAAGATATTTCTCTAGCTAGCCCTTCTTAATAAATATATATACTGATTTCTTTTGAATTCGATATAAAAAGCCTGTATCACCAAAAAAAATAAAGATATTCTTCTAACTAATCCTTCTTAATAAATTATATATTAAAGATGTATTATTAAAAAAAAAGTTGATCTGTGAATTTCAGATGTGTACTGTGTGGGACTCAACAGGAGACTGCAGAGCATTTGTTCTCCAAATGACTTTTCCCATGATCAAATCTGTGTCCCCTGCTCAGTTGTCTCAGTTTGAGCAAAAAGCCAAACAGCCTATAAAAGCTTTGGACAAAGTAGAGGAGAGAAAAAGTAAAGGCAAAAGCGAAGAACTATTGGAATCGACTAGTTATACATTTTTACGCGGCATGTATAGGACGAAAGAAATTCCAAACTACTCCATTAAAAGGAGTCTATGACTAGTTCCATCATTTGCAAGAAAAGGAAAAAAAAAATAATAATAAAGACATTTGAGGCAGCAAACCATGGGGATATGGAGCTTTACAAAGAAATTTCAAGTAATTACTCATGAGCTGTCCACCTGAAGAGTCCCAGCTGCAAAGCTAGCTGAAGAAAGGTCATCTATGAAGCACCATCTATATTTTATTTACGGTTACAACAGAAACAATGCTATGCTTAAGAAAGGCCAAGGAGTTGGCACAATCAAAACGTAGCAAATCACACATTAGAGTGTGAACATATGTGTCAGTGGAAAGTAGCACTTAAATATTATTTGTAACAACAAGAGGAATACTCTTCTAAGGACATTATCTGCCAGAAACAATTTATCATTTTTGTGCAAATAACACCTCCATATCTGATTTCTTCATAGTACAAGAGCCACTAATCAACTCCTTTCTCAACTAAGAGCTATTAACCTGATTTATGAAACATAAACTCTAGGTAAATTTACAGACACTTCAATTATTTGACCTTTTCATTCATATAGGTTAAAAGAACATGTGATCCTTCTACCGCATTCTACAGAGAAGGACATGGGCATAAATAGAAACCAGAAAGCATGATCTAATAAGGAGATCAGATAAGAGATACTATTACTCTTTAAACTGCAACTGAAGTTTTAAGATTTTTCGATCTATAGCATGTGATGTACTTTATGTTGCATTCCTGTCCCTAAGTTTAGAACTGCTGCTTCTAGCCAACACAGCTCAAGGTGACCCCAAAAGCCTTAAAGTCTCCATTAAAAGGTTTTCTTTTTGACCTAGGTACAACTTTTTTAAAAGAAAACTAAATACAAAACTAATCAATGCGCAGTTATCACTTCAATGGATGGGATTACATGAAGATTGGATCAAATGGGTTCACAGTATTCCTTACCATATCATAAGAGTGAGCCGGTATAGACTTCGATCCAGTGAGAGCAGCATATGGCTGCAATTTTCGATTAGATTTATTTGTTTCTGATTTTTTCTACATCAAAGAATTAATGAAAATGGTTACATGAGTTTATAAAAAATATAAACTATTAAAATATTTGTATTGATGTATTTACCTTATACTCATCTGAATAAAAGTAATCACATAGAAAGTCCCAGTCACTTTGCGAGACACGAGATGGCTTATTTTGTTTTGCTAAGCTCACAGATTTTAGCCACTTATAGAATTGTCTTCTTTCATCTAATGTTAAGGTGTAAGATGCAGGAGGCTTATAAACTCTATTACCTTGAGTTTGTAACCACAACTCCCTTCGGATCCCCATTGAAGCCAGGTCCTCTCTTGCTTTATATGTGTCTTTTGTCTTACCTTCGATGCTTAATGCTTCGACCATCTCATCTTGTTCCCTTTCTGGGTCATCATCTTCATTCTCATTTTCATCCGAGACATTGCTTTCAAACTGTTCTCCATGAAAATACCATATCTGATACGTCTTCGAGAAACCCTTTAACATACAGTGTAATTTAACTAAATCAGGCTTATGCCATTTGCCATTATAACATCGCACACAAGGACAACGTATCTTCCCTTCTTCATTAAAATGAAGCCTTGCCTTTTCTATGAACTTCTTAATACCGGCATCATATTCTGGACAATTTCGTTTCTTATGTATCCAACTCTTATCAATTGGCATCGTTGGATAACATCAAATCTGAGTAAAAATAGTGAACCTCATTTAAAGAAATTCAGATTTATCTCAAAATATCCTACTCGTTTAAAGAAAATCTATAAAACTCATGTAAACCATATATGGAGCTGCATAATATATAATTAGATTCAAAGTAATTATTGTTGTTGGTAATACAATGTAACATTTTAGAAGACATAAGCCTAACTTTCGTATCAAAATTTACAAGTATCAATATGACAAGTATCAAAATATTATTAATATATTAATCTAGTAAGACATTATTGTCTTTGTCTGTTCTATGTCATATCTAAATCAACAATTGGGATTTATTTTGAGAGAGAGAGAGAGAAATAAATAGCCTCTATTTGTATTTTAAATTATACCCAGCCTGTCCCAAATCTAAATGAAAACCCAATGTGAAACCGTATTCACATTCTATGAGCATAATTAAACAATACAAATTATTCAATTACAGATAAAAAGGTGAAATTAAAGAATGCTGCAAGGAAAAATTAAAGGTATCAAGTGTGTATGAATTACCATCTCCAGAAATGATCCTATATGTATGTATGTATGTATATAATTCAAAAAACCGTATTCACATTCTAAAACTAACAAGCACAATTTCATCAGCTCTCAGTTAGCATCATCTCTTGGAAGTCATACTTGTTTAAGTCGTCTCGTATTTGCCTCTTCTTTCCTTAAGTACCTTTTGATCTATATTAGTAAGTAGTAACTCATCAATGAACCATCAACCTAGCTTAATTGCATCTTAAGTGTCTTCATTAATGATTAGAAGATGCTAAAAAAACAACTAGCACACTAGCATGGTGACATATCTTTGCTTTATTTTGATTAAAACAAAGACTTTGCTTAGGACTTAAAGCCTTCACATGAAAATGTTGTACCTGGAGGCAATTGCATTGATCATAATGAAAAGCTATAGCATAACCTACCATAACTATGACCAGTAAGCTCTGTCCTCCTAAGAGCACTATGTAGCCTAACATAGGAATTCATATAATGGCCACATTCATATATAGCACCTATCAAAATTTTTTGACATTTTTCTCACCAAGGTATTTGATAACACTTGAATGTCAAACCAAAGACTATCAAGATAGTAATTATCAATTATTTTAAGCAAATTTATTCTGAAGGAAGCTCCTAACATGAAGGTTTATCAATAAGGTATCATCACAAGAAAGATGAAGCTAAAAGTTATATTCTTGTGGTCACTAAATCTGAATTAATAGTTCAGTGTTAAGAAGCAAATAAAAAGTTTCCCATACACAGATCCCATTAGTTCTAGACAAACATTCTCAATTCAAAATTCTTCGCTAGCTCCAATCTATTACCTCTAATCAGAAGCCAACAAACAACAGTTGTCTGATTTTCACCATTGCAAGAGTTCAATCTTCTTCCACTCATCTGGTTGAGGATTAACAATGTATTATTGTCTAATACTTGCTTTCCAGTTGACTAGAATATACTGCTAGCAACCATAAATATAGATTTGGAGGATGTTAACATTGTCAAGACTTTTCTCTCTACCAGGAACATTATAGTTGTTAAACTAGCATAAATGAATCGCTTTTCTCTAGGCCTTTAAGCTATGAATGTTTTCTTTTTAATAAAAAAAAGTACAATGTTTTTTTGATAATGCCATCCAGATGATACTTTCAGGATATTATGGTCTTATATTATAAGTGATAGCCTAAGAATTATAAAATCCCCTGCTATCTTAATGTTTATATTGCTTACCATCTATTTTTGGATGTTCGTTATTTGAAATTGAAAATTTTGAATTACTAATGAGCAAGAAGGTCGTTGTTTGCTTTCTTAGATGTTTTCTTCCACTTGTCCAATAGGACACAATGGTACCATAAATGGACAAGGTCAAGCATGGTGGACAAAATTTCGCAGGAGACTTCTCAACAACACTAGAGGGCCTCTTGTGCAGATCATGTGGTCTAAGGACATAGTTATTTCCAACATAACCCTTCATGATTCTCCTTTTTGGACACTTCATCCCTTTGACTGCAAGAATGTTACTGTCACAAATGTCACCATCTTGGCTCCTGTTACTGGAGCTCCTAACACAGATGGAATTGATCCAGGTTAGCATGCATTTTAAGGCTCTACCATCTTTATTTTTCTCAGTATGATGCAAACAGCCATTTGCAGAGATTAACAGATATATTTGATTTTTTGAAAGTATGAAATTCAGGCATATGCTTGTACATCTAGTTTATGCTATCATATACTTTATTTTTCTGGAAGGTTCTTAATATTTTCAACAAATTCACAAAGTGTGAAGCCATGCTGGAATTCTGTCTTCTTGTCAACCAAACATTATTCGACACTGCCCACCCCCCTCTTTTTCTGTTGCATGCTTTGTAAGATTCTTCAATAGAGCCATTACGTCAATAATTTATACTTCTACTACTCCTTGATGGATGAATATAGTTTGCATGGTGTAAGAATTATTTGATAGCTTTTTTCTTTTCTATCTGTTCAACTTTTCAAATCTTTATTACTGCTGATGGTCTATGCAGATTCATGTGAGGATGTGGTGATAGAGAACTGTTACATATGCGTAGGCGATGATGGAATAGCCATAAAGAGTGGTTGGGATCAATATGGAATTGCATACGGGCGTCCATCTACTAACATCATAATCCGCAATCCAACAACATAGATCAAGAACTCCGAACGCACTAGCCAAAACCGAGCAATAGAAATAAAGCACACAGCGGAAAGAAGGGGAAAAAACCCATCAAAAAGAAGGGGAAAAAAGTAATCGACCGTAGAAGGGGAAAAAACCCATCGGAAAGAAGGGGAAAAAAGTAATCGATCGTGTGTTTTTTTTTTTTAAAACAAAATCAATCACAATTTCATTGAGATAAACTTACCTTTTAATTTCTCAGTGGTTTTGAGAAACAACCTCAAATCGTCTCCAAATCCTTTTCAAATCCTCTCCAAATCCTTTCCAAATCCACTTCAACCTCCAAATCTGAAGAGATAACACCAGCATTACTAAGATTCTGGTTTCGGCACCTTCTCCTCTGGCTAAAATCAAATTAAAAAAAAGAGATGTAGTTGGAAATCCACTGCACCTTCTCCTCTGGTTCCGGCGTCCGGGATGTGGCGGCGGAGAGGAGCTCCCGGGGGTCAGCGGACGGACTCTCTTCTGGTTCTGGTGTCTGATGGTGGGGGGGGGGGGGGGTCGGCGGACGGAGTCTGGGTTTAGGGTTTCAGGAAGTCACGCGTGCGAAAGAAAATTTCAGCGGAGAGAGAGGGATTGACGAGGTGGAAATAAGTATTATCATATTACGGTGAAAATAATTTCATTGTAATACAAGTAATTACGGTGACAATTAACTTTCGCCGTATTATAATATTTTTTTATTTTATAAGGCTTTTTATTATGATAAAAAATTATTTCTTCGTAATAAATAGAAAAAAATAAAAAAATTAAAATCTTAAAATTTAACCTGGAGCTATTACGATGAATTATAAAATTCATCGTAATAAGGCTTTTTATTATGGTGAAAAATTATTCGCCGTAATAAATAGAAAGAAAAATAAAAAAAATTAAATCTTAAAATTTAAATTGGAGATATTATGATGAAGTATAAAATTCATTGTAATAAGTCTACTTTATTACAGCGCAATAATATTTCACCGTAATAAATAGAAAGAAAAATAAAAAAAAGTAAAATCTTAAAATTTAAGCTGGAGCTATTACGATGAATTTTATAATTCATCGTAGTAAGGCTTTTTATTACGGCAAAAAATTATTTCACCGTAATAAATAGAAAGAAAAATAAAAAAATTTAAAATATTAAAATTTATCTGGAGATATTACGATGAATTATAAAATTCATCGTAATAAGTCTACTTATTACGGTGAAAAATTATTTTGCCGTAATAAATAGAAAGAAAAATAAAAAAATTAAAATCTTAAAATTTAACCTGGAGCTATTACGATGAATTATAAAATTCATCGTAATAAGGCTTTTTATTACTGCGAAAAATTATTTTACCGTAATAAATAGAAAGAAAAATAAAAAAATTAAAATCTTAAAATTTAAGCTGGAGCTATTATGATGAATTTTATAATTCATCGTAATAAGGCTTTTTATTACGGTGAAAAATTATTTCACCGTAATAAATAGAAAGAAAATAAAAAAATTAAAATCTTAAAATTTAACCTGGAGCTATTACGATGAATTATAAAATTCATCGTAATATGGCTTTTTATTACGGCGAAAAATTATTTCGCCGTAATAAATAGAAAGAAAAATAAAAAAATTAAAATCTTAAAATTTAAATTGGAGATATTACTATAAATTATAAATTTATCGTAATAAGTTTACTTTATTACGGCGCAATAATATTTCACCATAATAAATAGAAAGAAAAATAAAAAAATTAAAATCTTAAAATTTAAGTTGGAGCTATTACGATGAATTTATAATTCATCGTAATAAGGCATTTTATTATGGCGAAAAATTATTTCACCGTAATAAAATGAAAAGAAAAAAAAAAAATTAAAATCTTAAAATTTAACATGGAGCTATTACGATGAATTATAAAATTCATCGTAATAAGTCTATTTTATTACGGTGAAATAATATTTCATCGTAATAAATAAGTTTTACGATGAATTTGATTTTTATTTCACCATTATAAATAAACCTATAACGACAAAAATATTTCGCCATAATAGGTTCGCCACAAATACCATACTTTCTTGTAGTGTTAGGTAGTGTTTGAAATAGGGGATAACAGGGGATATCCAGGGGATATCCCCTCTTATTCCCAAAACCATAACTATAAGGGATAGCTGGGAATAAAGTTAACCAAAGGGATAATCCATGGTTAACCATGGTTAACCATGGGATATCCCCTCAATTTATTCCCTAGAGAATGCAAGAATAGCTGGTTATCCCTTCAAATAAAAGTAAAAAAAAGTTATCCCATGGATTTACCTTTTAGCATTTGATATGATCAATGGGATAGTCAAGGGATATCCCTAGGGATAAACAGGGGATAAACTCTATCCCATACACTTATCCATGGATAATATTTTTTCTATCAAACACTACCTTAGTGGTGAACAAAGCATGTGGAGTCATCATGGATGGACAATCAGATAATCAAAGGCCAAGACAAACGTCCCACTTCCATCTTGTTTGGTCCTCAGTTCATGGCATCTAGACTCTACCAACTTTGTTCGCTTGAGGTACAATATGACTGCATGCATCCCTTTTCCACTATGAAATATGCCAAGAGATCATGACAACCAATGTTTGATCTATCTATGTTCATCCTTGTTAGGATCTTGAACTAGGCAAAGCATTAGTCAGGGTTGGTTCATTGTTTCAAGAAGATCTATCGAGCACACCACCATTTTGTAAGGGCCAATATGGATCGGTTGATACAATCTACATCATATGTCAGCAAGATGCAGCAATTGCAGAGGATTTTCAACATTGGATGATTAAGAACAACCCAGTAAAAGAGGTGAAAGTTATTGAGGGGGCAGACCATATGGTGATGCTATCAAGGCCAAAGGAGCTATGCCAATATCTCTTGAACATTGCCAATACCTATGCTTGATTGAACATGTTATTTCTGGCTTGGTTCCTTCTTCCAACTGCCATTGTTGCTCTTTTATCTTGTTTGTGTTACCGTTTTGCTATTGTTTGATTTCCATGTTCTAGTTTACCTTGCTATAGAACATTATAACTAATAAGCAAGGGTCCTTTGTTGATGAGAGAAGTGGCTTCAACTATATCAAATAGTGGCAGTAGTTGTGAATTATTGCAAAAGTAGTGAGTCTCTCTTTCTCCGTTATCTAACACTACAATAATTTTTAGAAGAGGCGACACTAAAAAAGTTATTTTCTGATACTTTTTAACATTGAAAAATAGCATTTCGATAATTCTTAAAGCATCGGAAATGAGAAGTGGAGACAAAATTTTTTGATGCTTTTAAAAAGCATCGGGAGTGCCGACACTTTAAAGCATCGCTATATTTATATTTTGCCGATGCTTTAAAAGCGTCGGCATATTTACATTTTGCCGACGCTTTAAAGCGTCAGCAACTGAAATGGTGCAGAGCGGCAAAGTTATATTCTTGTAATCATTTATTTGATATGTTTTATTTTCTGATTCAATTAGGAGATCAAATCAGGTGAGGCAGTTGGCCTTGGACAAGCTAAGATTAGCTTAAGATAGGTTGTGTGCTGGTGAACCTGTGAAAACCGACTGGGTTTGTTGTAATCCCATTGTAAAACATCAAGTTTGGGTTCATTGTGATCCCATTGTAAAACAACAAGTTTGGGTTGTGATCTTGTAAAACAACTCGGCTGTAATAAGGGTGATTATAGTGTATGCCCAAGAGTTGCTTGGGACTGGATGTAGGTGTAGCTAACACCGAAACACTATAAATCCTTTATGTTTGTCATGCTTATTTCTTATTCCCTTCACTCTATTTTATATTGTGCTTTGCATTCTTAACATCACACTCACTACACTCTCTTGGTGCACTTTCACCTTAGAAAATTAATTTTAATTGTCAAATTTTTAAGAACCCAATCCACCCTTCCCTCTTGGGTTGCCATCTGGGCCAACAAAAAGAGAATTACAGAATCTACCCCCTCATCACTCGCAGCCTCTTAGAAGTACCGCCCATCCCTTAGGAAATCATGTCCATCGTCTTCTCAAATAGAGCATTGTCGATGCCAGCCTGGGCAGTTGGGGGCGCTAACAGACCCGGTGCAGCTGGGTTCCTCCTCTGGATGAACGTTCCTAGGTGGTCACACTGGATGAGGTCCTCAATCGCCTTCTTCAGTTGGCGGCAGTCTTCTGTGTCCTGACCATGGTCCCGATAGAAGCGGCAGTAGAGGTTTTTGTTACGAGGTGCTCCTAGCTTCAAGGGAGGAGGGCGCTGAAGATACGACTCACCCTCGATTTCCATCAGGATGTGGGATATCGGGACGAGCAGAAGGTTAAAGGGCCCCTCTCTGGGGGCAAGGTGCTGAAGATAGCGGGAGTACCAGGCGCGTGCAGCCTTCCGAAGGGCAGGAAAGGCGATGCAGAGGAGGGAGTCAGTCGCCCCCTGGACCTGCATGAGGACCTTGTAGCTCTTTAGATGGTCTACGGGGTCAATGGTGCCATCGTAGGGGTCCAGCTAGGGCAGGCGGAACCGGTTTGAAATCAACTCCTGCATAATACGGCAAGACAATGGGAGGTGGCTATCATAGTCCGCCTTCAGTGGGATGGTGATTCTGCGGCTGAGCTCCTTCAGCCGCTGGTTATACTCATCTAACCGTCGCTCGGCCCGGCGAGCCATCCGACCATCGAAGGACTCCTCCCGCGAAGATCTCGAAGACGGGGAAGGGTGGCACCAAGGATGATGTCCCCGCTCGGTCTCCTTCCCATGCCGCTGCTTGGGGGAAGTGCTAGCATGGTGGGAGGGAGACCGGGGCCTCTTGGAGGCCTCCCGGCGGTGATGCCTGGGCAAGGCACGGCGGCAGTGGGTCTCTCACTGAGGGGATCTCCCATTGGTGGACTGTTGACTGGGTTGAACCATCCCCGCGCCCGGTGAGAGTGGCCTTGGGTGCTGCTGCACGGCCGCTGGCTGTTGTTGCAGCTCCTGGACCGCCGCCACATGTGATTGGACTTGCATGGTAAGGGCGGCGATTCAATCGTCCTGAGGTGGTGGCGATGGCTGTGCAGGAACATTAGCTTGGGAAGTTGGGAGACTAGTCTCGAGCTACTCTTCTCCGTAGCGATGCCCTCTAGCATGGCTGGTGAAAATCTTCTGGGCACACGTCACTACCATCTTCTTATTTGCTCAGGGGAAGGGAAGTCTATAGATGGCTGGTTCGAAGCTTTCTACTTCTCCACCCCCCTTCCTGGCATGCCAATCTGTTGCCGCCAAGTCATGTTCCTCGAACGTCGAGTAACAGAGTGGATCCAAAGGATGGTGAGAACAGTTCGGGAATCTCCTAATTCATTCTCCTCGACAAGATTCCTGCAAGAAAGTCCTTAGAGACTGGTTGCACTGGTGGGGATCCTCCGACACTCAAGTGAGCAACTTGAGAAACAGTGATGAATAGTGGACTAAAAGACTTTAGCCCCCAAAACTTAGAGTTCAGATCTCTTCTCTTATTATGAGTGATGGTTCTTATACCTATCCAAAAGTCCCTTTTACCCGCTTTTGGAAGGTTGTTGATTTTGAGACGTTATTGTCTGATAGCGGACAACGGCAAGGTGGACAGAGACAGGCTGCAACCATCCCTGAGTTTGTCAGGGATAGCCCTGCCTGTCAGCTTCCTTCCAAGTGCGGCGTCACAGGTGGTAGGTGGGCTAGGTCACGTTAGGCATGCACCGTAACTGGTAGTAGCCACGTGCAGTCGTAGACGGTTAGTGGACCACGTCATAGTTGCAGGTGGTTGGTTGGCCATGTGGCAGTTGCAGATGGTCTGAGGTCGAGGGAAACCCTGGAGTTCGAGGTCGAAGGGGACCTTGGGGTTCGAGGCCAAGGGGGCCCCTGGAGTCCAAGGCCGAGGGGGCGTAGAATCCGAGGCCAAGAGGGCCCCTGGAGTCCGAGGTCGAGGTTCCATCAATCGCCCTATCCGTTAGCCCTAATGTGACTTGATCAGCCACATCAATTATGATATATATATCCCATAACCACTACTAAATGGCATTCGTTATTTGATAGTTATTGTATTACAATAATTTATATGAAAATTTATAGTTATCATATTTAACATCAACATTATTTATCTATATAATCTGATACCATTTCAAAAATTAAAATATTTCAATAATTAATACAATAATTTATTTATTCAATAAATAGTTTAGAAAAAATAATTGTATTGGTTCAATAATGATCGAGCAATGAAACACATTATTTATTTTATTTTTTCTCTATGGATGTATGTATGTATGTAAAATATTATTATTATTGTTGTTATTATATTTAAGCTCGGAAGGGGACTAATGGTCACTTTTATATCTTTATCCACGTCATAGTAACTGTAGCCTACCCTAATTGAACTTCACTTCTTAATCAAATTGAATCTTTCTTTTTTTTTTTTTGGTACAGACGGGCAATCACACAAGTCTGGTGTGAGTCAACCCAGATACATCAGAATATAAAATTTATGACAAAACAGGAGGGCAGGGGTCATCTCTACTCCATATCCTATAGCCCACATGTTGAGCCACAGCAGCCGCCGCTCAGTCCGCCGCCGAATTGGCTTCACGAAAAACATAACGAATCTGGACAGTATCCACTTCCTGAAGCATAGACCATATATCCCTAAGAATCAGATTAGAGGATGCTTCGGGAATACTTTCCTTCCGCAACCACTGAATAACTGTCATGGAATCGCCTTCAATCACTAGTCTCTGGGCTCGAAGAGTCTGAGAAGCATAAGAAATACCTGCCCAAGCAGCATAAAGCTCGGACATAGGGACAGAAGAATCTAGGGAGCCAAATCCTTCAGCCGCCAGCATATCACCCTGAGGCCCACGGATAATGAAGGCCGAACCAGCCAATCTACCACGGACACTCCCATCAAAGTTGATTTTGACAAACCCTGGAGGAGGGGGCTCTCAGGAAATGAAAACCGTACAATGATTCGCTGTCGAAACAGCAGGGGAACCCCAGAGGCCAGAGATGTCATAACCAACCGATAGAGTAGCACGGGCACAATCAGCGGATATGGATCTGATCTTCCTCACCAGCCGCTGAGGAGATATAAAGTCCTCAGAAAATATGATCTGGTTCCTAGATAACCAAATCTGGTAGGTCATGGCCGCCCAAAGACCCGAGCATGCTGAGAAGCCATCCAAAGATCCTGAAAAAAGAGAGGATGAGGGGAACCAAAAGCATCCACTCTATAAGCATAGCCCACCAGGTGCCATATCTGACTAGCTCTAGGACATATGAAGATTGCATGGTCTGTAGACTCATCCTCCAAAGCACACAGGGGGCAGGTCGGCTGGATAGAGACACCCCTACGAGAGAGCAGGGCATATATCGGAAGGCAGTCCAAAAGAAGCTTCCATAGAAAGAGCTAAACCCTAGGAAGAGTGGGGAGCGACCATATCCAAGCAGCATCCTTCGTTACCTGGGGCTGAGGCCTGAAGATCTTCATCAAGTCCCTGAAAGGGGCCCTAGAGAGGGAGGATCGCTACCATAGCCTAACATCAGCCGAGGGACCAGAGATAAGAGGAATGGATAAAATCCGCTGCGAGAGTTCCTTTCCAAACAGACTGGTCACCAAAGGGGTATGCCAGGAGGGGGGATCAAATGAGATTAAATCCTTAACCCTAAATCGGTGGAAACATCAATACCGAAAAATGAGGGCCATCGGGATAGAGAGAGCTCAGAAATCTAAGAATCCTGAATAGCGTCAATAGAATGACCATCACCAATCATCCAAGAGGTATTCTTCATGATGGAGTCTCCAAACTGGCAGACCTCCTTCCAAAAGGAAGAGCACCCCCGGGTGGCATTATATACTCCCCAGCCTTCCAATCACCATATCTCGCTCGCATAACGGAGCTCCAAAGACATTGTGGCTCCAAAGGAAACGAAAAGCATGTCTGGCCAATAAATCTTGATGCCTTACCTTCAGGGATGGGATCCCGAGACCTCCTTCTTGAATTGGCATACATATAATATCCCAAGATAAGAGATGAATACCATGCCCATCTTGCATAGATGCCCATAAGAAATCTCTAAAACATCTCTCGATCATCCTTAAGCAAGTAGTTGGGATAGCCACATTTGACAGCATATAGAGCGGAAGGGATGAAAGAACCGACCGACAATGATAACCCTAGCCATCATAGATAAGCCAGTAACATGTCAACCATCGATACGCTGGTGGACCCGCTCTCAAGATCCACAAAGTCAGCACAACGAGGTCGTCTACCAGTCATGGGGATCCCCAAATACATAAATCGATCGGTCTGAGTAGAGATTGCCAATCGATTGATGATAACCTCCCTGATTGATCTGGAAGTCTTCGGGCTGAAGCAGATAGAGGACTTCTGAAGGTTGACCTTCTGACCCGAAGCTTGACAATAACACTGAATAATGGAATCAAAGGATGCCGCATTATCAATAGAGGCCTGACCCAGGAGGATACAGTCATCAGCAAAAAAAGATGAGAGATGGAAGGTCCCTCATCCCCCATCTTGAATGGGACAATTCTCTGGTATTGCTGAGCCTGATGGAAAGCACGAGAAAATCATCCACAGCCAATATGAACAAGAGGGGGGATAAAGGGCACCCTTGGCGTAATCCACAGAGGAATGGAAGAACTCAGTCAGTCCCCCATTGATGATGAGAGAGAAAGAAGGCCTATGGATGCAAGCCATCACCCACTCAATAAATGTCTCATCAAAACCGAACTCCTAAAGGGAACGATACAAGAAGGTCTAGCTCAATCTGTCATAAACTCACTTCATATCAAGCTTGACAGCCATAAGGTAACTTCTGGCATGGGCTTTATGGAGATCATGCATAAACTCCTAAGTGATGAGAACATTGTCTGAAATAGACCGTCCTCTGAAATGTGACGGGGAATCACTACCCGGAGGCGACTGGCTAAGAGACGGGCACAAATATTGTACAAAGTAGTACATAGACTGATAGGCCTAAAATACTGAGGAAGAGAAGCATCCGAGCGCTTGGGAACAAGAGTAATAAGAGTTCTATTCCAATCCTCAGAATGTTCTTAGATTGGAAAACAAATTGTATAGTCTGAACCACCTCCTGCCCGACAATATCCCAGTAGTAACGAAAAAAGAAAGGCGGAAATCCATCCGGCCCCGGGGCCTTATCTGGACCGAGCTCCCAAACGGCCTGGCGAACCTCCTCCGCATAAATAGGCCTGACAAGTCTGGCGTTATCCGAAGAGGACACCTTCCTGGAATCAGATACTGGAATAACCGGAGCTCCATCACCACTAGAATCAGACCATCTAGACTGGAAAAATGGAGAAGCTGGGACCGGATAGAATGAATATCCTCTTGATAATTCTCCTCAGCATCAGCTAACCTCTGAATCCTGTTAGCTGCTCGCCGCTTCAGAGTAGCCTGATGGAAGAACCTGGTATTACGGTCCCCTTCCTTGATCCACTGAACCATGGATCTCTGCCTCCAATATAACTCCTACTAGCGAAGAAGGGAATGATGCCGAGCAAGGTTCTCCCACAACAAGGAGAGATCAGAATCCAACAGAAAACCATCCTGGTCCTCCTTCGACTGAAGGCCACATATAACAGCTTCAGCCTGCTCAACTTGCCTGACCAGATCCCTGACTTCGGTCTGTTCCATCTAGAAAGTCTACGTCTGGCCAACATAAGACAGCGAGATAACCTATAGGTAGCATGACCCCTGATAGGAAGATGCCAAATTTGAGAGATGATAGTCCAAGCAGCAGAATGGACCGTCCAGAATCGTTCAAATTTGAACTGTTTCCTCTGCTGTAAATCAGCCTCCAAGGAAATCAAAATAGGACAATGATCCGAGGCGATCCTGGGGAGGTGAGTAACAGAGACAGCAGGGTACATATGGAGCCATTGAGCAGTGGCTAAAGCTCTATCAATTCTCTCCCATACCTGCGCCATCCCCAGCCGGTTATTACACCAGTAAATTGGGGCCCCGAGTACCCAGATCCATCAGCCCAGAAGACCCGATAAATGACCTAAATTCAGTAATATCAGCAGAGCTGGTGACTCTTCTACCCCTCTCTTCCCACTGGCCTCGGTAATACAATTGAAGTCACTAGCAATGATAGAAGGAATCCCTTGAGCAAGAAGGGAAGTCAGCTCAGCCCAAAGAGTCCGCCTCTCTCAGTAGTCCGTACTGGCATAGACTACCGATAGCAACCAGGGGCAGAAGTCCCTTCAGAAACAACAAGGCCAATCTGCTGATTACAATGATGAAATGCATCAATCATGACAGCAGAGTCATGCTAAATAGCCAAAATGCCTTCAGACAGACCCTCAGCCTCAACCGCATAAGAAGACCAGGACCGGGCAATCTGCCTCCGAAACCGCACCAAACTGTCTCCAGACAACCTGGTTTCTAATAGGACACATATATCAAAATTATGAAGCTGTATCAATCTACCAAAAGAGGAACGGAATGAGGGCTTATTAGCACCTCTAACATTCCAAATTAGGATCTTCATATTATTATTTGGAGGTAGTTGGGACCGCCACCTGGTCTCTAACATTAAACTATCCGAATGGTGCCCTGCGGACCCCGATCCATCCACATCATTCTGAATTGAGCAATCTTGCAGGACCTCTGGGTCAGCCAATATTAGATGACCCCTGGCCCAAAAGCACTGCCGAAGGTGGCTCACTCACAAGGTCTACAGGACTCTCTGAGATGACCATCACCTCCTCTCGACCAGATACCTGGCCACAAGAGGGTAGGGGCAATCCATGTGAAGAAGGAATGAAATCCACTCTGCAGTTGACCATTTTGCCCTTGCCTTTCCTTTCCGCTTATCCAGTTTGGGGATAGACCTGGGAGGCAAGCAATCAGCTGGTCTCGCCCACTTGAGGGGGCCCGAGACCATAACACAATTCTCCTCATGGCCAACATCATTGGAAACCAAATCCAAAGATGCAAATGGATTATCAGTAACCAAAGATTGGAGCTTCACAGATTCAGAGGATCCAATCAGTTTAGCCTGCAATTTCTCCGTTTCAGCCTTCTTAAAACCGGCACGGCCTTGGAAAACCGGCACGGCCACCAGAGGGGAAGAATCCATCTCCCCTTCCTCCAAACCAGCACATTCTTTCCTTTTTCTGGGCCCTTCAAGCCAACAACCACCTGGAGACCTAGCTCGGCCATAGAAACATCACCAAACTTCCCTCCAACCAGTGCTTGCTGGATTGAAACAGACTTCACAGAACTAGGGGGGCGACGATGACTCAGCTTCGACGGAGCCTTCCAACCCTCCTTCTGGCTCAAATCCGTTGCAACCGGCCGAGGGAATGAACTGGGAACAGAGGCATTAGAAGAAGGCTTGCCCATTGAAGAAGCTAGCTTACCCGGTGGAGCAACAGGAGACCTTCGTTGACAAACCGCTGCCATCCACAGCCCAAAGATGAAGCTGCCGACTGCATCATCTTTCTCTGCCATGGCCTCCTCCGTGCAAGGACCATCCAAATGCAAGGATCCGCATTTCGGACAGAATCCTTCGAAAGCCTCAAAGGCAAAATTGCTGCCAGAAGGGTCCCCGAAGCCCCTGACCTGGTCCCAGGCCGGAGAGGGCAGCGAAGATCGACTCTGATCGCCACTCTGGCGTAACCTCCCCTGTTCTTGGCCAAAGTCGTAGCGTGCACAGAAGAAGGACCCTGCTTGCTCGAGATTGCTCTGAGAGTGTCCACCTTCCAGAACTCCATAGGAAGGTTGGGCAACCTCATCCAAACCAGCGCCATGAAATGGAATTTTTGGCCGGGAAGAATTCCGGATGCCAGGCTTTAGTCGCTATTATCTGTCCGTTGATCACCCATGGCCGATTGAGGACCATTTCACAGGCCACCGGATCTTCAAAACGAAAGATGCAGCAGCGAAACACAAAGAAACAGGGACGATAGCTCCAAAATCCCAGCGCGTCTAAATTCCCGGATGTAAGCTTCGATCATCACCCACTTGATGAACGAACGGGCCAGAACAGCACAGTGCTGCCACCCCGCCATCTCCTCTTGCAACTTTGACTCCGGAATCCGCACGACCTCCAAAAATCTGGCCTCCAAGCTCGCCACCTCCGCCGGAGAGGGGGACGAGGAAACCCAGGCAAACCCATTCTCCGAAACCCGACTCCTGGACGTCCGATCCACCATACTCCTATCAGAAGCCATAGAGAGACAGAGGAAGGGGGGACAGAGGTCGAGCAGAAGCACAAAGCAAGGCTGTTGGCCCAGATGGCAACCAAGAGGGGGGGGGGGGGGTGAAGGGTTCTTAAAAATTTAAGACTTTTTAGATGTTTTTACAGCGCTCAGATGTGCAAGTGAGTGAAATTAACTTCGGATACAAGGCCGACCTCATTAAGGCGGAAAATGCCTCCTCAACACCAGCACCCGAGCTACTGGGTTGACCGTCCCCGCCTGAGGGACCGGCCGGGGCAACCTCCGTCTGAGAGGCCTTCAACCTCCCAGCCTCTTCTACCAAGGCCCTAGCTTGGGTTTCTTCAGATAGTTCGGCCAGCCCAAGCGCCAGCCTCCCCAGAATCTTTTTCGAGGGAGCTCCCAATGCGGAACTCCCACCTTGCTGCGTCCCCTCCTCCGACGCATCCTTCCCGGTTACCGCCACCTGCATCTCCTCCGCAGGCTCCCCCGAAGCCTCGGTCCGACCCGCTTCTTGACCCATCGAGGGCGGTCTGACCTCGCTACTACTGGACTCCCCTGGAGAGAGACCAAGGGGGGACTCCCCCTGAACCTCCTCGGCTGCAGCTGTCCCATCTCCCTCTCCTGCTGGGGCCAGTGGTGATCTCGCGGGGACAACAGGCCCCTCAAAATGACCGCCTCTGCCAGATCCGTCGCTGGTTCCTCTTTCAGGGGGACGCGGTCGGACGAGCCAACGGAGCCTCGTCTGAGCTATCCGATATCTCTAACACGGGAGGACAAGGATCACGGCTTCTCTCCCCAAACCTCCCTTTGCCCCCGGCGTTCCTGTCACAACCGCTCCGGTGTCCGGCGGGCTTCTTGCGGAGGTATGGGCCCTTTTCTCGGGCCTCCCGCTATCGCGCCACTGCTCTCCCCTGGCGCTTTCCTCTCTTCCTTTTAGAGAGGCTCGATAACGCCGACCTCTTGGCTGAAAATGAAACACGGGCGATCAGATCCAAGCACATTCATCGAGAAAAACGCAACAAGAAAGGGACAAAAGAAGGGATTCACCTTGGGTCTAGGGGGCTGAGCCCTGCTGCGAAGAGGGCCTCCTCCGATAGCAGGTCGTTAGCTGAAAACACTCGGCCATTGCGAAGGACGTCCAAATCCCTCTCCTCCTGCGCTGACAAAACTGGATGCGTCTCTGCATCCCTAGCAAAGTTCCCCCATTTCCGAGGGAAGCCGGATCCAATGTTCCCCTCTGCGATAACGAACCGGCTCTTCCATCCCTTGATGGAAGATGGCTTATCCACAATACGTTGAAGGACCTCCGGGGTCCAATGTACGGCCACTCTATTTCCTCCCGGTATCAGATGGTAGCAGACACAAAAAGGGGAAGAGTGGCGACAATCTGAATCTGGTGGCACATCGAGATGAATCCGATGATGCTCCGCCAACTATTTGGAGCCACCATCGCCGGGCAGATGTTGTAGTGGGTCATTATCTCCTTCACCAAAGGATGGAGAGGGAAACGAAAGCCCGCCTTCAAAATGTCTTCGTAAACGAAGACCCCAGACTCCAGATCTCGTGAGACCCTATCCTCAACTCCGGCGCCCGCAGGACGACATCTGAGGGCATGCCATACCATTGGTGAATCCTCCCCAGATCCTCAGCTACAAACTCCAAAACCACATCGTCGGGGCTCATCGCCATCTCGATTGAGAAAAAAAAAACACCGGGCGGGACGACGAGAATCGAGGAGGATGAAAGGCCAAACTTTTCAAAAAAAAGATGAGAGGATGCTGCGAACGTACACACATATATATAGTACGTCTATCGCCTTGCTTCCCCACTAAGGAAGCTGCCTTGAGAAGATGGGGCATCCCGCCCGAGGTGTTCGGAACCGCCTCGACAAACGCCCGATCGTTCGAGATTCGCAACGTGGCACATTCCCAACCGTCACTTCTAAGGGAGCCTTACCCCGAAGGCACGATGATCCTGACGCATTAATTAGGGCATCATTGCACGGGCTGTCCAAACCAAAACGCCCCATCCGAAACGCGCCGCTCGGACTTATACTCCCTATGCCCGAACCTACGCTTCGAACTAGGGAGTGGAGGGCATGTGTTGGGGGTAAAATCGTTATTGCATCAATATCCGTGTGAGGCGGCTAAGGCCGACCTCCTCCCTTCGCCCTTCCGGGCTTCCCTAGCTCGGCTCCCTCCGGCTTACATAGCTCGGCCCTTCCGGGCTTCCTAGCTCGGCTCCTTCCGGGCTTACATAGCTCGGCCCTTCCGGGCTTCCCTAGCTCGGCTCCTTCCGGGCTTCCTTAGCTTGGTCCTTCCGGGCTTCCATAGCTCGGCCCTTCCGGGCTTCCTTAGCTCGGTCCTTCCGGGCTTCCGTAGCTCGGCCCTTCCGGGCTTCCGTAGCTCGGCTCCTTCCGGCCTCCGTAGCTCGGCCTTCCGGGCTTCCGTAGCTCGGCTTCATCCGGGCTTCCACAGCTCGGTCCCTTCCGGGCCTCCATAGCTCGGCCCTTCCGGGCTTCCATAGCTCAATCCTTCCCGGGTCACCATGGCCCGGCTACGTTAAATGATCCTCAATCCAATACCCACCTCCGTGGAACCTGACGCGGGAGAGCCCAGGTTCACCATAACGGCATCCTAGACAAGGAATCATGTCGAAACATGGCCTAGGACCTATCATAACCACCCCAGGCCTACTCAGCCAGATCTCGGTCATCAAGAAGCTCTTATGGTCATCGATCCCCTAACAAACAGGATACGGATTCCAACGACCCCATAACGGCCTGACTCTATCCACCTCCATATCCTAACAACTTCTGAACCTTCCAGAAGATGCTCAAGACACAGGTGACCGCCTATAACTACCAGAATGGAAGATTTCCTTAGGTAGGCATACCCACGCACTCTTGGACGCACACTCATACATGCGCTCTCACTCTCCTGCCCTCATGCCGGTAGCTCGTCGGTGCTCTTGCCTTCCAGAGCTCCCGATTGGCCACCTCCGAAGAGGCCTCCCGGAGAGATCCACCTCCCCATTATCTTGTTGATCGCCGATTTCTTCTCCACTGACTTGAGCATCGGAGGGTCTTCCGCGGAGGGCCACCCCCAACGCCTCTCGCGCAAGGACTTTTTGTGCAGGTCCACCCCCTCTCCCTGGAGATCGACCGCGCCCAAGTCGGAGGACGAATCCCGGTGGCAACAGTACTGAAGAAATTCTCAATCAATAGATTGACCATATAACAACATAGAGTGCAAAAATTCTTCAATAAACAACTGACGTACTCAAAGCATTTTTTCTTGATATCTTGGACTAAGAAAAGGCTTAGATGAATGTCGACTTAGTCCTGAATAGAGCAGAGTGAAGGAAGTAGATTAATGTAGCCGACCCCATGTAGTTAGAAAAAAGGCTTAGATGAGTTGAGTTGAGTTGAGTTTTATCTTGTACAAAAAAAGCTGACCACAAACCTCTTTGTCTATGACTCCGATTTCTCCATCAATTATGAAAAAAAGAATAGGAAATGAATAAGTAGACAAGATTTAATAGACTAGTCGAAAAGGATTGCCTATATTCATTTTTTTTCTTACAATGAAGAACTGGAGCACTTCAAATTTATTAAGGAATATAGCTAAAAGAAATATCAGAACAGATCTAGTATTTAAGAAACTGGTGCCATGAATATGCTAGTTACAAAACCAACTGATTTTCCCCTTCCTTTCAAATGTTCTAGAACATCAAATATAGTAGACTGCTTGAGCCAAGTATCTCTCTCAATTAAGAAACAGTACCTTAGAAACTCCTGAAAAGAATGGTGATCAATGAATTATGCAATTGTAGAAATCAAAGCTTGGACAATATGAGATATAGGGGACTAGGCAACTACAAAATTTTTTTCAACAACTCCTCCCAAGTAGACAAGGTGTAAACTGAAAATGAACAAAAATAAGGAAAAGAGCTTGATGATACAGAAAATCATGAAGCATGAAGACCATAAGATGATAATACCAGCAAAACAAAATTGGATGCAAATAGAAAACCAGAAAACTATTAGAAGAAAAAGGAAATTGGAAGAATGAGAATAGATTTATGTTCTTTAAATGAAGGTGAAGCAATAATGGCTGTCAAAAGAGAGCTTGGAGAATCTTTAATCCAAAAAAATATAAAATATTTTTGTTAATAAATAAGTCATATAGGAACAATTGCTCATCGCCATGGGAAGGGAGCATAGTGAAGCCATCAGAAGCTCATTTTGCAAGACATTAATGGTTTTCAGAAGGAGTTGGTCTTTGCAAGGCTTAATGGTTTTCAAAATGGAAGAAAAATGAGAAAGGAACTAATCACACATTAAGGCTTTATTTGGTCGCCAAGAAAAATAAAAGATAATAGAAGTAATTCATGATGGAAAAGGAAAAAAATAATTAAAAATTTTTGCATGTGTGATTGACTAATATAATTAGAGCAAAAGGCTGTAGAAAACTGTTCATAATTGGGTGATTCATTATGATCCACTTGCTTTAAAATCCCTACCATTTTCGGAGAAAGAGAATTTGTTGATAACTTGTTGCCACATCATTCTAAACAAAAAAGAAATACTTTTCAGCTTATCATCAATATTAACATCTTATTGAAATTCTGATTCAACTGAACTAAAAGTGCAAGGATAGCAAGATAATGAGGACTTTGTGGCTTCTTGCTGCCAGCAAGATAATGAGAACTTTGTGGCTCCTTGTTTCCCTATTCATGGTGATTGTTTTGTTTCCTACATAATGTAATGATGTCATACATGATCTTTATCGCTCAATTTCGTATGTATACATTCCTTTATCATGGAAGGAGGGGGCCATCCTTTTTATGTTAGGATCATGCCCACTTTCTGTGCAGTTTACCAGTATTGATGTTATATGTACGCACTACGAAACTCATCGTCCTCAATCCAAAAAGAAACAACTTTGACCATATCATCAATCTTATAACAATCCATCATCACATTAGTCCCAAACAATGTGAAGAATTGCAATTGAGAATACTCCATCCCTCGTCAAAACCCAAATATTTATCAGGATTCAAAAAAAAAAAAAAAAATCCATTCTCATCTTTCCCTGAACCTACTGACTACTGTTGGCATCCAAGCAGCACGATACACACATAAAAACCTAACCAATGCTAACCAAAATTCAAGCAAAACTTTCAAGGGTCCAAGCACAGGAAATTGAGAAAGAAAGTAAAGAAAAAGGGCATCAGACCCAACCAGAGACAGGGGAGGGCACCACATCTTTCCTGGCCACCTTCTCGTCGCGGTGGTTGGATCCATCAGCCGCCGGTCCTCGACGCTTGCACTACAAGAAAAATAACTTTTACCTACGATTTTTTTCATAGGGAAATATAGGAAAATCGTAGGGAAAGCCTTTCCCTACGATTTTTGTCGTAGGCAAAAGCTGAAAAAAGTCGTAGGCATATGTGCGTCGGGAAAGCCTTTGCCTACGACTTTCAAACTCGTAGGCAAAGAGCAGACCTTTTCCCTATGATTTTTTTCGTAGGGAAAAGTTCATATTTCGTAGGGAAAGAGTGACCAAAATTTGAAATTTGAATTTAAATTTTAAAAACTTTTGCCTACGAAAATAAAAAATCGTAGGAAAAAACTAAAAAATATTTTTTATTAGCCAATCTTTCCCTACGATTTTAAGAAAAATCGTAGGGAAAAGTTGGCTAATAAATTTTTTTAATAATTTCTTTCCCTACGAAAAATCTCAAAATCGTAGGGAAAAATAAAAAAAATTAATTTTTTTCTACATCTTTCCCTAGGAATTTGTTGAAAATCGTAGGGAAAAGTTGACTAGTAATAATTTTTAATGATTCCTTTCCCTACGAAAAACCTCAAAATCGTAGGGAAAAATCAAAAAAATATTTTTTTATCTACATTTTTCCCTATGAATTTTTTGAAAATCGTAGGGAAAAGTTGACTAGTAATAATTTTTTATGATTCCTTTCCCTACGAAAAACCCCAAAATCGTAGGAAAAATCAAAAAATATTTTTTATCTATATCTTTCCCTACGAAAAACCTCAACATGGTAGGAAAAAGTTGGATAATAATATTTTTAAATTTTTAATGATTTTTTAAATTATTATTTTTAAATCATTTTTACCTGCAAAAATAAATTAAATTATAGAAAAAAATAAAAAATAAATATTTTTTTCTTTTATTTCCTACAAAATGTCTAAAATCATATAGAAAAGTTATATTTATTCTATTTTAAATTATTTAATTTTTTAAAATTATATTTTTATTTTAAATTTTTAATATTTTGCTTATTTTATTTAAATAAAATATAATTTGTTTGATTCATATATTTTTTAAATATCAAAAACCGTATCAATAAAAATAATGATTCTTTACCAACAATATCCATTACATATACATCATTTTTACATAATGGCAACAAAAGATAAACATCAAAATAACTAATAATGAAAGTCAATAGTCCATATCAATTATAATATCCATAAATGTTCCAATAAGACATTTTGTTCCAATAAGACATCATCGCAGACCGTTCATGCCAAAATACACTTTGCATCATTGCAGACCTCTCATACCAAAATACACTTTGCATCATTGCAAACCTCTCATGCCAAAATACACTTTGCTCACTTTTCTTGGAAGATCCTTCTAGTGTGCTTCTGATGACTGGTGGTATATTGAGTCTAATGCAAAATAAAAATATGAGCAAACATCAAAACAAATCAAATCTCAAAATGTAAACAAACAAATTATGCTATGGTTACCTTTTCCCACCACTCTGCCTTCCTTCATCAAATCTCAAAATGTAAACACACATTCATGCGCAAGGATACCTGATACATAAAGTTTCAGCAGTTTCAACAGCAACAAAACTAAACTAAAGAAATTGAGGATATATGATACATAAAGTTTCAGCAGTTTCAACAACAATTAAACTAAACTAAAGAAATTAAGGATACCTGATACATAGAGTTTCAGCAGTTTCAACAACTAAACTAAACTAAAGAAATTGAGAATACTTGATACATAAAGTTTCATATAAATGAATGGCATCCTCTGGGCATATGAATATTTGCATCAAGATATCAAAGGAATTAACTACATGCTCATATAAATTTTCCACATTATATGTTAAGGGAGAATGAAAAAAGAAACTGAGAATACATGATACATAAAGTTGTAGTAGTTTCAACAACAGCTAAACTAAACTAAAAAAATTGAGGATACCTGATACATAAAGTTTTAGCAGTTTCAGTAGCAACTAAACTAAACTAAAGAAATTGAGGATACGTAATACATAAAGTTTCAACCGTTTCAACAGCAACTAAACTAAACTAAAGAAATTGAAGATACCTGATACATAAAGTTTCATATAAATGAATGGCATCCTCTGAGCATATGAATATCTGCATTAAGATATCAAGGGAATTAACTACATGCTCATATGAATTTTTCACATTATATGTTAAGGAAGAATGAAAAAAGAAACTGAGAATACCTGATACAAAGTTTCAGTAGTTTCAACATCAACTAAACTAAACTAAAGAAACTAAGAATACATGATACATGCTCATATGAATTACAATAACAATTACAATATCCTTAACTAACATAAAACATACTACTGTGAAGACGGAGGCGGAGGCGGAGGTGGAGGCGGAGGTGAAGGAGGTGACAATGAATGTTGTGAAGGCAATATAGTGTTAGCTGAAGTCGATGCTGAACTTGATGGTATATTAGTTATGGAAGGAATAGGAACACTAAACCCAGCAGCAACAAGTGTAGCAATTAATCCTTGAATTATTTGTTCCTGACGCATAACTTGCTCACGCAGAGCTTCATCACCCGGAATCGAATGTGATGCATCCCAACTAGAGGTAGAGGCAAAATTCTTCTGTCGAGGTCTTTTTGCTGCCTTCATTCTAGGAATCGATCCCCAGCATTTGCGATAGCTCGAACGTGTGCCAAGAACGTCATCAACAATGTCACCCTCAGTAATATTTCCACTATCAGAGCCATCTTCCTGGGTGGATAACGATGTGCGGCATTGGAGCATTTCTTCCTACAAAAGAATCACAATAAGAAAATAGCCACACAACACAACCAAAATAACATCTTAAACCAATTAGAAGTACAAAAGAAAATGTCCTCAGGACTTCACTCATGATCTGACAACACATGGAGATACTAGGTGTAGACAAGATGGCATCGTTGTTTTATTTGCTTAAGAAACATGAGTAGTCCAACAGTCATTAAAAACAACAAAAATGTCAAAGCACAAGGGTGAATTAATATAAGTGTGTGTGTGCGTGTGGAAAAACAATAGCTTAAAATGGAGCATACACTTGTTACACATACAGCAAAACCATCCTACACTAGCTTTTGAGTTCCTTTCACACCCTCGTTCTTATTTTATTGGTGAGAGGGCAGTAAGACCTACCAGAGACGTGCATGTTACATATGAGCTTACAATATTAATACTGCAATGTACCATGGGGCTTTATCTCTTCCTTGTAGGCAATTCAGGACATATAAATTCTTGAATAATCAGCATGTAATACAGTTATTCCTGTCTCCGATTTCATAGTATTTCCTTCACTGATAGGTGATAATGGAGTGCCCAAAGCTGTTGGGACCTCCAGAATTGCTGCAGAATCGCTCAAAGATCTCCTATGAGAGATCCCTCTACGAGTACTTTCTGAATCAGTCAAGAGTTCATCAAGCCATGAGGGTTTTTCATCTATGATGGACCCTTGGAATGGAAACCTAAATAGTGTGGTTTGAGGTGTGGAATCCACTGCTCGAGACAGCAAACCTCTGTTCTGAAATGGGCACCGAGGAGGGAGATTGGCTGGGCAAGACATTTCTGGATCATGTTCGAAATGAGGAAAAGTGCCAGTGATTATTGGAACAACAGTTGGTGGAGTGGTTCTTGCATCAATTTTTGTCATTTTACTCATTTTCATACTTCAACTTAAGAGAAAGGGTGCAAATTATATTTCTATAACCAGCAAAGTGCCAGATGGAGCAATAGAATAATGCAGACATTAGTTTATAAACGATAATTCTGTCTGGCAGGAAACTGGTAGAAATATTTCCCACCTCTAATTAATTATATTTCTAAATCATGAGTGGTACCCAAGAGAGTGAAGCCATGTCCAAACTATATTCCCCTTCTCTAAATCTGGCATATTTGCACCTGGCACACATACTGGCACACACCTGGCACACATACTAGGGTCATTAATATGGATTCAATAATTGATCCTTGCATGATAAAGGGTATGCACCCTTTATCTACTCAATCAGCTTAGGCAACAAGGAATCTAGGGGAACTATACATTATAAAGAAAGTAGCATCATGGCATTTAGATCATGCATGAACATTAACCTAGTAAATAATTCAGACATAATAATTGCAATATTAGTTTTGATATTTTGATATTCATATTATCCAAACAACAACATACATATCTTTGTTGTGCAACGTCGTCTGAATCAAGCATTATGACATTTTTCTTTCCCAATGGTCGACCAACATGTTGAAACACACTTAATTGACATGCCGGTTCATTCCCCCCTGTGTCTTGATGTCGTTCAGGTCTACAAAATTTACTTTCAATCCCTTTTAAGTACATTGAACAGAATGTTAAAGCTTCATTCACAATGTAACCCTCCGCTATTGAACCTTCTGGGCGAGCTCGATTACGAACATACTGCTTGTACACTTTCATCATTCTTTCAAATGGATACATCCATCGTGTATGCACTGGACCCCCTAATAATGCTTCTCTTGGCAGATGCAACATCAAATGCACCATAATGTCAAAAAAGGCAGGTGGAAATATTCGTTCAAGTTTGCATAATAAAAGAACCACTTGATGTTGAAGAGCCTCTAAGTCTTTAACAACTAACTTTCGAGCACAAATTTGTTGAAAGAACTTAGAAAACTCAAAAAGGGCCTCATGAGTCTCCTTGTTCAAGAATGGTCGAATCGCAGCAGGTAATAATCTTTGAATGATGATATGACAATCATGAGATTTCAATCCATGTATCTTACCATCAGACTCACTCACATTCTTCGATAAATTTGCTGCAAAGTTATCTGGAAATCTCATGACTTAATAAAATTAACAAATATCTTTCGTTCTTCTGGTGACAATGTGTAACCTGCTTGTGGCTTCTTCCATCGATTCCCTTCTTTAAAAATATGCAATTCTTTTCTGATGTTTAAATCTTCAAGATCAAGTCTTGCTTTGGTTGTATCCTTAGACTTGCCATCGATGCTCAATAAAGTTCCCAACAAGCTGTCACACACATTTTTTTCAATATGCATAACATCTAAATTGTGTCTGCATAACACATTGTGCCAATATGGTAATTCATAAAGAATACTCTTCTTACTCCAGTTCAACTCAGTAGGAGACCGTGCAACTTTTATACCCCCAAAATTCTTATGCTTTCCTGATATCTTCTCTGGCAACTTTTCTAATTGTCTTAATATTATTTCACCAGTATATTGCATTGGAGGTTCCCGATAATCAGGCTCACCATTAAACTGTCTACTCTTTCTCAAAGCGGTTTCATTTATGGGAAGAAAACGCCTATGTCCAATGTATGCAATTTTACTTCTTATTTTCATCGAAGGTGTTTCTTCATTACAAGTATAGCATGCTTTATATCCTTTAGTGCTCCATCCAGATATATATTGAAATGCAGGATAGTCATGAGATGAAGATGTAATAGCAGCACGCATACGAAACACTGACTTAGTATATGCATCATAAGTGTCGACACCAATCTCCCATAACATTTTCAATTCATCTAAAAGAGGCCTCATAAAAACATCAAAATCCTTGCCAGGAGCTTTAGGACCAGGGATTAATAAAGACATTATCATGTTTGTTTCTTTCATACATCTCCAAGGTGGAAAATTATAAGGCACCATAATGACTGGCCACATGCTGTATGAGTTGCTCATATTCCCATATGGATTAAATCCATCAGTTGCCAAACCCAACCGAACATTTCTAGGTTCTTGAGCAAAATCAGGATACTTTTTATCAAAATCCTTCCAAGATTCTCCATCTGCAGGATGCCTAAGTACACCTTCGTTCTTAGGATGTTCACTTTCATGCCACCTCATATCTTTTGCTGTGTGTCGTGAACTATAAAGTTGTTTTAATCGAGGAGTCAATGGAAAATACCGCAAGACTTTATATGCCACTTTTTTCCCTTTTGTGTTTCTATCGACCCAACGAGATTCTCTGCACACAGGACAATTTTGCATATTCGCAGTTTCTTTCCAAAATATGGCACAATCAAACTTGCATACATCGATGGCCTCATAACCTAGGCCAAGATTGCGTAATAAATTTTTGGCTTCGTAATATGAACCTGCCAACTTTGTCCCATTTGGAAATGCCTCCTTCAAAAGCTTTAAAAGCATATCAAAAGACTTGTTACTCCAATTATTTAAAACTTTCAAGTGAAGAAGCTTAACTAGGAAAGTCAAGGAAGAGAAAGTTGTACACCCAGGGTACAATTCAGTTTCTATCTCTTGAAATAGCTCATCATATCGATCAACACTAGAAGTTCTTATAACTTGGGAAACATCATCAACTGTCTCACAAGGTGTTTCAAATGTACTCGGGCCAATAATATCCGCTAATACATCTAACATTTCATCACCAACATCTTCCTCAGTCACTTCCACATGTTCTGGTTGTTGAGGCTCAAAAGACTCTCCATGATAACACCATGTTCGATATGATTGTTGGAAACCCTTATCAATCAAGTGATTATGAACGACCCTTAAATTATGCCAATAAAGATTAAGACACTTTCGACATGGGCATCTCACTTTACCGTCTTCATTGACATAAGCCTCTGCCCTTGAAATAAACATCTTAACACCATCAAGATATTCCTTTGACAAACGATTTTTTATGGAAGTCCAGCTCTTATCAATTGTCATCTTGATAGATCCTGTAATTTATACACATGTAAGTAGTGTCCTAAATAAGTTTCACCTTCACTCAAATCAATTTGTATTGGAAAGTATGGTGCTACAAAAAATTTAGTGCTGTTACTTGACTAACTTAAACAAGTTGATTAAAAATTTTTAAGAGACAATGACATGTGTACGAATCTTGAGCAAAGTCAGGGAATTCAAACTATAAATTATGCAAGATAATCTAAATTCAGCCATTGGTTCTTTGACATAGGAGAATCTAAGACAAAAAAACCTGCATAAGGGTTTGAGAATGTTATATTAAAATGTGTGCCATGTGATTAATTAATTATTTTTTATGAGAACAAGATCGATGTTTACTACGAGCAGCTAGCGATCCTGGATGGCGATTGACAGTGTTGCAATTGGTGATATAATCAACCTCTAAATATCTGGAAGGATTAGGAAAAATTGATCCACACAAGCATCGGAAGTATGGCTAAACATTAAGTATAGAATAAAATAAAGCCGCAGTTCCAAAACACCCATGAATCTAAAATTTCCGCAAGAAATCGCAAGAGAAAAAATCAAATCTAACTCTGTTCCGACGCTAGACCGAAAGAAAAACTATGAATCTAAAATTTCTGCAAGAAATCGCAAGAGAAAAAAAATCAAATCTAACTCTTTTCTAACGCTAAAAAAAAAAAAACTCCTCACTGATACTAAAACAAAAAAATAAAACATCAACAAGGAATCATAATACCTCAGAGCCCGTTGAAATAAGATCCAAAAACACTTCCAGATCACTTACAAATACCAGCTTCACGACTCCAGACACTGCAATCAAACCCAGATAGATCTTGATGAGAACTAGCTAGGGCAGAGGCTTCGAGAGAGGGGAGAGGCGTATTCGTTGGAGGGCTAGAGCGAGCTAACTAGGGCTAAAATGAAGGAGAAAGCGGAGAGGCGGAAAGAGAAAGCTGAGAGGGGAGAGAACGGTTCGGCGAAGAAAGAAATTGAACGATGAAAATGAGTTTTAGCCCGTTGGCCTTCCCTTCCGTCGCGTATTGAACGATGAAAATGGGTTTTAGCCCGTTGGCCTTCCCTTCCGTCGCGTTCGTTTGATACAGCTGTATCAAGAAAAAAAAACCCTTTTCCCTACATATTTAATGAAAATCGTAAGAAAAGGAGGAACGGCTATATCAAGAAAAAAAACCCCTTTTCCCTACATATTTAATGAAAATACGTATTTCATTAAATACATATTTAATGAAAATTTATTTCATTAAAATTTATTAAATTTATTTCATTAAAATATGTATTTAATGAAAATTAAAGAAAAAAAATTATTTCATTAAAATACGTATTTAATGAAAATACGTATTTCATTAAATACGTAGGAAAGATATTATCTATAAAAAAAATCATTTCTTACTATATAAAAAAAATAAAAATAAATTTTTTTCCATAGCTTTTGCTTCCAAACCTTCTTAAAATCATTTTTTACTGTATAAAAAAATAAAAATAATAATATTTGATTCAAATATATTTTTGTTATCAAAAATATAAAAATAAAAAAATGATGATGATCAACGATTTTTGTTCTTATAAATTTTAAAAATAAAAAAATTTATATTTTTTTAAAGAAATAACAACCATGCCAAACTACCGTTTTAGATGGATGTTCCATATTCTAACCACATGGACGGCAAGGATGCTTTACTAGACACGGTAATAATAAGTATATGCTTAGCCATTTTCATTTTGTCAGCCACTCAGATAATTGCGGGCAACATCACTATAAGGAAAATAATAATTGCATATAAAATATAGCCCAACTGGATCCATCCAGATTAATTTTAATAGCAGCATGATCAAAACCGGATCTGAGACCCCACGAGGTTGGATGCCGAGGTAAAAGTCATTTTTCATGTAAAAGTCATTGCATCAATATCCATACGAGGAGGCTAAGACCGACCTCCTCCCTTCGTCTTCCTCGGGTTTTCGTAGCTCGGCCTTTCCGGGCTTCCGTAGCTCGGCCTTTTGGGCTTCTCTGGCTCAGCCTTCCCGAGCTTCCATAGCTCGGCCCTCCCGGGCCTCCATAGCTCGGCCTTCTCGGGCTTCCGTAGTTCGACCTCCCCGAGTTTCTATAGCTCGACCTCCTCCGAGCCTCCATTGCAGATAACAACATATTTGTTAATGGCACGGACAGTTGTGATCAATCTGATCAGAGATAATCCGATGGTTGCGATCGATTCAAGCCATGATCTCGATCAGCGATGATCGATCCGACGGTTGCGATCCATCCGATCGGCGATGATCCGACGGTTGCGATCGATCCAAGCCACGATCCCGATCAGCGATGATCGATCCGATGGTTGCGATCCATCCGATCGAAGATGATCCGACTATTGCGATCGATCCAAGCCATGATCCCGATCGGCGATTATCGATCCAATCGTTGCCATCAATCCGATCAAAGACGATCCGACGGTTGCGATCGATCCAAGCCATGATCTCGATTGGTGATGATCGATCCGACGATTGCGATCCATCCGATCGAAGACGATCCGATGGTTGCAATCGATCCATGCCATGATCCAGATCAGCGATTATCGATCCGACGGTTGCGATCCATCCGATCGGTGATGATCCGACGGTTGCGATCGATCCAAGCCACGATCTCGATCAGCGATGATCGATCTAACGGTTGTGATCCATCTGATTGGAGACGATCCGATGGTTGGATCGATCCAAGCCATGATCCCAATCGGTGATGATCGATCGGACCATTGCAATCGATCCGATGAAGACGATCCAACGTTTGCGATCGATCCAAACCATGATCTCGATCGGTGATGATCGATCAGACCGTTGCGATCAATCTGATCGGCGATGATCTGACGGTTGTGATCGATCCAAGCCATGATCCCGATCAGCGATGATCGATCCGACAGTTGCAATCCATCTGATTGTCGATGATATCCGATGGTTGCGATCGATCCAATCCATGATCCCGATCGTAGATCATCGATACGATAGTTGCGATCCATCCGATCGGCGATGATCCGATAGTTGTGATCGATCCAAGCCATGATCCCGATCGGTGATGATCGATCGAACCATTGCAATCGATCCGATCGAAGACGATCCAACGTTTGCGATCGATCCAAACCATGATCTCGATCGGTGATGATCGATCAGACCGTTGCGATCAATCTGATCGGCGATGATCTAACGGTTGTGATCGATCCAAGCCATGATCCCGATCAGCGATGATCGATCTGACGGTTGCGATCCATCCGATCGGCGATGATCCACGGTTGCGATCGATCCAAGCCACGATCCCGATCAGCGATGATCGATCTGATGGTTGCGATCCATCCGATCGAAGATGATCCGACTATTGCGATCGATCCAAGCCATGATCCCGATCGGCGATTATCGATCCAATCGTTGCGATCAATCCGATCAAAGACGATCCGACGGTTGCGATCGATCCAAGCCATGATCTCGATCGGTGATGATCGATCCGACGATTGCGATCCATCCGATCGAAGACGATCCGATGGTTGCAATCGATCCATGCCATGATCCAGATCGGCGATGATCGATCCAACGGTTGCGATCCATCCGATCGGTGATGATCCGATGGTTGCGATCGATCCAAGCCACGATCTCGATCGGCGATGATCGATCTAACGGTTGTGATCCATCTGATTGGAGACGATCCGATGGTTGGATCGATCCAAGCCATGATCCCAATCGGTGATGATCGATCGGACCATTGCAATCGATCCGATCGAAGACGATCCAACGTTTGCGATCGATCCAAACCATGATCTCGATCGGTGATGATCGATCAGACCGTTGCGATCAATCTGATCGGCGATGATCTGACGGTTGTGATCGATCCAAGCCATGATCCCGATCAGCGATGATCGATCCGATAGTTGCAATCCATCTGATTGTCGATGATATCCGATGGTTGCGATCGATCCAAGCCATGATCCCGATCGTAGATCATCGATACGATAGTTGCGATCCATCCGATCGGCGATGATCCGATAGTTGTGATCGATCCAAGCCATGATCCCGATCGGTGATGATCGATCGAACCATTGCAATCGATCCGATCGAAGACGATCCAACGTTTGCGATCGATCCAAACCATGATCTCGATCGGTGATGATCGATCAGACCGTTGCGATCAATCTGATCGGCAATGATCTGACGGTTGTGATCGATCCAAGCCATGATCCCGATCAGCGATGATCGATCTGACAGTTGCAATCCATCTGATTGTTGATGATATCCGATGGTTGCGATCGATCCAAGCCATGATCCTGATCGTAGATCATCGATACGATAGTTGCGATCCATCCGATCGGCGATGATCCGATAGTTGTGATCGATCCAAGCCATGATCCCGATCGGTGATGATCGATCGAACCATTGCAATCGATCCGATCGGCGATGATCCGACGATTGCGATCGATCCAAGCCATGATCTCGATCGACGATGATCGATCTAACGGTTGTGATCCATCTGATCGGAGATGATCTGATGGTTGGATCGATCCAAGCCATGATCCCGATCGGTGATGATCGATCGGACCGTTGCAATCTATCCGATCGAAGACGATCCAACGGTTGCGATCGATCCAAGCCATGATCTCGATCGGTGATGATCGATCCGACGATTGCGATCCATCCGATCGAAGATGATCCGATGGTTGCAATCGATCCATGCCATGATCCAGATCGGCGATGATCGATCCGACGGTTGCGATCCATCCGATCGGTGATGATCAGACGGTTGCGATCGATCCAAGCCACGATCTCGATCGGTGATGATCGATCTAACGGTTGTGATCGATCTAATCGAAGACGATCCGATGGTTGGATCGATCCAAGCCATGATCCCGATCGGTGATGATCGATCAGACCGTTGCAATCGATCCGATCGAAGATGATCCAACGGTTGTGATCGATCCAAACCATGATCTCGATCATGATGATCGATCAGACCGTTGCGATCAATCTGATCAGCGATGATCTGACGGTTGTGATCGATCCAAGCCATGATCTCGATCAGCGATGATCGATCTGACAGTTACAATCCATCCGATTGTCGATGATATCCGATGGTTGTGATCGATCCAAGCCATGATCCCGATCATAGATCATCGATACGATAGTTGCGATCCATCCGATCGGCGATGATCCGATGGTTGCGATCGATCCAAGCCATGATCCTGATCGGCGATGATCGATCCGACGGTTGCGATCCATCCGATCGGCGATGATCCGACGGTTGCGATCGATCCAAGCCATGATCTCGATCGGCGATGATCGATCTAACGGTTGTGATCCATCTGATCGGAGATGATCCGATGGTTGGATCGATCCAATCCATGATCCCGATCGGTGATGATCGATCAGACCGTTGCAATCGATCCGATCGAAGACGATCCAACGGTTGCGATCGATCCAAACCATGATCTCGATTGGTGATGATCGATTAGATCGTTGCGATCACTCTGATCGGCGATGATCCGACGGTTGTGATCGATCCAAGCCATGATCCCGATAAGTGATGATCGATCCGACAGTTGCAATCCATCCGATTGTCGATGATATCCGATGGTTGCGATCCATCCGATCGGCGATGATCCGATGGTTGCGATCGATCCAAGCCATGATCCCGATCGACGATGATCGATCGGACCATTGCGATCAATCTGATCGGAGATGATCCGACGGTTGCGATCGATCCAAGCCATGATCCCGATCGGGGATGATCGATCCGATAGTTGCGATCCATCCGATCGGCGATGATCCGATGGTTGCGATCGATCCAAGCCATGATCCCGATCGACGATGATCGATTGGACCATTGCGATCAATCCGATACCTCGATATTTTCTTTACAAAGGAAAGATATGATTCTCTATGATTTTCATGAAAATCATAAGGAAAGACTTTTTTAGAAAAATATTGGCGGGTAATTTTATCTCCAAAAATTTGATGATCAAGAAAAAGTCTTTTAAAAGGATAACTAAAAAAGATATATACATAATAATATTTTTATTATATAAAGGAAAGATATGATTCTCTACGATTTTCATGAAAATCGTAGGGAAAGACTTTTTCAGAAAAATATTGGCGGTAATTTTGTCTCCAAAAATTTGATGATCAAGAAAAAGTCTTTTAAAAGGATAACTAAAAAAAGATATATACATAATAATATTTTTATTTAATATTATATTGCATAATAATATTGATAATAATATATAATATATTCTATATTATTATAATAACTTTATAACATGTTCTATATACATTATGTATTACAATATAAGATTAATAAATTTATTAACAATATGATAATACATAATAAATCATAGTATACTGCAATATTATAATAAGTAATTATTTATTATATAAAAAATATTATATAATATATTTTATTTTTATGTATTATATATAATACATATTTACTATATATAATATATGTAAATAATAATATAGAATTAAAGAAACTATAGTAATTATTACTAAGAATATTATAATATATAACATGTTAACAATATAATAAATAACAATATAATTATAAATACAGTATAAGAAATAAATAATTATATTAATATTTATAATTATTAATAATCATATAAAATATATAATTATTATAAATAGTAAATATAAAATTTAATTTTGGGAAAGGTATACATCCTTTTCCTACGATTTTCGTGACAATCGTAGGGAAAGGATTGGATTTCTGAAAAAGGGTTTTTCCTACGATTTTTATTAAATTCGTAGGGAAAGGTTGCCTATTTTTCCCTACGATCTTCGTGAATATTGTAGGTAAAAGTCTGCATCCTTTCCATGAAAGGCTCTAGAGCCTTTCCCTATGATTTTTGAAAATCGTAGGGAAAGACTCTGGACCTTTACCTACGATTTTTGTTAAAATTGTAGCGAAAGACTTTTTGAAAAAATAAAAGTCTTTCCTATGATTTTCAAAAAATCATAGGTAAAGGCTCTAGATCTTTCCCTATGATTTTTTTAAAAATCGTAGGGAAATATTTTTTTAGAAAAATTTTGGAGGGAGATTTTGCCTCCAAATTTTGGTATAGCTTTTCCCTACGATTTTCAAAAATTCGTAGGGAAAGATCCAGAGCCTTTACCTACGATTTTTTGAAAATCGTAGGGAAAGATCTTTTCAGAAAAATTTTGAAGGGAGATTTTGCCTCCAAATTTTTGGTATAGCTTTTCCCTACGATTTTCAAAAAATCGTAGGGAAAGGTTCTCGATCTTTCCCTACGAATTTTTGAAAATCGTAGGGAAAATCTTTTCCCTACGATTTTCTGAAAATTGTAGGGAAAGATCCAGAGCCTTTCCCTATGATTTTTTGAAAATCGTAGGGAAAGGTTCTAACTTTACGACTATGGAATCTTTGCCTATGATTTTTAAAAAATCGTAGGAAAATATATCTTTTGCCTACGATTTTAAAATCGTAGGTACGAAAATCGTAGGCAAAGTCATTTTTCTTGTAGTGAATGGTTGACTGCCCAGCAATTGACTTCTCATCCACGAGTCTCCAAAGAAGGCATGAACTTCCCATCCATGATTTTTTGGTATTTCTTGGTGTCAGGTTTCCAAGGAAGTCTGGTGTCAGGGAGCAAGAAGTGGATCTTTTCTAAGCCTCCAAGGAGTCTTTTCAACGTCTTGATCTCACGCAAGGCCGATCAAGATGGTTAAAGTCAGCCATTAAATCTTTTCCGGATCGTTCTAGTAACGCACGGAGAGCAAGTTCCGCACGTCAAGCCTTGTGACCTTTGTTCCTTGACTCATTGTCTCATCAAGGACCTGCTCAACAACAACCAGAAAGCTTACAAAGAAGGCGTTAGGAAACAGGGACAGAACGGAAATGAACGTTGCCTATCCCACGAGGTGATCAACAAAAAAAATTCATGGAAACCCCAAGCAATATTAGTATGAATATCCACCAACCTTCTATCCCTATTTTTGATGGAGAAAATTATGATTATTGGAGCATCAAGATGAAGACCCTTTTATTTCACAAGAAGTATGTGATCTAGTTGAGAACGGGTACGAAGACCTAGTTAATCCAACAAATAATCAGAAGGAGCAACTGAAGGACTACAAAAAGAAGGATGCCAAAGCCCTGTTCTTTATCCAACAAGATGTATCTGAGAAATTTTTTTCCAGAATTATTAGAGCCACCAAATCAAAGGAGGCATGGGATATCTTGCAGGAGGAATTTCAACGCAACATAAAGGTAAGAGCTATCAACTTCAAACTCTAAGAAGAGAGTTAGATAATTTGAGAATGCAAGAAATAAAAAATTGAAGGATTACTTCTCCAAAATTACGGAGACTGTTAATCAAATGAAGAGCTATGGTGAAACCATCACCGAGCGAAGAATATGTGAGAAAATCTTAGCTAGTTTATCTCCAAAATTTGATACAACAGTTGCAATTATTGAAGAATCTAAAGATCTCTCTGAATTAAGTGCTCATTAATTAATGGGATCTCTTGAAGCTCATGAGCAAAGATTATTTAGGCATAAAGAATTAACAATTGAAAGTGCCTTTCAATCTAAACTCAAAGTGGTTGATAAAAATTTTCAAAAAGAATCACCTAGTCATGCTCCAGTCAAAAGAGAGTCATTTATAGGTGAAAACCAAATAGAGGAATAGGAAGAAATATGAAAGGAAGAGGTAGAGAAATGCAAAGAAATAATTTTTCAAAAGGTAATATGATGAGAAAACCCAACAAAGGTGCAACATATGTAAAAGGTCTTCTCATGCTGAAAAAGATTGCTGGTTTAGGGGGAAACCCCAATGTTATAATTGCAAAAAGTTTGGACATGTTCAAAAAGATTGCAGATACAAAGCAAGTGAACAAGCACACTTCTCAGAAGAAATTGAAGGTCAGCAAAGCACACTATATGCATATCAAACTGCAGAAAACAAAGTAATAATATGTGGTATCTTGACAGTGGTTGCAGCAATCACATGATAGGAGACAAGTCTATTTTTGTGGATATTGACAGTTCTTCAATTTTACAAGTAAAGATGGGAAATAGTGCAATAGTCCAAGCAAGAGGCAAAGGCACAATTGAAATCAATACCAAGAAAGAAAGAAAATTCATTCATGATATTTTACTTGTTCCAGATTTGAAGCAAAATCTCTTGAGTGTTGGACGGCTGATTGAACATGGGCATATGGTACACTTTGAAGATAATGTTTGCAAGTTATATGACAGAGTGATGAAAAAGCAACTTATGGCAAAAATCCAGATGGAGAAAAATAAAAGTTTTCCTCTTATTTTGCACTATGCAAAGAGTGTTGCATGGATGATGGAGGTAAATGATGAGTCATGGTTATGGCACAAAAGGTTTGGGCACTTGAATTTTTAAAGTTTAAGAAGTTTATATTAAAAGAATATGGTGTATGGTCTACCAGCAATACATGACAAGGAAGAACCTTGTGAAGGATGTGCACTTGGAAAACAACATAGAGAGACATTTCCAAAAGAGTATGTATGGAGAGCCATAGCACCATTGGAGCTATTCATACTGACATATGTGGACTTATGAAAACTCCTTCTCATGCAGGTAACATCTACTTCATTATTTTTATTGATGACTATTCAAGGATGATATGGGTATATTTTATGAGACATAAATCAAAGGCATTTCTTATCTTTAAGAAGTTTAAAAATCATGTGGAAAGACAAAGTGGGCATTATATTAAGGTGCTGAGAAGTGATAGAGGTGGTGAATACAATTCAAATGAATTTGAGAAATTTTGTGAAGATGATGGTATACAAAGATAATTGACTGTTAGCTATACACCAGAGCAAAATGGTGTTGCAGAAAGAAAGAATTGTACTATTGTTGAGATGTCTAGATCTATGCTCAAAGATAAAGGCCTTCCAAATTATTATTGAGCAGAAGCAGTGAATACAGCAGTTTATCTGATGAATAGATGTCCAACAAAAGCTCTTCAAAATAGACACCATTTGAAGCCTGGTATGGTAGAAAGCCTTCAGTGAAGCATTTCAAAATTTTTGGATCTGTGTGCTATGCACATATTCCAAAGGAAAGGAGACATAAACTTGATGAAGTAAGTGAAAAATGTATCTTTATTGGATACATTTCTAAATCAAAAGGTTACAGACTTTTCAGCTTGAAGCAAAATCAAGGGATCATAAGAAGAGATGTTATTTTCAATAAAAAAGTTGCTTGGGATTGGAAGCAAAAGAAAGTTGAATAAAATATTATTTCTCTAGATGAAGAAATTCATGATGCTCAAAATGAAGAAAATAAGGTTGAAGGTTCACCACAAACTACTTCAAGTTTAAGTCCATCTTCAAGTTCTACTCCTATAAAAATGAGAAAGTTAAGTGATATTATGCTCTTGTAATTTCTGCATGATTGAGCCTGAAACTTATGAAAATGCTATGCATGAAGAAGTGTGGAATAAAGCAATGCAAGAAGAAATCAATGATTGAGAAGAACACAACTTTGGAATTAGTAAAGAAACCAAGTGATAAGGAAGTCATTGGCTTGAAGTGGATCTACAAAACAAAACACAATCCAAATGGCACTATTCAAAGACACAAAGCAAGATTAGTATCAAATGGATACTCTCAATTACCTGGTATTGATTATCAAGAAACTTTTGCATCTGTTGCTAGACATGATACAATTAGAACTCTTATTTCTATAGCAGCTCATAAAAATTGGAAACTACATCAACTAGATGTAAAGTCTGCATTCTTGAATGGAGTATTAGAAGAAGAAATTTATGTTGAACAACCTCAAGGCTTCATCATCAAGGTCAAGAAAACAAGATATACAAGTTGAAGAAAGTATTATATGGGCTGAAGCAAGCACCCAGAGCATGGTACTCTCAAATTGACACTTCAATAAAAAAAGGTTTTCTAAAAAGTCCAAGTGAACCAACACTTTATGTGAAGAAGTAAGGTAATGATATTCTCATTGTCTCTCTTTATGTTGATGATTTAATTATTACTGGTAACAATGAGGATATGATCTTGACTTTCAGAAATGATATGATGAGAAAATATGAAATGAATGATATAGGTTTGCTTCATTATTTTTGAGAATTAAAATAAGTCTAAAAAAAGATGATATATTTATCAGTGCGCGGAGGTTTCGTATCCGTTGCTTTTGGGGCGGTGGGCGCACGGAGATTTCCAGTCCTCTCACGGACACGTTTAGCCCTTCTTCCTCTAACCTCCATGCCAGAAACGCAGAAGGCCCTCCGTATAAGCCAAAATAGCCCATCGTGTAACGCGCCGGCCAGCCCAAAGGAGCGCCCCTCTCGCCACCCCCAACCCCTCCATAAATAGCTCCCACGCCCATCACCCTCCCCCCATCCGAGCCATTAGAGAGAAAAAAAAAAAAAGAGAGACAGGAGAGACCGAGAGCAATGGCGTCCAAGCAGCAGGCGGAACGTGAGAGGAAGCCGGAGCAGATGCCAACGCCACCGGTGCCGCAGCTGACGCTTGCATGCCCAAGATGCAATTCTTCGAACACAAAGTTCTGCTACTACAACAATCATAGCCTGTTGCAGCCTCGTTATTATTGTATGGACTGCAAGCGCTTCTGGACTGTCGGAGGCGCCCTCCGTAACAAGAGCAAGAAGTCCCGCCGCCCCAGGGCTGTGGTCCAGTATGCTGCGCCCGAGACGATGAACAACTGGCTCGCAGCACCTGTTGCCACCGCCGGCTTGCCAGGTTCTGCTCCCGCTCTCACATCCTTTCTACCGTCGTTCCCTTTTGGCATGGGACAGGAGGGATCGTCCCATCCTGGCTGGAACTGCCGGACTTTGATCCCAATGGCACCATCGAGGGTTGCCCGGCCAGCTCCGTCGTTTCCCTGTCATCCCTCAATCCCCCGTTCGGTGGGTTTAACTACCAGGAGCAGCAGCAGCTTCCGCAGCTGCCGGGCTTTGGGCCCGCATGGCTGCTGGGCATGAACCCTTATCCTGGCATGAGCCTCACTGGTGACGGCTGGCTGGCACCGCAGCCTATGAATTCTCCTCTGATTGCAACGGTGTCTACCGCTGTTACTGTGGCGGACACCGCACCACCGGCATGGGAGGGAAGCAACGCTGCGGAGTCGGTCTTCTCCAAGGAAGATGGTGGTGGCGAGGACTGGAAGCTGTACCTGTCAGCCCGTGGCCCTGACCCTCCCCCGTCCTCCTCGCCTGTCATGTAAGAAGTGGGGGGTCGTGTACGTCACCCGGCATCCATTCCACCTTGAGTCCTGAGTCTCTTTGATGTGTCTTTTTTTCTCTTTTCTGACCTTTAGAATCGTAAAAGAGTCCTAGATAGACAGAAGTAAGTTTGGTTGGACGGCGTGGTTGGCGAGAAAGCAAGTCAGCCTCAGGAGAACAAAGAGCCACCGCCGCCGCAGCAATTGATTGAGGAATGGAGAGAGTTCTTTAGTTCTTGTGTTTCTTGATGTTTGCTTTGTCGTGTGTCTTGTGTTTGACCGCAGTCTGGAATGGTTTGCCTAGTAATAAAAGATCATGGTGTCCTGTTTAGTGCACTTGTGTTTTGAATCTTGCGATCAACTGGTGGTTCCCTTTTTCTGTTCAATTCCCCGTCTCAAATTCCTGCATCTTCTCTCATGTATGCAAGCTCATACTGAAGGCCTCCCGTGTGCTAATTGAACTCCTGCCGAATCTTCTGCCGAACCTTCTGCATAATAGATTTTTGAATGTCGTCTAAATGCTCGGTAGGAATATCGCCAGGATAGTACGAACTAGAGTCTTGATGGAAAAAATATCTAGAAGTTTTAGTGCCCAGACCGTACACCCAATGGTCTTGCAGCTGGGCACCAACAGCATCAAAAAATACACATCGACTCTCCTCTGGTGAGAGAGTTTGATGGGCAGCTCCCCATTAGTAGAGTCGATCTGCAATGCCTGGGACTGAAGCTACTCGACTCGTGCCTTTGAATTATAGAATCAACGATAAATGAATCATTATATTAACCTGAATAAAATTTTAGAAATTAAACAGATATAATATAAGGCTAATTTCTTACCGCAACCTTCTGTGATCGTGCGTCGACTCAGGACCATCCTTTCTTGTGTGTGTCGCCCTGAATAGGTGAAACTTACCAGGATCTCTGCCCTCCTGCTCATACTACAAAAGCAGAAAAAATGATATACATGTAAGTATTTGCAAATGACTAAATTAGTAATTATAATATTTATATTTTTTTACCATACAACGTCTATGCTCCTGAATCAAAATGGACCCCGCAGTGTGGCAGAAGAGACCTGTGCCATGACCGCCCTTCTCGGATCGGCGATTCGTGGTGGCTGATATGGACCTTCTTTGCTAGGCCTCAAACTGTCACACCTGTTGCTAGTCATGCCAAATACCCTCTGGCACATGCGTAGGACACTCACCCGATCTCCTCCAATGATGAAGCATGTCGGAGTATCAGCGTGCTGCAAGAGCATTCCATGCTGCCCTAACGGCATCATGGATGGCAGGGTCCCACGTAAACTTTTTCTGCATTGAAATAAATAATTATTTTAAGAATATATAAGATTAAAAAATTCATATCAATGATAAATTGTATATTAAAAGTTTACCTGAAACTCTGAAAAATAAAACTCCCTCATGGCTGCAGATACATGGTGCCAATCGTAGCCAGTGGGATTAGCATGCCTCTGGAATATGGAGCTGATCCGGCTCGATACAGTATGCTGCTCAATAAAACTGTTATAAAAATACATGTTCATAAGTAATTAACTTAAAAACATAAACATATAATTATAATTAGTATATACTTACTGCCCATCAGCATCCAGTCGAAGTACGGTGCGGCTGGCATAGGAAGAACTCTCAGAGGTCTGTGCCGATCGGCTTGAGACTCGAAGGCTGTAGATTTAAACTTTTCATCTCCAATGCTCATGAAGTGATCTGATGCGGCAGGGCTATGTCCCTACTCACACTATCCGTCAGCGGAAGATCTATCTCGGCCCGACATACTGAAAATACTAAAGATTCATGTAATATAATTACAAAAATTGATTGAATATGTACAAATTTAAAACTTATAAAAATAAATTAAAATTGAATAAACCTCTATGTTTAATCAGTGTCATTTATTTCATCAAATGTTGGTTCAACATCCGATGTCGTATCGGATTGTGATTCAGTGTCATTATCATCGGGAAGAAACCAAACATTTGCATCCTCAATTTCTTAGACATCACCATTTGGATCTCTAATTGATGTTTCAGGAGCCCTTGTGTCGTCCTCAATTGTATGTATTTCCATCTTATCCTCTTGAAATGCAGGGCACTCAGGTGATTGACTTGATGAACTCTCATCTGATATGATTGTTGAACGTGGGACAATTTTAGAAACAGCCCACCAATCTGCTTATCGTTGCGCAAACTTGGATATCCACAGTAAAAACATGCTGAGCTTGGGATGCAAGGATGAATGGTTCATATTTCTGCAATTTTCGCGATGGTTGACTTCAACTAGATTATAGTCGTTATGAACCCTTTTATCCATAGGAACTGTCGGATCAACCAATCGCAACAAAATAATACGATTCATTTTATAGGCCAACCGGGATATTCAACTTCAACCACCTCTACTAACTTTCCATAATAATCCTTCATATTTTCTCCAACACTTTCTTCTTTGACAGACACACCCCAGTTTTGCGTGCCTCTTGAAGATGCTAGTGTTCAATTTGAAATTTGTACCCATTAACAAAATAGCAAGGTTGTTACGGTCTTCAATGGCCATTGTGCTAGACATTTAATGAAATTATTGTCGGTTGTCAACCATGGACCATTTACTATAAATTATTAATAAGCTATTCACAACCAATTCAAAAAATAAAAGCCATTATTGATTAGGTTGACTGATAGATACTCATATATTCATAAAACCAGTAAGCAAACTCCGTTTCTAACTTTGCCCAATGACAATTTGACTGATGTTGGATTCATCTGTCATTGTCTATCACAAAACATCCTTAAGGGATGATAAAAATTAAACTTCTGTTAGCAATTAAATAGTGAGGTACATTATAATTTAAAGTAGTAAAGTATATACTTACTCAATGTATGGATCGACTTCTCTATATTCATTAGGATGTAATAATGTCCTATATTATACTCATATCGCTCAAATCTCTTGACTTCTGCCTTCCAAATAAATAACTGATACCTTTAAAAACTGATATTCTAACGTCATTAGGTTCTCCTTGTCCACACATACGTCATCGTTAGACCAAGATTTTGGCACCTTGTGTGGATGTGACTCTCAAAGTAATGAGAGGCAAAAGCTGAAACTTCTTCAACCAAGTGTACATTACATATAGAACCTTCAACTCTTGCCTTATTACGCACATTATTTTTTAACTTCTTAAGGTACCTATATGTAAAGGTAAGAAATAAATAAACCAACCTTCTCGTAATTAAATAATATTTGAAATGTAACATGTACTACTGATTATTAATATATTTACCTATCGAAAGGATACATCCAGCGATACTGCACGGGACCAGCTATACTTGCTTCATATGGCTAGTGAACCGGTAAAAGCTCCATTGAGTCAAAAAAACTTGAAGAAAATATTTGCTCCAGCTTGCATAAAATAATTGAAATTTCTTCTCAAGCTTGCCATGGATGCAAAAGTAATGACTGCGGCAGATAACTCCTTGAAGAACAAGCTGAGCTCTGTCAATGCTCACGAAAAGCTATAGGCAATAACCGTTGCATGAAAACATGGCAGTCATGACTCTTCATGCTAAACAACTTGAGCTTATGCATGTCCACACACGTACTGATATTTGAAGCATAACCATCTAAAAATTTTAAGCCTCTAACATAGTTACATAAAACTTCTCATGAATTTCTATCAAGAGTGTAACAGGCTTTAGGATAGGTCCCGTCAGCATTCCTCCTCAAATTAGCTCTTTTGTAATACTGATTAAGTTTTTCTCTTGACTTTGCAGTGTCTTTGATTTTTCCCGTGATGTTTAGCACCATGTTAAATATGTTATCAAAGAAATTTTCTCAATATGCATAACATCCAAGTTGTGCCGAATGAGATTTGTGCTCCAATATGACAGATCCCAAAAAATACTCTGCTTCTTCCAGTTGTGTTCTTATATATACAACCATTTACTCTATCGCAGACTAATAGCAGACTAACATATCACAAAAAATAATCTCAAACTGTCCACTAGGATAATTTGAGAATTTGCAAGACTAAGTCTTGCAAATTCTCAAATGGGTCTAAAGGTTATAGTGCTGCGAGAAATAATATTTAATTCCCAAAACAATCGAACTTATGCTTGTGAAGAAGTTTTCTTGACTATTATATATATTTTGGTTAAGGTCTATAGTCACTAATTCGTAAGATTATTATGTTAAGATAATAACCTTAATCCAATATTTATGCATAGTATTATCTAATAATACTATGGTTTTAATATTAGACAGGCTGGACCAAAAATTTTTATAACACATCAACCGTGGCACATATGATACACCACAAAAACCTTAAGTGTAATACCTTAATATGCTCACATCATACATCTATTAAAGCCATACATAATCTCATTACCAAAATAACGTATCACAATATATCATGTTGTTGTAACCCAAATCATGGTCAAAGTCAAAACCATTTCATATCAAAAATAAGATGCAACAATATATGTAAGATGTTTACAAATAAACTACCATGTATAGTTTAACATGCTGAGAAATTCAACAATAATATATAAAACTACTAATTAATCATGACTTAATTAATTTAATACAAAAGCACTAATTAATCATTTAGGAATTTATTAATTAATTTACTATCAGAATCACTAATTTGCCAATATTACAATGATGTTATATTGTAATCATTATTTATTAGAATACCATAATTTATTATATTATATTATAATAAACTAATATATGTTAATATATATTATAACATGATATTATTAATATTATTACATAATATAATTATTAGGTACGATTATATTACATAATAATTTTTTTTGTGCCCGTGGTTGGGTTTTTTTTTATGCCCACGGCCTGGCCACGGGGTGTGGTCAGGCCGCGATCGGGCGCCAAGCCAAGGCCGCGGCCAGCCTAATAGAGGGGTAGGGGGGCTGGGTGGGGGGGGGGGGGGTGTTTTAATTTTTTTTTTTTTGTCGTGGCCACAGACTATGGCCAGGCCACAGCCACGGCCGTGGCCGGCGATGGCGGGCGTGGGGGGCTGGGGGTCAGGGGGAGGTGGGGGGTGGGTTTTTTTAAAAAAAAATTTTTTGGCCACCAAGCAGCCATGGCCATGGTCGTGGTCGGTGACAGGGGGAGGGGGGGCTGGGGGGGGTGGGTTTGCCATGGACTATGGCCAGGCCACGGCCGACCACAGCCGTGGCCGGTGAGAGGGGAGGGGAGGGGGAGGGGGAGGGGGGAAGGGCGGGTTTAAATTTTTTTCCTTGGTCGTGGCCTAGCCATGGACTGTGGCCAGGCCACGGCCGCGGCCGTGGCTGGCGAGCGCGGGCAAGGCCCTGCCGTGGCCGGCGAGAGGGGAGGGGGGAGGAGGGGGCGGAAGGGGTGGGTTTAATTCTTTTTTTTTTCCTTGGCTGTGGCCTGGTCATGGACTGTGGCCAAGCACAGCCGATCGCGATCGTTGGCCAGTGAGAGGGGAGGGGGAGGGGGAGGGGGATGTGGGGGGGGGGGGGAAGGGGGGGTTTAAATTTTTTTTTCCTTTGCTGTGGCCTGGCCATGGACTGTGGCTAGGCCACAGCTGGCCACCGCCGGCCGCGGTCATGGCCGGCGAGTGCGGGCACGGCCCCAGCCATGGCCGGGGAGAGGGGGGGGGGGGGGGGGTGTTTACCTAAAAATCGGGGTCACTGCGAGGAGGGCGGGTGCGAAGGGACGCTGGAGTGCCGCCAGAGGTGGGGAAGAGGGAGGAGGAGAAAGAGGGAGGGAGAGGTGCCACCAGGTAGGAAAGAAACCAGGGAGGAAAAGAGAAGAGTTAGGGCTTGGGGGGTTTATATTAGGATTAGCGACGCATTCCGTCGCTAATTAGATAAATGTGCCGCTAATTAGTGACTCAATTAATGCGTCGCTAAATAGCGACGTATGAAAGGCTGCGTCGCTAATTTTTAATATTTTATAATATTAATTTTATTTAGTATTATTATTGTGTATTATATTTAATGTTATATAGTGCTAATTTTATATATTGATATATTGTAATTTATGCCACTCGTTTCGCTAAAGCCTCGGGGTGATGTGGCCGGCCGCATTGTTACATGTCCGCTTCCTTTGGGAACCTTCCGTGGGCAGCGCTGCTGCCCCTTTCTCCCATCTGCCGCCTCCGGTGGCACTTCGATATCTTATCGTGGGTTACCTCCCTGGTGGCCGATCGGGAGGTCGAGCTCGACCTTGTACCGCTCTCATCTACCACTGAAATCGTAGACGGGTAGGGCCTACCATGGTGGTGATGGGTGACAAACAATTAGGGTTCGATTCAGGAGAGAAGCCTGAGAAGCGGCTACCACAACAAGTAAGGCAGCAGGCATGCAAATTATCCAATCCTGACACGGGGAGGTAGTGACACCGGCCAGCTCTTCGAGTTGGTAATTGGATTGAGTACAATCTAGTAAAATCAAAATCCCTTAACAAGGATCCATTGCAGGACAAGTCTGGTGCCAGTAGCCGAGGTAATTCCAGCTCCAATAGTGTATATTGGAGTTGTTGCAGTTAAAAAGCTGTAGTTGGACATTGGGCTTTTTTTGGCCAGTCAGCCACACAAAACGGTGTGCACGATGGTGCACGGTGCCCGGGTAGCTGACTGCAAGTTCCTACCCAGGACCGATACTGCCTTCAGTCTGATCCATGCCTTTGTGCCGAGAATGCAGCCTAAACCCTAAAAATCCAAAACCAACGATAACCCCTAAAACCCAAAACCCTAAAACCTAAAACCCTAAACTTTAAAACCCTAAACCCCTAAAACCTAAACCCTAAACCCTAAAACCCTAGAACCCTAAAACCATAAAACCCTAAACCCTAAACCCCTAATATAAATCCCTGAACCCCTTAATCCCTGAACCGTGAATCCCTGAACCCTTAAAATGCGTCGCTATTTAGTGACGCAATTTTGCGTCGCTAAATAGCGACACATTTTATTGCATCGCTAAACAGCGACGCATTGTGACGCATTAAATGCGTTGCTAAAAAATAATATTTTATAATATTAATTTTATAAATTATTTATTACAGTGTATATAATAATTAATATTATATTATGATATTCCTTAAAGTGGCCAGGTTCCTCCACTTTTTTGTAATAAGAAGAAAGATTAATGAAAGAATCATCAAGCATTTCACTTCCTTCTCTCCCCTTCAAGTCTCTTCCTTCTCTCCTAAACCCCTAAAACCCTAAAACCCTTAAACCCTGAACCCCTAAAACACTTAAACCCTTAAACCCTAAACCCCTGAACCCTTAGACCTTGAACCACTGAATCCCTGAACCGTGAATCCCTAAACCCTAAACCCTTAAAAACCCTATTTAGCGACACACGTTAATGCGTCGCTAATTTGTCGCTAAATAGCAACACATTTATATGCGTCACTGTTTAGCGACGCATTAAAATGAGCCGCTAAATAGCAACGCACTAATGCGTCGCTAAACAGCGATGCATTAAAATGCGTCGCTATTTAGTGACGCATTTTTGCGTTGCTAAACAGTGATGCATTTAGGGCATCACTGTTTAGCGACGTATTAAAATGCGTCGCTATTTATGATGCATTTTAATGCATCGCAATTTAGTGACACAATTTTGCATCGCTATTTAGCGATGCATTAAAATGCGTCGCTATTTAGAGATGCATTAAAATGTCACTGTTTAGCGACATTAGTGCGTCACTAAACAGTGACGCACTAAATTGCATCGCTAAACAGTGACGCATTTTAATGCGTCGCTATTTAGCAACAAATTTTTTGGAGTCCCAAAATCCATCGCTATTTAATGACTGATAATGTGTATCGCTAAATTGTGTCGCAAATATAATGGGTCATAATTGCGTCGCAATTCTGTTGTTATTTTGCAACGAATATTTGCATCGCTAAATTGCATTGCTATTTCATGAATTTCTTATAGTGAAAGTCTACTCTTATGGAGTTACTTTGCAATAAGTTAGCTCTGAATTTGTGCTAGCTTCTATCATTGTTTTATGCTCAAAACTTTTGACGATGTGATTGTAATGACAGAATGGTTGGTGGTGACAACATTGCAGATAGTTATTGATACTTTCTTTAATTCAAGGGTGAAGATGCTAATGATGAGCCATCTTGTTTTTTCTTCTTTTTTTTTCATGGAGCCTGTCAACCTTTTTAAGTCCAAAAATTTCTAGATGTTGGCGTGAAACATTGTTTGAGTTTATCACTCTATTTCGTGCGTTACTTTTGTTGCCGGCTAGATATTTGATAATTTGGATACTTGTTCATACTATTTAAATAAATCAAGGCATATAGACATGCTGTATATTAAATATAGGATCAATAAATTATTTTGGTCATTAAAATTTATTTGTAATTTCTTTATACGCTTAATTGGGTTTTCGTAAACTACAATTATCATTGCCAAGTAAAAATCATCCTCCTTCGATACTCCACCAGCCAAGGTGGATATGGCTACCTCATGATTGAGGTGATCCACTTCTAGCATGGCCGTGTTAAAGTGACCAAGATAACTTCTCAAGGACTCCCCCTCTCGTTGTTTAACCTCAGAGAGTGAGTTAGATCTTCTCCGATGGTGGCGGCTGCTAACGAATTGGCTGATGAATAGATAGCTCAACTCGTCAAAGGAGTTGATGGAGCTTGGCTTCAAATTGTTGAACCATGTTCTTGCCGATTCCCTGAGAGTGAAGGGAAAGGCTCGGCACAGGATCACATCTGACACTCTGTGAAACATCATGATAGATCAAAAACTGCTTAGGTGGTCATCGGGTCGGTGGATCCGTGGTATGGCTCGATGGTGAAAAGTTTAACATGAGAGGGATTATCTTCCACATAATTTCTTTGTCGAAGGGGGTGCCCTGCTCCACCTTCGGTTAAGAATGGGAAGTTTGCTTGACGGCGTCCAGCTCTTGATACATTTTTTGGATTTGTCACTTAAACCCCTCGTCCTGATCAGTAGGAGAAACAGGACGGGGAGATAGCGATCATGGTGTGGAGTCATGGTGGAAGAACAATGGAGAAAGAGAACGAGCACGCGGGATCTGAGTGGGCTCTTACCTTGTGCCTTCTGTGGTGCTGGTCTGGCCCCTTTATTGTTGGCTACTGAAGATGACTCGCAGCCTCAAACAAACTAGAAGAGGGGATTGCTGGGGAAATAGGGGCAACGATTCCATCAGGGAGCAGGGGAGTGGGTATAGCCGAGAGAGGGACTCTTTGGAGCCCTTGCACCAATTGGGTCAGGGCTTGGACTTGTTGAACCAGCATTGTGAACTGGTCTTGAGTGACCGAGTTGCTGATGGTGGAGGAACTTTGGCCGGTGGTGGCTGAGGGTGCCATTATTTGTGGGATCAGGCCTTTGGGAGACGACATGATCTGAAGCATCCGAGGTTGCTTTTCTTCGATTGGCCATCAGAGGAATTGTTCTTCCAATCAAGAACCTTATCTCCTTGATTTCAAGTTTAATGTGACTTGAGGCTCTTCCTTTAGCGCCAATATATTGTCATAATCTATTCTCCGACTTGAGTATGGCTTGCTCCTGGATCTGGATAGCAATCTTCTGTCCGGGTGAACCTGCAAGACACGCAGGAAGCGTTGGGGGTGGCCTCCATAGAAGACCCTTCGATGCCCAAGTCAGTGGCAATTTCTCAGCAATCAGATATGAGGAAAAGGCTCTCGCAGAAGAGTTCATCAAGAATGACCTCTCGAGAGCTTAAGGACTCTGCTTGAGCTTTTTCAGTTCAGAGTGAGTATAGGGGCATAGAGCATACATGAAAAGGCCTTAGGACCAGGTATTTATAGACTGCTGGAATGATGGTCGGTTAATACTTGACTTCTCAGACGTGTCTTGGAAAGCTAAAAGCTGGTACGATTCGAATCTCATTTGAATCTATTTAGTTATAGGGCTAGTAGGATTCGAATCCTGTTAGTTAGAGGATTGACGGCCAAGGAAGCTGATAGGTGCTTTGAGATTGGGTTATTTATAGGCACTAAGCTATTTTTGTCTTGATAAGCTTTATATCCTTCTTGGGAATGCCGGGAACCAACGTGATTGGAATCCTGCCAAATAATTAGGAATTTGAACTTTCGTTGATTGGTATCAGAGGGTCATGTTCAGCTTCTCACTTCTATTTTAAGAGGGTCGCTTTGAAAATCAGGTGATCAGAGCAGTTCACTATGTAGAGGACTTGGCGTAAAGCTAGATAGTAAGGGCACTTGAGCCGAATGAGGAAATAGCTTGGTCTTGCTGAAGCATGAGGATAGCTCGGTCCTGCCAAGGCATGAGGATAGTTCGGTCCTGCCGAGGCATGACTCATGAGGATGGTTAAGTTTGTCCGAGGTATGACAATTTTATCTTTTCTGAATGCGACCGCTGATGAGCCAGAAATTGAAAATGATCCTAGCCCTTTCGCCGTATGCATGGATATTAACACAATGATGATTTTATCCCATATTAGAAATGTCACAATATTGCCTGCAATACATAGCATGGTAACAAATATACTTGCAAGATTGTGTTCTGTTGATGAGTGTTACCGTGAAGAGCTACCATCACAATCATAGTCTAGATGGATCACTCCATCATACCAATTACCAACCATCCAATGAGAATTCTACAAGAGGGATTTTACAGAGTGATGATGGTGTCTCTTATCAAAAGAATTCTCAGAGAAGGCTGCTGTTATGGTCAATCCAGAGAGAGATAAGGTAGTTCTCCTGTCAAATGGTTTCAATAACATATGACAATTTTCACTAATATGAAGTAATCCATTAGGAAATATGCGTCAGTGCAAAACCCTGTTAATTAGTGGGTCATATGCTTATACCATTTTTGGAAAGCCAATTTAATCTGTCAACAAAACTAATGCTTTAATCCAAAATCCTATTAACATTCTGCAACATCTTAGATTTTTCTATTATATTGACTTTGGAGTCCTTCAGCTCATTGATTTTAGCTGAATCTTTCATCTTTGCCATCTAATTGGAAAAAGTAATGGCGGTTTAACTATTGTTCTGCGTGGGCCAAAGGCCAGATGCCTAGAAAAGTAGCATCTTTGACACGATTCTTATCAACTCAATTACAACAATCTTTACGTTTCTAGAATTATACAACTTGCTTCATTCTCTAATTAATGCAAATTCATTAATGCAAGTTTTATTGTGCATGAGCGTCAGCCTAAGCAGCAAGTGCTGTGCAGTCCAGCTGCAGTGTCTGTCATTATTCCAATTCTTTGTCATTCATACCAGCTCCTGGATCCATTCTGCAGTTTTTATGCCGGGTGAACCATCTAAAAGACGTAAGGTATCATCGTTTTTTGCTTTGAATCAAGTTCTTATGAACCCTATTAGCATTTGTGTAGGCTGCTGATCAGGGCCTGTTTAGATCCTAGGCGACCATCTTGCAAGATGTCGACAAGGTAGAAGCCTACTCTTGTGGGAGTTACTTTGCAATAAGTTAGCTCTGAATTTGTGCTAGCTTCTATCATTGTTTTATGCTCAAAACTTTTGACGATGTGATTGCAATGACAGAATGGTTGGTGGTGATACTTTCTTTTATTCAAGGGTGATGATGCTAATGATGAGCCATCTTATTTTTCTTTTTTTTTTTTTAGGTTTTCTTGGAGCCTGTCAAAACCATTTTAAGTCCAAAAATTTCTAGATGTTGGCGTGAAACATTGTTTGAGTTTATCACTCTATTTCGTGCGTTACTTTTGTTGCCGGCTAGATATTTGATAATTTGGATACTTGTCATACTATTTAAATAAATCAAGGCATATAGACATGCTGTATAGATCAAATATATTAAATAATAGGATCAATAAATTATTTTCGGTCATTAAAATTTATTTGTAATTTCTTTATACGCTTAATCGGATTGTCATAAACTACAATTATCCAACTTCTCGATTGATTCCGATCAATAAGCAATCGCACAATAAATGGTGTATACCTCTATGATTTGCTCTTGATTAGAAACTCAATTTCTCTCTATAGCTTTTATATCTTCTACATGAGAAGAGAAGGGATCTCTTCCATTTTAAAAAGAAATTTAAAACTCCCTTCTTTCGCCTATTCTCATCAAAATAGGCATTGAGCCTTATCACTTCCTTAATTAGTGAGTGATTATTTGAGATGCATGTGATTGGATGTTATCTCTAAGTGATTATCAAAATAAAATAAAATAAAATAGAACTATCACCTTATAGGTTACGGCACATACTTACTTCCAATTTTGAGAACATAGTTCCATGGATATTTAATTTTGTTAAAATATAATTGTTGTTAGTTTTTAGTATTTTATTTTATTTTATTTAGTCTGAGTTGAGCTTTTAAATAATGAGCCTATCTTTTTATCTTTTGGTGGGATAGCCTTAGATGGATAACATCATAAGAGGATTATGCCTATCCGTAGAAACAAGAAACAATATTTATATGGTGATGTGCTTAATGAAACGTAATAGATCAATTTTTCTTCTTGAGAGAAAACCCTTCTTCTACCTTGATTTCTCTTCCCAAAATAATCTGAGTTGGAAACAATCCCAACAAAAATTGGTATCAGAGCTTGGTTTCCCCGACGAAGAAACAAGAAAGAAAGAAATCTTGCTTTCTTGAATTTGTAGACGATAACAAAGGCGAAGGAAGCCGGTGAAGGTGAGGAGGACTAAAAGACCGAAGCCAGCGGTACTTTCCTTCCACGCGTAGCCGACGAGTTCTTCCACCATATTCTTTCATCCTGCAATTTCCTCTTTCCAAAGTTATATATATATATATATATATATATATTGGTGACGTGCTTTAAGCCGTCGAGTGGTTGACTGCCCAGCAATTGACTTCTCATCCACGAGTCTCCAAAGAAGGCATGAACTTCCCATCCACGATTTTTTGGTATTTCTTGGTGTCAGGTTTCCAAGGAAGTCTGGTGAGCAAGAAGTGGATCTTTTCTAAGCCTCCAAAGAGTCTTTTCAACTTCTTGATCTCACGCAAGTCCGTTTAAGAGGGTTAAAGTCAGCCATTAAATCTTTTCCCGATCGTTCTAGTAAAGCACGGAGAGCAAGTTCCGCACGTCAAGCCTCGTGACCTTTGTTCCTTGACTCATTGTCTCATCAACGACCTGCTCAACAACAACCAGAAAGCTTCCAAAGAAGGCGTTAGGAAACAGGGACGGAACAGAAATGAACGTTGCCTATCCCACGAGGTGATCAACAAAAAAAAAATTCATGGCAACCCCAAGCAATATTAGTATGAATATCCACCAACCTTCTATCCCTATTTTTTGATGGAGAAAATTATGATTATTGGAGCATTAAGATGAAGACCCTTTTTATTTCACAAGAAGTATGGGATCTAGTTGAGAACGAGTACGAAGACCCAGTTAATCCAACAAATAATCAGAAGGAGCAACTGAAGGACTACAAAAAGAAGGATGCCAAAGCCCTGTTCTTTATCCAACAAGCTGTATCTGAGAAATTTTTTCCAGAATTATTAGAGCCACCAAATCAAAGGAGGCATGGGATATCTTGCATGAGGAATTTCAAGGCAACATAAAGGTAAGAGCTATCAAACTTCAAACTCTAAGAATAGAGTTAGATAATTTGAGAATGCAAGAAAAGAAAAAATTGAAGGATTACTTCTCCAAAATTATGGAGACTGTTAATCAAATGAAGAGCTATGGTGAAACCATCACCGAGCGAAGAATATGTGAAAAATCTTGGCTAGTTTATCTTCAAATTTTGATACAATAGTTGCAATTGTTGAAGAATCTAAAGATCTCTCTGAATTAAGTGCTCATGAATTAATGGGATCTCTTGAAGCTCATGAGCAAAGATTGTTTAGGCATAAAGAATTAACAATTAAAAGTGCCTTTCAATCTAAACTCAAAGTGGTTGATAAAAATTTTCAAAAAGAATCACCTAGTCATGCTCCAGTCAAAAGAGAGTCATTTAGAGGTGAAAACCAAAATAGAGGAAGATGAAGAAATATGAAAGGAAGAGGTAGAGAAATGCAAGGAAATAATTTTTTAAAAAGGCAATATGATGAGAGCACCCAACAAAGGTGCAACATATGTAAAAGGTCTTCTCATGCTGAAAAAGATTGCTGGTTTAGGGGAAACCCCAATGTTATAATTGCAAAAAGTTTGGACATGTTCAAAAAGATTGCAGATACAAAGCAAGTGAACAAGCACACTTCTTAGAAGAAAATGAAGGTCAGCAAAGCACACTATATGCATGTCAAACTGCAGAAGAGCAAAGTAATAATATGTGGTATCTTGACAGTGGTTGCAGCAATCACATGATAGGAGACAAGTCTATTTTTATGGACATTGACAGTTCTTCAATTTCACAAGTGAAGATGGGAAATGGTGCAATAGTCCAAGCAAGAGGCAAAGGCACAATTGAAATCAATACCAAGAAAGGAAGAAAATTCATTCATGATGTTTTACTTATTTCAGATTTGAAGCAAAATCTCTTGAGTGTTGGACAGCTAATTGAACATGAGCATATGGTACACTTTGAAGATAATGTTTGCAAGTTATATGACAGAGGGATGAAAAAACAACTTATGGCAAAAATCAAGATGAGAAAAATAGAAGTTTTCCTCTTATTTTGCACTATGCAAAGGATGTTGCATGGAAGATGGAGGTAAATGATGAATCATGATTATGGCACAAAAGGTTTGGGCACTTGAATTTTCAAAGTTTGAGAAGTTTATATCAAAAGAATATGGTGTATGGTCTACCAGCAATACATGACAAGAAAGAACCTTATGAAGGATGTGCACTTGAAAAACAACATAGAGAGGCATTTCCAAAAGAGCATGTATGGAGAGCCATAGCACCATTGGAGCTTATTCATACTGACATATATGGACCTATGAAAACTCCTTCTCATGCAGGTAACATCTACTTCATTATTTTTATTGATGACTATTCAAGGATGATATGGGTATATTTTATGAGACATAAATCAGAGGCATTTCTTATCTTTAAGAAGTTTAAAAATCATATGGAATGACAAAGTGGGCATTATATTAAGGTGCTGAGAAGTGATAGAGATGGTGAATACAATTCAAATGAATTTGAGAAATTTTGTGAAGATGATGGTATACAAAGACAATTGACTGTTAGCTATACACCAGAGCAAAATGGTGTTGCAGAAAGAAAGAATCGTACTGTTATTGAGATGTCTAGATCTATGCTCAAAGACAAAGGCCTTCCAAATTCTTATTGGGCAGAAGCAGTGAATACAACAGTTTATCTGATGAATAGATGTCCAACAAAAGCTCTTCAAAATAAGACACCATTTGAAGCCTGGTATGGTAGAAAGCCTTTGTGAAGCATTTCAAAATCTTTGGATGTGTGTGCTATACACATATTCCTAAGGAAAGGAGACATAAACTTGATGAAGTAAGTAAAAAATGTATCTTTGTTGGATACAGTTCTAAATCAAAAGGTTACAGACTTTTCAGCTTAAAGCAAAATCAAGTGATCATAAGAAGAGATGTTATTTTCAATGAAAAAGTTGCTTGGGATTAGAAGCAAAAGAAAGTTGAAGAAAATATTATTTCTCTAGATGAAGAAATTCATGATGCTCAAAATGAAGAAAATAAAGTTGAAGGTTTACCACAAACTATTTCAAGTTTAAGTCTATCTTCAAGTTCTACTCCTAAAAAAATGAGAAAGTTAAGTGATATTTATGTTTCTTGTAATTTCTGCATGATTGAGCCTGAAACTTATCAAAATGCTATGCATGAAGAAGTGTGGAACAAAGCAATGCAGGAAGAAATCAATATGATTAAGAAGAACAAAACTTTGGAATTAGTGAAGAAACCAAGTGATAAGGAAGTCATTGGCTTGAAGTGGATCTACAAAACAAAACAAAATCCAGATGACACTATTCAAAGACACAAAGCAAGATTAGTAGCAAAGGGATACTCTCAAATACTTGGTATTGATTATCAAGAAACTTTTGCATCTGTTGCTAGACATGATACAATTAGAACTCTTATTTTTATAGCAGCTCATAAAAGTTGGAAACTACATCAACTAGATGTAAAGTCTGCATTCTTGAATGGAGTATTAGAAGAAAAAATTTATGTTGAACAACCTCAAGGCTTCATCATCAAAGGTCAAGAAAACAAGGTATACAAGTTGAAGAAAGCATTATATGGGCTGAAGCAAGCACCCAGAGCATGGTACTCTCAAATTGACACCTACTTCAATGAAAAAGATTTTCTAAAAAGTCCAAGTGAACCAACACTTTATGTGAAGAAGCAAGGTAATGATATTCTTATTGTCTCTCTTTATGTTGATGATTTAATTATTATTGGTAACAATGAGAATATGATCTTGACTTTCAAAAATGATATGATAAGAAGATATGAAATGAATAATATGGGTTTGCTTCATTATTTTTTGGGAATTGAAATAAGTCAAAGAGAAGATGGTATATTTATCAGTCAAAACAAGTATGTAGATGGCATTCTCAAGAAATTCAACATGAAAAATTGCAATAGTGTGAAACACCTTTTGTGGTAAATGATAAGTTGATGAAAGAAGATGAAAGTGGTGAAGCCAATGCACAATTATACAGAAACATTATTGGAAGCTTATTATATCTAACAATTACAAGACCATATTATGTTTGCATCAAGTTTACTTTTCAGATTTATGCAAAAGCCAAGTAATATTCACTTTGGACAAGCAAAAAGAGTCTTGAGATACATCAAAGGTACTAAAGATTATGGGATCATGTATGACAGAAACAAGGATGATATTATGAAGTTATTTGGGTTTTGTGATAGTGATTAGGCTGGAAGTATTGATGACATGAAAAGCACATCAGGATATGCATTCTTTTATGGATCAGGTATCATATCTTGAGCATCCAAGAAGCAAGATACAATGACATTATCGTCTTCTGAAGCAGAATATTTCAACAACTTTCGCAGCACAACAAATAATTTGGTTGAGAAGAATACTTGAAGATATGGGTGAAAAGCAAGAAGAAGCTACTACTCTGCTATGTGACAACAAACTACTATTTCTATGACAAAGAATCCTATATATCACAACCGTACCAAGCATATCAAAATCAAGTACCATTTCATTAGATATGTGGTAGAAGAAAAAGAAATTGAAGTCAAGTATATGAAGACTGAAGACCAAATTGCAGATATCTTCACCAAGGCACTACCCAAGAAGAAATTCATACACTTTAGAGATCTCATGGTATCCAAGAACAACCATTAAAGGGAAGGGTTAAAATATAATGGTTGTTAGTTTTTAGTATTTTATTTTATTTTATTTAGTCTGAGTTGGACTTTTAAATAATGAGCCTATCTTTTTATCTTTTGGTGGGATAGCCTTAGATGGATAAGATCATAAGAGGATTATGCTTATCCGTAGAAACAAGAAACAATATTTATATGGTGTTGTGCTTAATGAAATATAATAGATCAATTTTTCTTCTTGAGAGAAAACCCTTCTTCTACCTTGATTTCTCTTTCCAAAATAATCTGAGTTGGAAACAATCCCAACAGATTTGTGCTACCAGCTGGAATGCATGTCAAAGGTATAAAATATCAGGTCGTTGGGAGTGCATGGAAATAATGGGAGTACAAAGTTCCGAGGGTTTATAAGATGATGAAAACATTCAGTGACCATGTTGAACCATAGCTTATAACTTTTGATAAGTTGGCTTCAAGTGAATAATATCACTGCAACTTGCGACAAAAAAAAAAAAAAAAAAA
>UESW01003883.1:780417-810753 GCA_900491605.1 Calamus simplicifolius | reverse complement strand
CGAAATTTATTAGAGATTCATAATTAATCGCAGTCTTATATAATCAAATTATAAAGCACTTTCATTCCGATAATCTCATTATCAAAAATCTAGATAAGATCGTTTATTCAGAATGTAATGAACCGTGCTAGTAATTTTAAATTAAAGATCCCGATTATAATTTAATTTATAATTATGAACAAATTTAGATTATTTTACTTTAAATATTATCCTCTATATATAACACTTATATACAATATTTAAAGTCACATTTAAATAATCCAGGGATTTTTGATATTTATAAAGCATCAAAACATGCATGCAAGTATAATATTAAAAAATTTCTCAAATTATTTAGCAAAATAATAAATATCATTTTTTATGGGCACATATCCCAACACTTGTAACTTCTTTTTAGTATTCTAAATTTTTTCTTCATATCATGCAATTCCTTTTCAATGGTTTCAAGTCTTAATTCTGCAGTTTTAGCTTTTTTTCTCAGTTTGTTCAATTCTTATCTCAGCATTTTCTGCTCTTTTTATTGCCTCTTCAACATTACGATTTGCATCTATAATCATGGTCTTTGTTTTTTGAGCTTGAATAGATCTCAAAGTAGATTGATTTGGACCCATTCCTTCACAAAGAAGATGACTACGTTTATTTGGGCTAAAAACATATATAACTATTTCTTCATCATCAAGAAAAATCTCTTCCTCATCACGCTTCTGTTTAAGTTCTTTACTTGTGCCTGCATTGAAATTTAATTTCTCTAGTGATTAGCATATTTCATAGAAAAAGCAGATTTAGGATTGGATAGGCAAATAGAGAATGATCAAATTATCCTTCATGAAGAAAGAATAAATGCACAACCACTTAAAGAATAACATAAAGTTTCAAGAATAAAAATAAAATTCTATGTACTAAAAAAATATAGAATATCATAAAGTTTCATGAATAAAACAAATGACACTTTATGGCATCCAAATACTAATTCCCATTGCATTTAAGTTAAAGGTACTAATTTGTTACTTAGAACATGAATCAGAATAGTTATTGATCGCCTAACAACAAATCAAAGAGAAAACCATTCAAGATTCCCAAAAGCAATTCTCTTCTAATATACATGAATATTTGCATACCATTTTTTCTTCAGCTGCAACATCAACTAAAGAACCATTCTTACGTGTACGGGTCTTTTCAAACATTTCCAACCTACTTGATCGCACCCCATTTGTAACCTGGGTCTATAATTAAAAAATTTAATAAAAAAAAGAATACACAACTATAAGGTCAGAATTATAAAAGAAATTTATATTGTTTATATTATTCATACCAGCCGTTGCTCAATCACATTGAAACCAGTCCTACCGGTATAAGGAACCATATTTAGTTTTGATCTATTTTTTGCATTTGCCTTGCTCATTTTCTGTAAGTAAATATTGATAAATTAGTTAAATTAATACTAGAAAGACACTTAAAACAATCATCTTTCTATTGCTTCATGCTTATCCTTTTCATACATGAAAAGTTTCACTATTCCAATGGGCAAGAAGTCATTCCCAATCATCCTTGGTAATTACCTAATCTAGTAAGCACTTTAATTTTCCTGGATCTTTATGTCAATTCTTTTAAATTTTATACAACTCATTCCTATACTGTCTATATTGATCACTAAGTTTTCTTATCACATATTTTATCCTTTTAACTTCAGCCTTATTGAGTCATTTCTCAAAGAGAATAAAATAATCCTACAAAAAGATAATATAATTTAGTAAATGTTAAGATTATTGATGTTCCAATTAAAAAACTAACAAAAATCTTACCATGATGCAGTTAATCATATTCCTTATTTTATCCTCAGGAATTTCACTCTATCCTTTAACTTTAAGGGATACAAATGATCAATTTCTAACTATTGTACCATACCAACTTGCAAATTGAGCATGATTCTCTCCTATAATTTTTCTTTTGTGATCCCACTTCATTGTTTTCTTGGTCCTTGAATTTTTCAGCTCATTGTTCAAAGTCCTTTCTCGTCCTTTTTTTTTTTGTAATATTCATGACTAAACCTGTAAAATCAAAAGCATACAAGAATGAAATTAAAGAACCACTTCGAATAAAAAGAATTAGGAATATATATAATATAATATTTACATATGCTTACTAAAGTTATCATTTTCATCTTCTTGCTCACAATCAACATTATAGTAGTAGGTGGAAGGTCTTATTGGATGATAGCATTAACTTCTATGCCTCTACCTTTAGTAATGCATCTTCCTTTGTGATTACTAGTTTCAGCCATAATTATCTACCTTTATATATTAAGTTAGTAAAACTTCTGCTTGTTCCATATGGTATTACAATATTTTAATTTGAAGACAAATATACATTAAACTAAAAGCCATCATCCATCAAACTTAGTAAAGAAACAAGAACTAGGTATCATCAAAACAATGCAACTAAAAAATATTGAAATAAATTTTATTAAAGGGCTTTCACAAAATGGCTAGTTCAAAGAAGAAAAATAAAATAAAATCTAATAAAATTGTGCAAATATATAACACACATTGGAGCTCTTTGCTCCATGTCTCAGGTTGCTCTGTAAACCAATTTTCATCGAGCCACGGATAATGCTAGATCTTCAAATTATTCAGCCAAAAAGTGATAGCTAAGGACAGTAGAGAAGAAAGAGAAGGCATTAGCAGCTTCAACTTGAGAAGTAGCATCCCCATCCAAATCCGAATCCAAAGCAAAAGCTATTGGCAATGCCTTCAATTTGGATACCCCCATTCGCTTGCAAAACCTAATACGCATGATCCCAGAGACTGACGGCAAAAAAAATTCCTAAAACACCGGAAGAAATGAAGATTGAAGGAAGCCTCATCATGCTCTTCAACAACGTTTCTCCTCTTATCTTGCCGGATTTATCAAAAAAATCATAAAAAAATCAAGCAAAATCATGAAAAGAAACTCACGAGGGGGTGTTATGTCGCCAATGATTAGTCACCTTCACGAGGGTTGTGATTGTTGGTGCTCATCCACCTTTGCGGCCACTGGTGCTCAATTGCTTTTGCCGCCATGCTAGGTCATCTCTTTTAGGGAAACGGAGAGGACGAGAAGACAGAGATAATGGATCATGGGAAATAAGCTTGGCTGGCCACAGTGTCGCCAATGGAAAAACAAAAAAAAAACAAAAGCAGTCCATTTCCATCGCCTAATCCCAACGGTCCATCGGAAAAAAATTATTTCCCATGATTATCCCTCTACTATTGAAAAAATTACATATAATAATATATATATTCCCAACGAATATAAATATTTGTTGAAAAAAAATACTTTTTTCTACATATCTTTTTATTATCTATGTGTTGGATTTTTAATCCAACATTGGGCTTATATGTGAAATAATTATATGTTGCGTACTGTCAAATAAGGTTAAGCCCAATTAAAAGTGATCAGCTATGGTTTCAGTGATTTGGGCTTTAATGTATCTAATTAGGTGTGGCCCTTTAATGTGTAGAGACCTAAGGGGTTATTTCTATTTTTATGATGGGCTAAAATAGAAATACTAAAACATAATGATAAAATTATCTATATATAGCGGTTATGGTCTCTGGATCACATGCACGACCTTCTTCTCTGAATCCCATCATCAGAAAGAATAGCCTAGAAAAAATTCTAAAGGGCTCTATGGGAATACGTGTTGATCTGGAAGGCCAACCGCAGGACTCTGAAGAGTAATCAAATAATATGGATTTAGGTATGCTTCCGTTTATGTTTATGGATTATTGATGATTTAACATGGATGATTCTTGGGTTTTATGGTGATAATCTTCACCAAAGGTTCGTATTTAATTCCAACACTATAAAGAATAATTATTGTAAATATCTTTTTTTCTTGCAGCGGTGCCTTTGTTTGTTTTTCTTGACCCTTTAGGATTCGTAGATGCACATTTTGCTGATGGTGAAGGAAAAAAAAAAGCCAGCTATCCCTATATCTTACCCTAATTTTTAAATTGTTGTAGGGGACTAGATAGTAGAGCAGGCAGCGAAACAGGAATGGATATTCCGTGTCTGTGAGGGTGATAACAATCCCTCTTGTGTGTCGGTTTAAATTAGCATTCCTATTGTCCAAAGATGGCAACTCTGGTACGTATCCAATGCTCAACACAGTGATATTGCATGCATGTAAAGAAGGTAACAAGATGCTAGGTGCTGTGTTGGCTCCGGCATCCTCGGTTTAGGCTGCTTTATGATTCGTGCTTCCGACTATAGTTTGCCTGATATCCGATGTGTCAGGTCGTCTTCGATGGTCTTTTCGCTCTGGCTGGTTGCCTTGCTGGGTCTCTCTGCTTCTATGGCTTCGAACGGGGAGTCTGCTGGCCCGAAGGTGCCGAACAGGGGCCAGGCATCCGATTTTGTTTGGGTATCGTCTTCTCCGTCAACGGCTGAAGTGATCGAGCTGGAGGGCCACTTTCCAGAGGTTGTCCATATCCCTGTTGCAACGCTGGAGGAGGCCAGCGCCTGCTGGAAGGAGCAGGCCATCTTGGCCCGTACTTTTCAGCTCTGGGTTTTGCCTGATGCCTTCATAAGGGAGTTCCGGCGAGCGGGCGTAGATGGAGTCATTCAGCCGCTTAGTCTTGCTCACCGTTGCCACATCTTCAAGTTTGAGGACTCAGGAACGAAGGAAATGGTGTTGAGCCATCCGTGGGTGATCAACAGACTGCCTATTACCACGGAGGCATGGCGGCCGAAGTTCGTTCCGGTGGCAGATGCGGTGTCCTCCACCCTCCTCTGGGTGCATCTTCCCTCTCATCCGGTTGAATTCTGGAATGACGCAGTGCTGGGAGTTATTTTGGCATTGGCGGGTCAGTTCGTGTTCGCCGACTCTGCTACTCGGCTGCTATCCAGGGGGGATTCACCAGGGCTTGTGTTCGTGTGGATCTCCGGCATCCTCTCCGGTCGGGTGTCAGAATCCAGGGAACAGGCTCCCCCTTTTGGCAACAATTCTAGTTTGAGTACCTAGAAGGTATTTTCCCTTGCTATGGTTCGATCCACCTTACTGGCCCCTGTTCTTCGTCATCTCCATCTCCGGCTGCTGAGCTGTCTTTGGCCGAGCCTTGCTTTGGGCCATGGATGTCGGCTACCTGCTGTCGTCGTTCTCCGGGTTTGGTGCAGAAGAAATCGTCGATGCCTTCTGGGTCCTTCCAAGCTGCTTCTCAATCTACCTCAATCGGGTCTTTGAAGCCGGACTTGGTGAATGAGGGTTGGTTATCTCCTGCCAAGTTGGTTCGTCGGCATTCATCTAAGTCTGATATCTCCTCCGCCAGTGTGGTGACGGCTCCTGCTCATGCTCTGGCTGGAATGAAGATTGTTTCGGGGCCATCTACTGAGGGTTCCAGTGTTGCTAAGGGCGTGCCGGTTGAGGGGGCTTGTGCTGGTTCCTATTGTTCAGAGAAGGCTGAGACGATTGAAGTTCAGACAGAGGGTCCTGACCTTCAGATCACTGTGTTCAAAAAATTGAAGTCTAACAACCATTTGCCCTTCTGGGTGCGGGTATTAGGGAAGGTAGTCCCTCTGCCTGGTCAAATGCTAATCCAGGGCCTTCTAAACGTGCCAGGCCTGAGGAGTCCCGCCCCTTGCGGACATCCTCTAAAAATGAGAAACGAAAAGGCAAAGGCATTGCTGCTTTGGCCAGAGAGTCCAAGGAGAAGATTAATCTGACTGATAGTCTTAACCATGGTCGGGTCCCTAGCTCTTCTGTTGGCAAGCCCGATAAGGTTTCCACTGATCAGGATACAGGCTGTGTTGTGAATGGGGGGCAGTCTTCACTGGATGTTAATCGCAACCATGATTCGATCTTATCCTGTCTTAAATTGGCTATCCAGGGTCAGTTGAAGGATTTTGGCCTCTTGGTTGATGACTCTCGGGCTGCGGATGCTATATCTGAGGCCACTGATCAGAGGGTTGATAATCCTAGGATGGATTGTATTATGCAGGCGGAAATGGTTGGCACTTTGCCTTCGGGGTACCGCTCTGATTCGGTTATGATGGTAGATCAGGGTGGCCTCCACCCTTCCCTCCAATTGTAAATGAAAATCCTTATATGGAATGTAAGAGGAGCTCGAAAACCATCTTTTCGATCCCCTTTTGGTAGATTGCTGCAGATTCATAATTTTGATATATGTATTCTAACGGAAACCTGGTTATAGGGAGACAGCTTGGTCCGCTTTCGGAGACAGGCTGCCAGGTCTTGGTCTTCATATGCTGTTGAGTCTGTGGGCCTATCCGGTGGGATTGTTGCTTTTTGGCGCCATTCCTCAGTTTCAGTGATTGCTTTTCACCAGTGTAATCAGCAGATTGGTCTTCTTGTCTCGAAAGGGTCTTCTGACCCTTGGCTCCTCTCGGGGATTTATGCCAGCACTGATTTTAGGGAAAGGCGAGTTATTTGGGCTGAGAGTCTCTCCCTCCTTGATCAGGGCATCCCGTCTATTTTAGTTGGTAACTTTAATTGTATTGTTGCTGCTAATGAAAAGAAAGGTGGTAGACGGGTTACTGATTCAGCTTTCATTGCTGAGTTTAGATCGTTTATCTCCTCAACTAGGTTGTTGGATTTGGGTTTTTATGGATCCCAATTTACCTGGTGCAACAATCGCTAGGGTTCGGCTCGTGTCTAAAAAATGTTGGATAGAGCTTTGTCTACTGCTCAGTCGTCTCAGATGTTTCACTATGCCACTATCTCTCACTTGTCCCAGATTGTGTCCGATCACTGTCCCATTTTGATATCCACTGATGCTGTCCTTCATCAGCGGCGTCAGTTTAGATTTGAGCAATTCTGGATGCTCTACCCTTCGGCTCATGCTATCATATCTCAGGTCTGGCACTTACCAATGAGAGGTAATGCTATCTACTGCCTCTCTAGACGGTTGGATTTGGTTAGGCATCGACTTTCTAGATGGAACAAATTTGAGGTTGGAAATCTAGTGAGTCGGATTGAGCAGGTTGAAGCTGACATTGCTATTATCCAGGATAGGGAGGACCGGGACGGCAGCCTCTCTATTCTTGATCTCTCCTCTCTTCGCCATAAGCTTGCTCTTCACCATTCCCTTCTTCTGCAACAGGAGTCTTATTGGAGATAGTGATCTAGGGTTCAGTGGATTTGGGAGGGAAGACCATAATACCAGGTTTTTTCATCAGGCTACTTTGAAGCGTCGAGCTGTTAATAGGATCCAGCGTTTAGTTGATGAGGAGGGCAATCCCCAGGACAATTCCATTGTTATCCGGGATCAGTTATTTTAGTTTTTCCAGTCTAGATGGACTGAGTTATCAGGTGCTAGGGCTCCTGTTTTTCGGGTTCCTTCTTCTAAGAAGGTCTTAGATCATCAGAATGACCTCTTGATCAGATCAATCTCGGTTGAGGAGATTCATATGGCTTTATGGGACCTCGGGCCTGACAAGGCGCCTAGCCCTGATGGCTTTCCGCCGTTATTTTTCTGTCACTACAGGGACAATGTTGGTTGTGAGGTTACTTAGGCTATGCAGAGTGCTTTTCTTTCCAAATCTATTCCCTCTGATTGGAATCGCACTCTTGTCACTCTTGTGCCGAAGCGCTCTAATGCTTCTATTCCTCATCACTTTCGACCGATCAGTCTTTGTACCACACTGTATAAGATCTATGCCCACCTCCTTGTCTCCCAGATGCGTGTGGTGATTCCTCAGCTCATCTCTGCTGAACAAGGGGATTTCATTAGAGGTCGGAGCATCTCTAATAATGTTCTCATTGCGCAGGAGTTCATGCATGATCTTCAGAGAGCCTCAGCCAGACAGTGTCTCATGGCTGTTAAGCTTGATATGGAGCGTTCCTACGATAGGTTGAGTTGGGTCTTTCCACATCGAACTCTGATTGAGTTTGGTTTTCATGATCTGTTCATTGAGTGGATCATGGCCTGCATCCAGAAGCTCTTTCTCTTTGATTGTTAATGGTATGCAGACTAGTTTCTTCTACTTTACTGTGGGTCTGAGACAGGGTTGCCCCTTATCCCCGTTTCTTTTTGTTCTAGCTACGGACGATCTTTCCCGTGCTTTTCATCAGGCTCAGCAGGATTGCCATATCGCTCCCTTTTTGGCTGCTCCTTTGGGACCCCCTGTCTCTCACCTTCTTTTTGCGGACGACTGTATTCTTCTGGGCCAGGCGTCTCTTCGCAATGCTATTAATTATGCTTCTCTCATACAATGCTACTATTGTGCTTCAGGGCAGAAGGTCAATTTGGAAAAGTCCTTGATTTGCTTTAGCCCCAAGATTTCCAGGGCTATCAGGGAAGCTATTCACCAAGCTGGGGTATTTTTACTAAGGCTGATGGGCTATCTTATTTGGGTATCCCAGTGTTAGGGAGGCGTCCTCGCATTAGTGACTTCACTACTCTTGAGTGACGCATTCGGGACCATATTGATGGTTAGCAGGTCACCGGTTTATCCATGATGGCCAAGATCACTCTCATCCACTCTGTCCTTACATCTCTTCCTATGCATCTTCTTTCTAATGCTGTGGTCCCTATCACTTGTTTGTGAAGGATAGAGTGCTTATTCAGGGACTTTCTGTGGGCTTCTATGCAAGATGGTCATGGCATTCACCTTCAGGCTTGAGATTCGATTTGTATGCCTTTACAGGAAGGGGGTCTTGGTATTCAGTCCCTGCTTGTGAGGAGAGATGCTTTGCTGGCTAAACATGCTTCGAGGTTTATCCTTGATCCTCACTGTCTCTAGAGTTCTTTTATGCGAGCCAGGTATGGTGATTGGTCTTCTATTATGGATCCTCAGCCTTCTCGTCGGTATTCTTTCTTTTGGAAGGAGGTGTGTCATCATGCTCTGCCTATTCTGAGCAATATCTCATGGATGATTGGTGATGGCTCCCTGGTCGACGTCGTCCGTGATAGCTAGATCACTAATCTTTCCCTTTCCCGATGGCCGTCATTTGTTAGTATGGATGTTTCGCATTATATGAGGGTGCAGGATCTCATCATTCAGGACCTCTCTTCGTGGAACACCCCTGTTGTGATCAACTTATTTGGGAGGAGCTTGCTCGATGGATTCTTTCTATCCTTCTTACTTTGGGACGTATTCCTGATATGAGGTTATGAAGGAGATCTTGCCTTTCCATGGCCCCCACTAGGGACCTTCTCGAAGTATTTAGACCTCAGCCCCAGGATGTGCGGGTTGCTGATTGGATATGGAAGCTTTCTGTTCATCCCAGGGTCCAATTATTTATATGAAAGATCTTGTGGGACTGCCTTCCTTCTTGCTCTATGCTGTCTAGACGGGGTCTTCATATCGAGGCACATGTCCGCTGTTTGGGTGGGAAAAGGAGACTATTGATCATGCCATTTTTACCTGCCCCATTTTGTGTGGGATCTGGACGAGGATGAGTTATGATTACAGAGTGGATGATTCTGGTTCATCGTGTTCCCCTTTCCTAGATGCTCTTCGGAGGTCCACTAGACAACACAGTGTTCTTTGGGCTGTCACTGCCTATCAGATCTGGCTGTCATGGAATCAGTTTATCTTTACTGACGAGACTATTTCCCCTCATAGATTGGAGCGAAAGATCAGATCTATAGTTGCGGAAAGTGCACTTCTTCTGACTGATTCTGATTCTTACAACCTTGGCCTCTAGGGCTCTCCTGCTGTATCGGCAGCGAACCGTCGTACGATTTATCTTTTGGGAGCCCCCCTCCAGGGTTTGTAAAAATCAACTTTGATGGAAGTGTTCATAGTAGACTTGCTGGGTCTGCTTTCATTATTTGGGGGTCTGATGGTGCCTTGCTGGCAGCGGATGGTTTAGGTTCCCTTGATTCTTCTGTTCCCATGGCCGAGCTTTATGCAGCATGGGCTGGTATTTCCTATGCTATTCGGCAGCTTCATGCACCTTGCCTGTTCATTGAGGGAGACTCCTTCTCTGTTATTCGGTGGCTCCATACGAGATTCTACGATAATGTCCCCATTAACCCTATTCTCACCGACATTCAGGCTGCTCTATCGGGTGCTCTCAGTGTCCACATCCGGCATATCTACCGAGAAGCTAATTCTGCGGCAGATTGGGTTGCGGCTGCTGTGGCCCATTATAGGGGTTTTTGGATATGGAAGCAGGATGATCTTTGTCCCCCTGCTCTTAGGCAGATTTTGTATTCTGACATTTTTGGGCTAACTCGCACGAGGCTTGTGTGATCGTCCGTTTGTACCAAAAAAAAAAAGAAGATAACATCCTCAACGAGCATATAGAAAACTCTAATGAGATGAGGGAAAAAAAGCAAAGAATATATATATATATATATATATATATATATATAGAGAGAGAGTTGAGCTATACTTGTATAAAACTAAGTTCAGATTTGATAGTCATTTCTACTATTGGTTTCACATGGATTATAAATTAAAAAAATGAAAGAGATGAATATATATATATATATATATATATATATATATAAGATAGAAAGAGAGGGGGGGGGGGGAGAGGAAAGTAAAGGTGAATCCTCTTCACCACTTTTATCAACCATAATTAATGAATCATGGGCTAAGACCAGGGGGGGAGGGGAGGAAAGTAAAGGTGAATCCTCTTCACCACTTTTATCAACCATAATTAATGAATCATGGGCTAAGACCAGCTATTTGCGCCTAAGGTAACGGTGCATGGGAAAAGTCTTTTCTATATCGCCTTTGGTGTAAGATGGTTTGCACCGCATGCGAGAATTTGCTCGTGCTTGAATCTGTACTGGAGGTTTCGCTCATGAGTTCCGCATAGTAGGCTCATGAATGAACCATCTGTACAGGTCATCCTGTATTGCATGCGGTATAAAAAAACTTTTTCATGGTGCATGCACAATAGAAGATGTGACATTTCTGGCGGGCCACGAGGAGTCCTCTTTTAGGATTCTTGTCGGCTTAATCAACGGAGCAACGGTTGGGCCAAGGCGGCTATCAGATTTGAAGTGGGCTCAGATTTGAAGTGGGCTATCAGATTTGAACGGTCAAAATAGGCCTGAATTCAGCCCACCCAGCTTTTATAAGTTTCAGATCGTAGACTCCCTCAAGTCTTGGCCCAATATTTATATAGCACTACAATCTCAAGTCTAAAAAATATGTGCTCACTTTGATATGGGTGGGTTCTTCGGCCTAAATGCATGGCCACTAACATACGAATCAGTTTCCACTAACATATGAATCAGCTTAATTTCTCAGCCGATTAGCTTTATTTTCTTCGAAACTGCCATAATCTTTGTTGACATCTGCTTCTTTTATTTTATTTTATTTTAATTTTTCAGTGAAGAGAGGACTTATATGAAAAAAAAAGATTGTGGACCAAATGCACGCCACATATTTTTGGGCCTATAACAAATTTTGGCCGCTTGCTGTCATGCGATCTTCAAATGGCCGGTTTATCTGAACGTATTTCTCATGTACAGTTATTTATTTTTCATAAGGGTAAGCACAAATATAATAATTACATTGCATGTGATTAAAGATGGAAACTATATATTTTTTAATTCCCATTTTTATGGTAGAACTCCTTCTTTTATTATTTTTAAATTTTTTATAAGCAACCATGGAAATAGGAGGGCGGAAAATGCCTCCTCCTCCTCCTCTAGTTAATATTATCTGAAATCAAGAAAACAACCATGGGTATGATGCTTGGTATACAGTTTGACTGCTGATGTGATGTACAGAGATGGAGAAATAAATGCCTGGAAAATAAATAGAACAAAGAACTCTAAAATTATCTTCAAGAGAAGATACATCCTGTAGCTGCTAGCCTATACTCATGCATCTAATGAATCTAATAACCATTGCTCTTAGTAAGTGATGAGTTTGAAACTCATTTATATCACTATGAAATAGAGGTCATTCTTAAGGATCATAACAACCATATGCTCTACATTACCCCAGATATATTGTTCTTCTCATTATCGGCATGCTCAGTAGAGAAATTCATGTGCCTTTTGTAGCTCAACACTTGCTAACAGGAATCTTGAGATCGATCAAGTGGATCTTAGTGTTCGGTGGATGACAAATGATAAAGAATTTGGCTCTAATCTTCCATGGGTCGCCGAAGAGCCTTTGGAAATGGCATCGTGTTGACCTCCAGAACTAGATTGATGTGCTGAATAGCAGCACCAAACGTGCTCGCTTCAGTTTGGAATTGTCTCTCTCCTTCGATCTCTAGGCCTTAAGCTTCTTCACAGCTCCTTCCGTTGAGTCAGTTGAAGTCCCTTTGAAAAATAGATCCAAAGCCCGCGCTCCCCAACTTTTCGGTTGGTCACACGCTGCAAATCACTATTGCAAGTAAACTAAATCAGGGAACCCTCAACTTGTTTCGCGATCCGAGTCCGTTTCCTACTTCGAAATGCCCAAATTAGCGCGAAGAGAACACATAAGTTGACCAGAATTCCGGCGATGACACCAAGAGCGACCCCGATTGCCAACTTACGTGAATTGCTTGAACTCGTGAGATCGGTAGCGGCAAGCCGAAGGTACAAAGTAGCAGCTCCACGATCACCAGCATAGAGTTGTCGAAGGTTCCGAGGGTCCCCATGCCAAATCGAGCATCCACTCTCGAAAGTATACGCAACGTTGCAAAAACAAGGTTCAAGCAAGCTAGTTCAGAGTATTTAGCACTCCCAGTTGTCAAAATATGTGGATTGACAGGCAATCTCCGGCTGGTCATCTTGAGAAATCCGTCTTCTTCTCCTCCAGCCGAGTTGTTGTTACAGCATCGCAAGCTAGTTTTCCTCGCACACCTTGAGTCCGAATCATCACGCTCCCAATCTTTCACTGCAGCTGGTTCGAAATCATCAGAGCACCTGCAAATGCTCGAGCTCTGCTGGTCGCAGATAAATAAAAATATTACTTTTTGTTATTACCTTTTTAATCAAGATGTAGTCCTTCTGTTCTTGTGTTGGGTTTTTTCGGATCTTCAAAGGTGCTGCCTTTCAGAAAGACGATCACCCTCTACAAGTATCCACACACGAACGAACGGACACCAAAATGGTTTTGAATGTTAGTTCAACTATTCCATTTTTCAAAAAAATGAACCCCCGTTTTTAACTCTCTGTTTTCCATCTTTAAGGCAAAAATATGACGCTTTAAAAGCCCCAATCGATGTGACCTTTTAAATGCTCCAATCAACGTGACATTTCAAATGCCCCAATCAACGTTACCTTTCAAATGCCCCACAGACTCTAAAACCGTATATATCGAACATATATACAAGCCTGCTAGAAATTTTGGTTAACTAAGATTTTAATTGATATTTATTTAAAACTCTTTTAAATAATAACAATTTAAATCCTTTCCTTACAAAATAAGGAATATATATTTTTAACCAAAAAAACTTTATGGATTATTTCCTTATCCAATAAGAAAATGTAACAATTTAATTACTTGTCACAATTTAAATTACGAATTTAAATTTTTTCAAAATTAAACTCGAATCTAAATGACAACTAATTATTATTTGTAATTTAAAATAATCTCATCATTTTAAATTATTTAGAGAGTAACAAATCATAACCATTATTGTCCGTTCTTAGTGTGCGACCCTATAGGTTCAATTAACGTTGGCAGTAGGCCTAAATCACATTTTGAACCTACAAGTCATAAGCGGCCTCTAGCAAGACATTATGACTACCCAAGTTAAATGAAAAGCTCATGTTCCGAGACAACCTTAAAGTAGCTATTAACATAATCCTTTTGTCACATGATATCTTGATAGAATATAAGGCATGGATAAAGTCAACCTTATATCTCTCTATCTTTAATTTCTCGAAACCCAATTAGACTGACTAAACAAATGATATTGATCTCCATCAATTCATTTGAGCATGGCCATGCATTTCTCAGTCTCAATCATCGAGGGGCCCAGAGATATCTCTCTTATAATAAGAGGGACAAATTCCATCTTAATCACTCACATCTCACTACATGATTCTTATTATGTTCAATCATAATCTTTATAATCATCCGGTTAAAGACAACGTTTGATTATGTCAAAACATAATATTCCTCATGTTGAGAACTATGGCAATCTCAGGTCTAAGGATTTAATGACACAACTACTAGAGATTAACTTATGACTTTGATCCATGTATTAATCTCAAGGCGGGTCTTGTCCAATATTTGTTCTCAACAAATACATATAAATTTGATTTGTATCTCATACACATATTCATCCATGAATATCAATCAAATTTCATACTAATCTTAATTTATTGTTATTCCCACAACAATAACCGATTAGGGACATTTAGAATAATTCATAATATTATTCAAGGACATTATTATATAATAAACATGCAAATTATGATAATAGTAAATGTTCATAAATATTCAAAATACCATGTCCATACAATAGGCCTAGGGCACTATTACTAACAATCTCCCACTTGCACTAGGCCCACTCATCAATGTATCTAATACCTATGAACCTAGCATGACGATCATGCTTTGCTTGTGGTAGAGGCTTAGTCAATGGATCAGCAACATTGTCATCTGTTGGAACTCTGCATATTTTTACGTCACCTCTCTCAATGATTTCTCGAATGAGATGATAACGCCTAAGAATGTGTTTGGATCGCTGATGTGACCTAGGTTCTTTTGCTTGTGCGATAGCACCATTATTGTCACAATAAACATCAACAGGATTTGTGATGCTAGGAACCACTCCAAGGTCAGTAATGAACTTCTTGATCCAAACTGCTTCCTTTGCTGCATCAGATGCTGCTATGTATTCAGCTTCAGTTGTAGAATCAGCAACAGTGCTTTGCTTCAAACTCTTCCAGCTAACAGCACCACCATTTAAACAAAACACATATCCTGACTGCGATCGAAATCATCTTTGTCAGATTGAAAGCTTGCATCTGTGTAACCACTTACAACTAGATCATCTTCCAATCCGCCATACACCAAGAACATATCTTTAGATCTTCTCAGATACTTAAGAATGTTCTTGACCGCCGTCCAGTGACTCTCACCGGGATCTGACTGGTATCTACTCGTTATGCTTAAAGCATAAGAGACATCTGGTCTAGTGCACAACATAGCATACATGATAGATCCTATTGCTGAAGCATAAGGAATCTTACTCATGCGCTCTCGCTCATCTTTTGTGTTAGGACACTGAGATTTGCTAAGTGTAATACCATGAGACATAGGCAAGTATCCTCTCTTGGAATCTTGCATACTGAACCTTTCAGTACTTTGTCTATGTAAGTACTTTGACTTAGACCAATCAGCCTCTTAGATCTATCTCTATAGATCTTTATCCCTAGGATATAGGCAGCTTCACCTAAGTCTTTCATTGAGAAACATTTCCCTAACCAAGACTTGACACTCTGCAAGGTAGGGATATCATTCCCAATGAGTAAAATGTCATCAACATATAGGACCAGAAATACAATGGCGCTCCCACTAACTTTCTTGTAAACACAAGGTTCATCTTCATTTTTGATAAATCCAAACTCTTTGACTGATTCATCAAAACGAAGATTCCAACTCCGAGAAGCCTGCTTCAAACCATAAATGGATCTTTGAAGCTTGCATACTTTACTAGAATTCTCAGGTTGTACAAAACCCTCAGGTTGTGTCATGTACACATCCTCAAGTAAGTTTCCATTAAGAAACGTTTTAACATCCATTTGCCAAATCTCATAGTCATAATATGCAGCAATGGCAATAAGAATTCTAATAGACTTAAGCATGGCTACAGGTGAAAAAGTTTCATCATAGTCTATACCATGAGTTTGTTTGAAACCTTTTGCAACTAGCCTTGCTTTGTAAGTATGCACTTTACCATCCATGTCAGTTTTCTTTTTGAAAACCCATTTGCACCCAATAGTCTTTGTACCTTCAGGTGGCTCAATCAAGGTCCATACCTGATTATCATACATGGATTGGATTTCAGACTTCATGGCCTCTAACCATTTCTCAGAGTCTGGATCTAACATAGCCTCTTGATAGGTAGTAGGTTCATTTTGATCCACTAACAATACATCATGATTATCAGTCACAAGAAATCCATATCTCTCGGGCTCATGACGTATCCTATCAGATCTACGTAACTTTTGTGCTACAGGTGGTGTGTCAACAGGTTTGTTGACTTTGAGCATCCACAGGCGGTTCAATGTTATCTTGTGGTTCTCGAATCTCTTCGATTTGTACCTTGCTCCCACTGGTTCCTTTAGAAATAAATTCCCTTTCTAGAAAGACACCATTCCGAGCAACAAACACTTTGTTCTCAATGGGATTGTAAAAGTAGTATCCTTTAGTCTCTTTAGGATATCCCACAAAAAACATTTATCAGACTTGGGTTCCAGCTTATTTGAAACTTGACGTTTTACATAAGCTTCACAACCCCAAATCTTAAGAAAAGACAAACTGGGCTTTTTACCATTCCACATCTCATATGGCGTCTTTTCAACCGCTTTGGTTGGAACTCGATTTAGTGTGAACGCAGCTGTGGCAAGTGCATAACCCCAAAAGGTAAGTGGAAGATCTGTTAGACTCATCATAGATCGAACCATATCTAATAAGGTTCGATTCCTTCTTTCAGACACACCATTCCATTGCGGTGTTCCAGGAGGAGTTAGCTGTGGAATGATTCCACAACTTCTAAGATGGTCATAAAAATCTTGGCTCAAATATTCTCCACCTCGATCAGATCGAAGTGCCTTGATTGTCTTGCCAAGTTGGTTTTGTACTTCATATTGAAAAGATTTAAACATTTCAAATGATTCAGATTTGTGTCTCATCAAGTAGACATAACCATATCTACTGAAGTCATCAGTAAATGTAATGAAGTACTTGTAACCTCCTATGGCTTCTGAACTTAATGGTCCACATACATCTGTATGTATTAGGCCCAATAATTCATTGGCCCTTTCACTGTGTCCAGTAAAGGGATCCTTTGTCATCTTACCCAATAGACAAGATTCACATGTATCATATGATTCAAAATCAAATGAGTTCAAAAGTCCATCTTGATGGAGTTTTGATATGCGTTTCTCATTTATATGGCCAAGGCGACAATGCCAAAGATAGGTTGAATTTAAGTCATTGGACTTAACTTTCTTAGTAGTTATGTTATAGACAGAAGAATTGTTGGATTTTTGAAGATTCAAAACATAAAGACCATCTAGTAATTCGGCATTTGCATAGAACATGTCTTTATGATAAATGGAGCAATTATTATTCTCAATAATAAAAGAAAAACCATCATTATCCAAACAAGAAACTGAAATAATATTCCTACACATTGTAGGAACATAATAGCAATTGTTCAAAACTAACAAAAGCCCACTGGGCAAAGAAAGTTCATAACTTCCTACAGCTAAAGCAGCAACTTTTGCTCCATTGCCTACTCGAAGATCAACTTCGCCCTTCTTCAGTTGTCTACTCCTTTTGAGCCCCTGCACATTTGTGCAAATGTGAGATCCACATCCAGTATCTAATACCCAGGAACTAGAAGGAGAGAAATTAATCTCTATAACATAAATACCTGAAGAACCGGTCTCACCAGTCTTCTTCTTCTTCTTTAGATCCTCCAAATACAGCTTGCAGTTTCTCTTCCAATGACCAGGTTCATTGCAAAAGAAACAGACACCCTCCTTTGGGGCTTTAGCCTTGGGTTTAGGATTGGGCTTGGGTTGAGCATTGGACTTTCCAGCCCTTCCCTTACCCTTTCCTTTTCTTTTCTTCATAAGGCCCTTTCCCTTTTGAACCATCAGAATATGGCCAGGCTTGGACTTAATATTCTGTTCAGCAGTTTTAAGCATCGTATGCAGCTCAGAAATTGATTTGTCCATTTCATTCATGTTATAGTTCATGATAAACTGATCATAACTATCAGGAAGTGAATTTAGGATCAAATCTGTTGCCAACTCTTGGCTCATTGGAAATCCAAGCCTATCAAGGTGCTCAATATAGCCTTTCATTTTCAACACATGAGCGCTAACTGAAGCACCCTCAGCCATTTTACAAGAGTGCAATGCCTTGGTAGTATCATACCTTTCTTGCCTTGCTTGTTGCTGGAACATTTCCTTTAGATTGACAATCATATCATAAGTTTCCATGTTTTCCAAATGTTGGAAGATTATAGAAAAATTATATGATCCAATCCTTTTGATTTTGATGATTACTAAAAGCCATTGAGTTTATTAAAGGATGTAATGAGTGTATGAAAATGAAGCAACAAATTTATTTTGAACAATTAATGAGAATGCTCAAGTTTAACTTTAATCAATTTTGATTGTGACTTTAAACTCAATATTCAAACTTTCGAAAAGAAATGTTATAACTCATGTTTTATTCAAAAAGATTATGGATTAGTTCATGAATCACTTCTAGAGATTAATTCTATTGATTTCATGTCAAAACAATGAACTAAAATGAATCTGGAACGATTTTAATGTCAATCAGAAAAGTTTCTGATTTTTGATGCGTTCCGGAGCCGACTCCTGAGTTCAGAGTCGACTCCGCTCAGTGTACAGAAATGTGCATCTGTGTCGAGTCGACCCGTGAAATTGTCGAGTCGACCCCTGATTCTGTCGAGCCGACTCCTGGACTGTGCGAGTCGACTCCGCTCAGACACCAAAGAGTGTTTTTCTGAGCATCTCTCGAGTCGACCCCAAGTCTTTCACGAGTCGACTCCCGACTATCAGGAGTCGACACTTCACCTTTATCGAGTCGACCCCTAACATTTCTATTTTTGGTAAAATGAGCTCGAGCCGACTCGGGAAAAGCATGAGTCGACTCCAGCAAATCTGGGCGCGATTCTTAACGATGACACATCAGCCCCAACGGTAAGATCTTTGAATAACGGCTATTTTTCCTTGTCTCTAACGGATATATTTTGTAGATTCTATAAATAGAGGAGTTCTTTTCAAATCAAAACAACCAAGAGAAAATAAAAAGAGAGAAAAGAGTATCATTTGAAAAGAGGGAAAAACAGAGCATATTGAAAAAATCATTTAGCTCAAAGGAGAGTGATTCAAAAGGAGAGAAATCCAAGAGGAAGTTTCGTCTACTCCTTCTCATCAATCCACAAGAGCCAAAAGAAAATCCACAAGCATTTCAAAGGTCAAATCGGAGGATTTTCAAAAGAGGAAAAAGTTTCTTCTCAACTCCAAAGTCTTCAACGGTCAAGAATCGTGCAGAGGCATGATTCAACGTTTCAAGAGGAGTTAAAGAGAAGAAGGAAGAAAGCCCAAGAATCTAACATCTGCAATACTATCAGGCTTTTCTAACCTTATATTATTTTGTACTTCATTTGTATATTTGCTCAAGGGGAGCACATTATTGTTCAAATACTTCTATTCTATTTGCTTGCTGATTCAATCAGTGGATTGAATCAGTGGAGGTTGGTATACCTCGTTGCAAGCCGGAGTGCTTATGTTGGGTTAGTTGTGAGCCCTAGAAAAACAACGTGTAGGGTTTTGTGCTGGTAAGCCCGTGTTAAAACCAGCTGGGTTCGTTGTGCACCCGGTAAAACAATAAGTTTGAGTTGTGAGCTTGGAAAACAACTCGGCTGTAATCTAGAGAGATTATAGTGTGGACCCAAGTGAATCTTGGGAGTGGACGTAGGTGCTGGTTGCGTCGAACCACTATAAAATTGTCTTGTGTTTGCCGTGCCTTATTTTCTCTATCTCTATCTCTGTTTATTAACTGCTTGTTCATTGCTTATTAGTTATTTACACTCACTTGCACATCTTGCTAACTAATCAATTAAAGTTAAAAAGTCTTAAATTTTTAAGAACCCAATTCACCCCCCCCCCTCTTGGGTTGCCATCTGGGCCAACAATTGGTATCAGAGCAAGTGCTCATTTAGAATTTGATCTCACGATCAAGGGCTAAAGATCCATATGGCAACACAAATTGGTTCAAGTTTTGCTGAAGGTCATTCCACGAATTGACCTCCTTTATTTAATGGAACCAACTATTCATATTGGAAAGCTAGAATGAGAATATTCATTCAAGCTTCGGACTATGAATTGTGGGGAGTAATAATAAACGGACCTACTACACCCACACACCTTATTGATGGCACTATTGTTCCTAAACCCGAAAGGGATTGGAATGATAATGATAGGAGAATGGCACAACTAAATGCTAAAGCCATTAATATTTTATATTGTTCCTTAGACTCAAATGAATTCAACCGAATCTCAACTTGTAACTCCGCAAAAGAAATTTGGGATAGGTTGGAAATAACTCATGAAGGAACAAACCAAGTAAAAGAATCAAAGATAAATATTTTGGTTCACAAATATGAATTGTTTACAATGGAACAAACTGAAACCATCACATGCATGTTCACTAGATTCACTGATATTGTGAATGGTTTAAAGAGTCTTGGTAGAATTTATTCTAATGCTGATCTTGTGCGTAAAATTCTTAGGTCACTACCAAGATCGTGGGAAGCTAAAGTCACTGCTATCCAAGAAGCAAAGGACCTCAATGCATTACCTTTAGATGAGCTTCTAGGATCCTTAATGACCCACGAATTAACTATGAGGCAGCATGTTGAGGAGGAAACAAAAAGAAGGAAAACTCTTGCCCTCAAGACTGCAGAAATGGAAGAGAGCAGCGGTGAAAGTAATGATGAAGATGATGAGGAAACTGCTCTCTTGGCCAAAAAATTCAGAAGGTTTATGAGGAAAAGGCCCTTCAATAAAAAGAAATTTGGAGCAAGATTTGAAGGAGAAAAGGATAAGAAAAAGGACAAGGATAAAGAAAAAGAAAAAGAGCCCTTAGTTTGTTATGAGTGCAAAAAGCCAGGGCACTTTAAGTATGATTGTCCTTTGCTGAAAAAAGGCCTACAAGAAAAAGAAGAAAGCATACATGGCAACATGGTCTGATGGATCTTCCTCGTCGGAAGAAGATGAGCAAAAGGAAGTTGCCAATATCTGCTTCATGGCCAACGACGACGACAACGACAATGAGGTAAGTTCTGAAAACTCAAATGATGACTTTACATTTGATGAAATGTTTGAGGCTTTCAATGAACTTATGATTGATTTTAAATCCTTAAAGAAAAAGTATATGTTGGCCCAGATGGCAACCCAAGAGGGGGGGGGGGGGTGAATTGGGTTCTTAAAAATTTAAGACTTTTTAACTTTAATTGATTAGTTAGCAAGATGTGCAAGTGAGAGGCTAACTAATAAGCAATGCACAAGAAAATATAAGGAGATAGAGAAAGAGAAAATATGGCACGGCAAACACAAGATAATTTTATAGTGGTTCGGTGCAATCAACACCTACGTCCACTCCCAAGATTCACTTGGGTCCACACTATAATCTCTCTAGATTACAGCCGAGTTGTTTTCCAAGCTCACAACTCAAACTTGTTGTTTTACCGGGTGCACAACGAACCCAGCTGGTTTTAACACGGGCTTACCAGCACAAAACCCTACACGTTGTTTTTCTAGGGCTCACAACTAACCCAACACAAGCACTCCGGCTTGCAACGAGGTATTCCAACCTCCACTGATTCAATCCACTGATTGAATCAGCAAGAAAATAGAATAGAAGTATTTGAACAATAATGTGCTCCCCTTGAGCAAATATACAAATGAAGTACAAAATAATATAAGGTTAGAAAAGCCTGATAGTATTGCAGATGGTAGATGCTTGGGCTTTCTTCCTTCTTCTCTTTAACTCCTCTTGAAACGTTGAATCACGCCTCAGCAAAATTCTTGACCGTTGAAGTCTTTGGAGTTGAGATGAAGCTTTTTCTTCTTTTGAAAATCCTCCGATTTGACCATTGAAACGCTTGTGGATTTTCTTTTGGCTCTTGTGGATTGATGAGAAGGAGCAGGCGAAACTTTCTCTTGGATTTCTCTCCTTTTGAATCACTCTCCTTTGAGCTAAATGATTTTTCCAATATGCTCTGTTTTTCCCTCTTTTCAAAAGATATTCTTTTCTCTCTTTGATTTTCAAATCGATTCTTCTGAGTTGAAAAGAGCTTCTCTATTTATAGAATCTGCAAAAATATATCCGTTAGAGACAAGGAAAAATAGCCGTTATTCAAAAATTTTACCGTTGGGGCTGATGTGTCATCGTTAAAAATCGCGCCCAGATTTCGTGGAGTCGACTCGAGCACTGAGGGAGTCGGCTCGAGGTCGATTACAAAAAATAGAAACATTTTAACCATTGAGGGGTCGACTCGCGAAAACACAAGTGTCGGCTCCTGAAAGTCGGGAGTCGACTCGAGGAAAATGGAGAGTCGACTCGAGAAGTGCTCAAAAAACATGGGTTCTGTTGCTTGAGCGGAGTCGGCTCGCACAGACAGGAGTCGGCTCGCAAGAATTCAGGGGTCGACTCTTGAAAACCAAGGGTCGACTCGAGAAACTCAGGCAATTTGGGGAGTCGACTCGGAAACCCCTGAGTCGGCTCGGGACCGATACAAAAATCAGAAAAATGTTCTGATTGACTTTAAAACTTGTCCAATTAAATTTAAAATATAAATTTGACTTGAATACATTAAATATGACATTTATCATGGATTCAAGAATTCATCGATTGAATTATAATGTATAAAAATTCCTTTTTGAAATCTTTTAAGCATAGAGCTTGAAACTCCTTTTTCTAATAGATTCAAAATTTATTTAATATAACCATGATAGTTCATTCCTTTCAATTTGAATAAGCTCAAGGTTTTTGATTGATAAATACATTGTATTCTTTAAGGCACTCATGGCTTTTGGAAATCATCAAAATCAATAAAGTTGGGGCAATTATGTTTCAATAATTTCTCAACAATCTCCCCCTTTTGATGATGACAAAAACATTGAGTATATGCATTATAAAATTGAAAACATTTGTGATTCTAAAATCAACTATCGTGTTCATGGAAAGGCTCCCCCTCAATGAGGTAGCTCCCCCTATGAACCTTAATTTTATAAATCATTCAACATTTTTCAAAATCAGAAACTTAAGCATTTTCTTTATGAAATTCAATTTATCTCTTCCCCTTATGCTCTCCCCTCTTTCAAAATTATACTTTAATTGCATTGAAGGCAAGGCATATACGATTGATTGAATAAATAAAAACTCTCCCCCTTTTTTGTAATCAACAAAAAGGTTAGGAAGTTCAAAAACATTCTTTATCTTTTCCATTTAACTTATCAATTGAGGATTATCATTCAAAGAAATTCAAGGATACTTAGAATTGAAATAGACAAAAGTGAAACAACAAACATTCTCATTACTTCAAAATGAAAGTACATGGAAATGTAAACTTGCTCATTGCATTGAAAGTAAATTTGATTACATCAAAAAGAGATTACATGAAAACTTAAAAATTTCTTCTAGTAATTCTATTCAAGTGATCTACAATCTGCTTCATCCCTTCACATTGAAGTCTAACATAGTCTTTGAGTTTTTCATCAACAAAAGTACAAGCAGATGTAATTTTTTCTTGAAGCTCAGCGTTGCATTGGGAGTATGTCTCCGAGTCACCGCAGATGTCCTTAAGTTCTCCAAAGATATTCTTTAAATCTTCACTTAAGGACCCGGTAGATGAACTGAGAGTAGACTCAATCGATGCAACTCGATCACTGAGAGAATATAAGGCTTCTTTTAAGTTCATATACTTTTCATTAAATTCTTCTTTCAGTCTGTTTTCATGATCACTTAACTCAGACTTGAATAAAGATCGAAGCTGATCTAACTGTGTATCAGAAAAAACTACCAGATGAAAGTGTGGAAGACTGAGCATGAGCAACAGTAGGTGCAGGGGTAAAATCAGAAGCAGGAGCTGGAATAGACTCTGGAACAGACGAGCACTGAGGAGGCTCCGGTGATGAATGTCTCAAGGAAGGTATGGGTGCCTCAGCATCTATGTCTCTATCCTCTGTAACAGTCTTTCTCTCCCAATTTCCATTTTTCTTAACAAACCCCATGCGATGAATGGTAGCCAAAGTATAATAATCTGTATGTCTTAACTCCTTCTTTGGCTCACAATCACTGAACACAATCCCTTGGCTTAGAAATAATTTAGTTAAACCATGCCATAGGGCAAGCTCGATTTCTTTTTGCCGCCACAATCTGCAATATACCAAATTATCATCCTAGGTAGATTGATGGGCTTCCCAGAAACAACCGCATCCATAACAAAGATATCTCGCTCAGAAACATAGTCAAATCGGCCGGTTTTGGGAAACAAAATCCTGCTACAGATGTTGTGAAGAAGTCTTAATTCCAAAGGCAGTTGACTAGCCAACACTTCTTCAAAACCTTCAAAAGTTCGGTTCAGTAGACGAGTGAGAGCTGGAGATCTATCTTCGGGGGCAAATGTAGAAGGTCCAGACAAGGGTAACTTCAATAATCTAGATAGAATAGAGGATGTAATGTTCAAGCCAATGCCTCTAACCTTGCTCACCAAGCCATCTCCTCTGGATAAATTCTTGTAAAACTCTTTGACTAGAGCTGGGTAGGTTGGACAATCCAATGAACAAATACACTCAAATCCCATCTCAATTAGTTGTCTTCCTAACATGAATCCTTCATTTTCAAACAATTCAAAATCCACCTTTCTTCCTGTGGTTACAATCCTACTGGCTAGAAGATCTACCTGAGGGGTAGGAGCTGGAGCAGGAGGATCACTAGCAGAAGGGGTGGAGGATGAATCCGTGGACGGCTCGCGGACGGGTCGTCGAACGGTCCTCTTTCTCTTCACACCGGCGCCACTCGAGCTAGCTCCTCGGGTTTTAGGAAAGTTTTGGAGAGGATTTCGAAAGTTTGGAAAGGATGAAATGTCCGTCGGGTCAACTCGTGCCCTAAATAAATCGACTGGGACCACGTCGAGTCGACTCGCGCAAAGTGTGGAGTCGGCTCGCGACTAGTCACAGAGCACGGACACGATCTCGAGTCGACTCGCTCAGAGGAGGGGTCGACTCCTGAGTTTCAGCAGAAACTCGAGTCGACTCCGATACTCTCGAGTTGGCTCCCGGACAATTTCAGAGTAAAAATAGATTAGGATTCAGAGAATCCGAATTGAGTCCGGAATTTGATCTTTGAGTATGATTAAAATCATGGACTTTGAGAGATCAAATTGATATGAGTTCTAGATAAAATTTTCTTAAGATTTTGAGAATTTGAAAGAACTCTAGATAAATTTCCTTAGAGGTTTCAATATTTATTCAAAGGGATTACAAATTCCTAACTCTCCTCTAAGATAACAAAATCTTTCTTCATTTAAAGGTTTAGTGAATATGTCAGCTAATTGTTCTTCAGTGTTTACATAATCTAAACAAATCTCATCATTAGCTACATGTTCCCTTATAAAATGATATCTAATTTCTATGTGTTTTGTTCTTGAGTGTTGAATCGGATTTTTAGTTAAGTTGATTGCGCTAGTGTTATCACATCTTATGGGTGTTTTATTAAGTGTGATACCATAGTCTTCAAGTTATCGCTTAATCCATAGGATTTGCGCACAGCAACTTCCAGCTGCTACATATTCAGCTTCAGTAGTTGATAACGCAACTGAATTTTGCTTTTTGCTAAACCATGTGTTAAGTTACTACCTAAGAATTAGCATGCACCACTTGTGCTTTTCTATCCAATTTACATCCAGCATAATCAGAATCTGAATATGCAATTAGGTTTAATGTAGTCTCTAGAATACCATAAACCTACATTTTTTGTTCCACTTACATATCTTAGTATTCTTTTAACAGCTATTAAATGTGATTCTTTAGGTTCAGATTGAAATCTAGCACATAAACATACTGAAAACATAATGTCTGGTCTACTTGCTGTTAAATAAAGAAGGGATCCGATTATACCTCTATAGTATTTTTGATCAATCTTTTTACCTTCTTCATCTTTGTCCAGCTTGCATGAAGGACTCATTGGAGTTCCGAGGGGTTTCATTGTTTCCATACCAAACTTTTTGAGTAGTTCTCTTGTGTATTTGGTTTGGTTGATAAAGATTCCCTCCTTGCATTGTTTGATCTGGAGTCCAAGGAAGAAGTTGAGTTCTCCCATCATGCTCATCTCGAATTCTCCCTGCATCAACTTTGCAAATTCTTGACAAAGAGAATCATTAGTAGCACCAAAAATAATGTCATCTACGTATATTTGTACTACAAGTAAATCGTTGCTTTTCTTTTCAAAAACAAAGTTTTATCATATTTCCTCTTACAAAATCATTTTCTATTAAGAATTTACTTAACCTATCATACCAAGCTCTAGGTGCTTGTTTTAAACCATATAAAGCTTTGTGCAATTTAAAAACGTGATTTGAAAACTCGTGATCTTCAAAACCTGGTGGTTGTTATACATAAACTTCTTCATTAATAAATCCATTTAAAAATGCGCTTTTTACATCCATTTGAAATAAGTTAATATTCATATGACATGCAAATGCAAGTAATAGCCTAATGGCTTCTAATCTAGCTACAGGTGCAAAGGTTTCATCAAAATCAATACCTTCCTCTTGATTATATCCTTTAGCAACCAATCTAGCTTTGTTTCTAATTACAATGCCATTTTCGTCTAGTTTATTTCTATAAATCCATTTTGATCCTATTACTGAATGATTTTTGGGTCTTTCAACTAAGGTCCAAACATTATTTCTTGTAAATTGATTTAGTTCTTCTTGCATTGCAAACATCCAATTATTATCTTTTTCAGCTTCTTCTATAGTTTTAGGTTCAATTGTGATACAAATGCAAGATGATTACTAATATTTCTCATGTATGATCTAGTTCTTATTCCTTGAGATGGATCACCTATAATCAATTCCTTGGGATGACTATGTGCATATCTCCAGTCTCTTGGAAGATCTATATCATTATGATCATTATTAACATCATCGTCCTTATGTGAATCATCATCTTTAGCTTCTTGCTCATGATCAGAAGATACTTCAATATTAAGTTTTTCAAGATCTTTTTCAATTATGTTTGTATCTTCTTCATCATCAAGCTTTTCTGAACTAGATGCTAAAGACTCATCGAAAACTATATGAATGGATTCTTCAACTACTAAGGTTTTCTTGTTAAAGATTCTATATGCCTTACTAGTTGTTGAATAACCTAGAAAAATTCCTTCATCAGATTTAGCATCAAATTTTCCTAAGTTGTTTTTGCCATTATTATGAATGAAACATTTACATCCAAATGCATGAAAGTATTTTATATTTGGTTTTCTTTCATTCCATAATTCATAAGGTGTTTTCTTTAATATTGGTCTTATTAAAGCTCTATTTAAGATGTAACATGCTGTGTTAATAGCTTCCGCCCAAAAATACTTTGGTAGGTTACTTTCGCATAGCATGGTACGGGCCATGTCTTCTAGAGTCCTATTTTTCCTTTCAACTACACCATTTTGCTGTGGAGTCCTAGGGGCTGAAAAATTATGATTAATTCCATTTTCAGTGCAGAAATTTTCAAATAGGTGATTTTCAAATTCTGTTCCATGATCACTTCTTAGAGATACTATAGTAGTGTTTTTCTCATTTGTGACTTTCTTGAAAAATTTCAGGAACATTGAGAAAGTCTCATCTTTGTGAGCTAAAAACATTACCCAAGTATATCTAGAATAATCATCTACAATCACTAGACCATATTTCTTTCCTCCTAGACTTGTGGTTCTAGTTGGTCCGAAAAGATCCATGTGAAGTAGCTCTAGTCCCCTAGAAGTTGAAACAATATTTTTAGATTTAAAAGAACTTCTAGTTTGTTTTCCAAATTGACATGCATCACATATTTTGTTCTTTTCAAAATCTAGTTTAGGTAATCCTTTAACTAAATCCATTTTAATTAACTTTTGAAATAAGATGTGTGCTTGCATGACCTAATCTACGATGCCACAACCAACTAATTTCATTTATGTTAGCATTGTCAGCAATTAAGCAATGATCACTCAAAGATAATTTTTCTAGATCAACTAAGTAAACATTGCCATGTCTATAACCAGTAAATACAATGCTATCATCAATAGAATTAGTTACAGTGCATAATGAAGATTTAAATGAAACATTAAAATTTTTATCACATAATTGACTTATACTTATTAGATTATGCTTCAAACCATTAACATAAAGTACATTATCAATTACTATGGATGGAGTTATTTGAACTTTACCAAGGCCCATAATTTGACCTTTACCGTTGTCGCCAAACGTCACAACTCCACCTTTCTTTCCTCTAGGGTGATGAATTCATCTTTGTCACCCGTCATATGTCTTGAGCAGCCACTATCAAGGTACCACTTTTTCTTTGATCTTTTGGCTACAAGACATTCCTGCAATATCATCAAACTTTATGCTTAGGTACCCAAGCTTTCTTGGGTCCTTCATGGTTAGCAGCAACAAAAGTTGTTCCTTTCGGAACCCATATTTTCTTAGTTTTAACATTTAACTTGTTATTATTCTTTAACGTTTTACATTCAAATGATTTATGACCTTTTTCATTACATTTGAAACAAGTTATATTACTTTGGTTAGCTTTTATAAAAATATTCTTTAGAGATTTCTGTTTCCTTAAAGTGTTATATCCTAAACCTGCTTTGTCAAAATAGCTTTTTGACTATCTAGGATCATGTTAGTTTAGCTGAACTTAAAGTGAATTTATCAACAATGTCTTTATATTTTTTAACATCTTTCTTAAGAGAGTCAATTTCTTTAGCTTGCTGTTCTTTATCTAAAGCTTTTCTAATTGATCTTTAGATCTTTAGTTGAGTTTTTAGTTTCAGATTTCAGCAATCTATTTCTTGATTTAGATTATCTCTTTCTTTGCTAAGTTCTTCATTTTCATTAGTTAAGTTCTTAATTTCTAAAGCTAATTCATTTTTACTTTTAGCTAAACTATTATTGTCATTTTTCAAAAATTTATACTTTTTCTTTAAGGATTTAAAATCAATCATAAGTTCATTGAAAGCCTCAAACATTTCATCAAATGTAAAGTCATCATTTGAGTTTTCAGAACTTACCTCATTTTCGTTGTCGTCATCGTTGGCCATGAAGCAGATATTGGCAACTTCCTTTTGCTCATCTTCTTCCGACGAGGAAGATTCATCAGACCTGTTGCCATGTATGCTTTCTTCTTTTTCTTGTAGGCCTTTTTCAAAAGGACAATCATACTTAAAGTGCCCTGGCTTTTTGCACTCATAACATACTAAGGGCTCTTTTCTTTTTCTTTTTCTCCTTGTCCTTTCTCTTATCCTTTTCTCCTTCAAATCTTGCTCCAAATTTCTTTTTATGAAGGGCCTTTTCCTCATAAACCTTCTGAATTTTTTGGCCAAGAGAGCAGTTTCCTCATCATCTTCATCATTACTTTCACTGCTGCTCTCTTCCATTTTGCAGTCTTGAGGGCAAGAGTTTTCCTTCTTTTTGTTTCCTCCTCAACATGTTGCCTCATTGTTAATTCGTGGGTCATTAAGGATCCTAGAAGCTCCTCTAAAGGTAATGTTGAGGTCCTTTGCTTCTTGGATTGCAGTCACTTTAGCTTCCCATGATCTTGGTAGTGACCTAAGAATTTTACGCACAAGATCAGAGTTAGAATATTCTACCAAGACTTTTAAACCATTCACAATATCAGTGAATCTAGTGAACATGCATGTGATGGTTTCAGTTTGTTCCATGCTAAACAATTCATATTTGTGAACCAAATATTTATCTTTGATTCTTTTACTTGGTTTGTACCTTCATGAGTTATTTCTAACCTATCCCAAATTTCTTTTGCGGAATTACATGTTGAGATTCGGTTGAATTCATTTGCATCTAAGGAACAATATAAAATATTAATGGCTTTAGCATTAGTTGTGCCATTCTCCTATCATTATCATTCCAATCCCTTTCGGGTTTAGGAACAATAGTGCCATCAATAAGGTGTGTGGGTGTACTAGGTCCATTATTATTACTCCCCATAATTCATAGTCAAAGCTTGAATGAATATCTCATTCTAGCTTTCCAATATGAATAGTTGGTTCCATTAAATAACGGAGGTCGATTCGTAGAATGACCTTCAGCAAAACTTGAACCAATTTGTGTTGCCATTTGGATCTTTAGCTCTTGATCGTGAGATCAAATTCTAAATGAGCACTTGCTCTGATACCAATTGTTGGCCCAGATGGCAACCCAAGAGGGGGGGGGGGTGAATTGGGTTCTTAAAAATTTAAACTTTTTAACTTTTTGATTAGTTAAAGATGTGCAAGTGAGAGGCAACTAATAAGCAATGCACAAGCAAATATAAGAGATAGAGAAAGAGAAAATATGCACGGCAAACACAAGATTTTATAGTGGTTCGGTGTATCCAACACCTACGTCCACTCCCAAGATTCACTTGGGTCCACACTATAATCTCT
>UESW01003883.1:747490-769980 GCA_900491605.1 Calamus simplicifolius | reverse complement strand
CCTTAATGGGCTAGCTAGCCATCTCCCTCTCTATCGGGGTAAATCTATCAAATTATAATAGTTGACCATTCAAAAAGTTAGTAGTAATGCTTGAATTATTTAGCCACTTTAATTTGAGTCGGTGCCATCTGATTTGGCATTAAATCTGAATTAAAATTAAATTTCATTAGAATTAAAATCAAAATCCTTCTCTTGATTTGCACATGAATCAAAAGTGAAGATAAAGTTTCGGTAGATCAAATTTCAACTATAAGTTAAAAATGTATTAAAAATTATAAGGGATATTTGTAAAATCAAAGTAATCATAAAAAATAATTTTATTGAAAATACCTAATAGTTTTGTCCATAACTTACTAAAATTGGATGAGAAATGATCATAAATACCAATACAAAGACTAGCTCACTATGCTAGCATTGAAACTAATGAGTTTGGAGAGGATGCCAAGTGAGAAGGGGAAAGGGAGAGCATCAAGTTAGACGAGGGATAGATTTTTTGGGGGGGGGGGGGGGGGGGGGGGGCTGTTTGGTGGATGGGTGCATTGGAGGATAGGTGGACCTATTTTGATAATCAAAAAATGGTTTGAATGGATTTGTAATATTAAGAAAGTAGTTGAAATTTTAAATCCTCCAATACATAAATTTAGTTTTGGATAAAATCAAAATTGAATTCTAATTTTATTCAAATAAAAGGTCATTTTTGCTAACCAAATAAACTTTTGATATATTGAAGATCGGATTAGATTACTTATTTAATAAAATGAGTAGGCTTGGATTTAAATTTTTGACCTATTTAATAAATAAATTAAAGTCAAATTGATAGATTTTTGACCACATTTAAATCCAATTGGACTTGCATATGATCTCACCTATACTAATTGCCATCTTTAAGAAAAAAAAAATTAGATTCCACTTAGAGGTGTTAAATGGGTTTGATTGGATCATGTTGGACCAGTCTGCCCTAGGGAGTGAGGCATAGCCCAATCAATAGGCATGGCCTAAAGGGGTCGTGCCTAGCCATAAGATTGACCCAAATAATCGATCCATCTAATTTCTTAATATTATTTAAATAAAATAAATTATATACATACTTTTATTTATGAGTGACTAAGTGGTTTGTCATTATAGTTCTACTATCTTATTATTGTCTTGCTCGGTCCTCTTCTTTACTTCTAGCCATTTAAAGGAAAGTTCAACCTTTATCATCATCTTTTGTCTAACATGGTCTGAATTTGGGGTTGTCAGGCAACTTGACAGACTGACTTGTAAAGCAAATTTTATTTATTATTATGTTTAAGATTTTAAAACTAATTTTAAAAATAAATAAAATAAATCAGATATACTTATCTTTTTGAGGGATTTGCTATTAGTGTAATTCATCATGGTCATTCTTTTCGTCTGGCCTCCATGACCCCTGATGGAATGCATCATTTTTTGTCTTTGGTTTTCTGTTACTCAACTCATTGTTATTTGAAGGGAACCCTTTATCATTATTTTTCTAACCTTGTATCTTGTCCTTTGTGATGTACTAGTCCTTGAGGCAGATTAGCATTCCCACTGTATTGGGCTTCAATTGGCCCATATTGTCAAGCATTTATCCTTCTACACTAAAATCATATTCCAATGCTACTGTGTTATGCTCTGAATCCACTATCTGATTTGGCCATATGGCATGGCCGCATGAACCCTATGGCAAGCCCTAGAGACCTTGCAAGGCCTGATATCAACAATCCATACTATATTCTACAAAAGCTTTATCATTGAGAGAAAACAACAATTATCATGATAAAAAAAAACTTAGGTAAACATCCACTAATATCATAAACATAAGTTCATTGTTTCCTATACAATCTTTAGAAAAAATTATTAAAATAAAATTTATATCTATCTAATTAATTGCAATAGCTGCAACTTCGCTCCATCCCATCCCATCAAACTAATTAGCTTAACCTATAAAAAAATTTTCAATGGATATAATGAGCTCAACAGCTCCATAAAAATTTTCTACATAAATTTTACCTTCTTACATAGCAGGTTAACATATAATCTTTTTATAAATATATGATTATGTAAAACCAAACTATCAAACCAATAAATGTAGATGCCATTATGCATTCATGTAACACACATTCAATTACTTCAGACTCAACCAGTCATACATTGGATCCAATTTCATATGGTTTTCAGCTCTAGACTACCATAACCACGTTCTAGCCCATGGCGGGGCATCCATAATGTCACGTTCCAATCTGTGACGGGCAACACTACCACATCCTTGATAGGAGAAACCTTCAAGAATACATGATCACCAATCTAAAATTCTAGCTTCCTCCTTTGTTGTCAGCATAACTATTTTGTCTACTCTGAGCTATGCAAAGACGTTCTCGAATTACTTGTATTTTCTTAATAGTTTGTTGCACTAACTTTGGTCCTAGAAATTTTTGCTCACCAATATCATCCCAACAAATTGGAGAACAGAATTTTCTTCCATAAAATATTTCCTAAGGAGCCATTTGGATACTTGCTTGATAACGTAAACTCAATTGAGGCTAGATGACTATCCCTTGCACCATCCAAATCTATAATACAGGTTCTAAGCATATCCTCCAAGATCTGTATGGTCCATTCTGATTGTCCATCCATTTGTGGGTGAAAAGTAGTACTAAAGCTCAACTTGGTACTAAGTGCTTTATGAAGACTTTTTCAAAACTGGAATATAAACCTATTATCCGATCGATACAATAGTCATCGGAATCCCATGCAGCCTCACAATTTGTTCTATGTACATGCCTACCAACCTCTCCAAAGATAATCTAATCCTAAATGGTAAGAAATGGGCTGATTTGGTCAACCAATCCATAATCACCCATATAGCATCACTACCCAGAGGGGTTCTCGGCAAGCCAGTCACAAAGTCCATAGTGATATGCTCCATTTCCATTGAGGAATATCAAAAGACTGCAATGGTCCAGTGGGTCTTTGATGTTCAACTTTCACTTGCTGACATACTAAGCACTGAGCAACATGAAGGGCTATCTGCTGACATATATACTAAGCACTAAGTAACATGAAGGGCTATGTCCCATTTCATACCAGTCCACTAAAAGTTTTTCTTTAGATCATGGTACATATTAGTACCTTTAGGATGCATAGTATAGGCCGAACCATGTGAAAATCAATTAAGGTGGTTTGAACATATATGAGAAATGATAGAGTAGCTCCAATTGAAGATAAAATGAGAGAAAATTGATTAAGGTGGTTTGAACATATACAACGAAGAACTTTAGATACTTCAGTTAGAAAGAGTGATCTTTTAACAATTCATGGTAATGATAGAAGTAGAGGTAGACCTAACTAACATGGATATAAATAATTAAAAAAGATATAACTATTTATAATTTGAGTGTCGACATAGTCCTAAATAGAGCAGAGTAGAGGAAGCAGATTCATGTAGCCACCAACACCATGTAGTTGGGAAAAGGCTTAGATGAGTTGAGTTGAGTTGAGTTACTTTTAACCATCAATACTCATCCCAAAATTCCAGGCTAGGTTTATCTTCATTGTTTGTCACTACTAGTGCATATTGAATAAGTAGGATATATGATGATATTATTTTAGTTAAGGATATATATACACATTTAGATTGGTGCATTTGGATAACAGTGCTTGATGATGCAATAAGCATTGAGCAGCATTGCAATTTGATGTCCCTGAAGGGGATGTTTAGTAATTGTTAGAATAGGTTAAGCATCAAGAGGGGAATTCTTTTGCTCCACCAAAAGTGCAATAAAATAGGATCAGTAATATACTGCTATAATTTACCATTTGAAGGAATCTCAAGAAACTTTTGAGGTAATATATTCCCATATGCTGCTGTAACACAAAGGCCAGGATTTAGAGTTCTCAGATCAGTCAAAAAGGTTTCCTGCACCAAGAAGATGCAAACTAAAAAGATCCTTCATGCATATTCTGAATATATTTTCATAAAGGCCAAGAAGAATAAAGTTTATGCAATTGGAATTAATAACTCATAAGAAAATTAAAATGTGATTTCTCTGCACACAAAAAAAAAAAAAATTCAAATAGGAAGAATTGAAAACAAGCAACAAGGTGTGTATATATATTTTTAAAGAAAGGTTCAGGAGTTTTGAAGTATGTAGAAAAGAAAATCCAACTACCCTAATTTTGGAGTAAGTCCATTAGCATTGGGAACATAGAAGCAGTACTCTGAGGTTAACAAAGCTGGAGTCTCTAAGAAAATTATTCATAATATAATAATCAATTTCCCTTACTACCTATGAGCCGTACTATCAAAAAAAACTCAAACCATGGTTAGTGTGGAGTAATCATGAGGTGCTAGGTGCACTCATTGGGAATCACCCTCGTAAGCATATAACTCAAGGTTGCTTGCCAGACCAATAAATCCCTAGAATTCTTGTTAGAATTCCTACAGTGAACTTCCTAAACTAGAAGTCTTCCTTTGTAGCATGAAAAATGGCCAGATTAGATCTTCAAATATTTTAAGATCCAAAGCTCTCACTCAATTTTTGGACATTGTTTAAACATTATTTCAAGAAAATTGTTTATTGGTGAACAATATAGTGTTTTTTATTGTCTATGACTCTATCTATATTTTATTTAAAGATTGCTGCAGGACTATTACAGGGCGAAATCTAAAGGCAAATACCAAAGAAAGAAATAGTTTAAAAAAATAAAGAATTAGTCACAAAGTGTGTGTGTGTTTATACATTAATTATAAATCAATAATTAATTATTGATTTAGAGCATTAAATCATTAGAAAAAGCTAAAATGGACAGAAAAATCAATGATTTCATGCTCTAATTAGTACGATGAGCATTTACTTTGTGACAGAATAAATGTGAAAGTGTATGTTACTTGTAAACAACCAAACACTGTGATGGGAAACTAATCTAGTGTCTCCTACACTATATGACTCCAGAAATGAGTAGTCTAGACAGCATTAGCATACCAATTCTTGGCAATGGCGTGAAACCAGTTGAGTGAACCAAGATGTTTACAAAGAGGCCATCATCGACATATACAGAATGAAAAATTATTACAATCATCTATTTCAACTAAGAAAAATCAATACTTGCTAAATCCTTTCAGCATGAAAACACAAACACAGCGGATAGTTAAATTGCAGAATACCTGCCCAGCCCGTTCGGGAGTGAATATGAGATCTTGAGGGAATCCACTGTCCAAGGCATATTGTGCAACCGGGGAAGGCATCAGCTTTCTGCCCCTATCCCTTCCAGAAGGCGGCTGGGTAACAATTGCTGCAAGCTGAACCAAATTACTCAATTCTTGTGCCTACAAGCTAGTAAACCTGTCCTCGTGCTGGCTGATGCTTCACCGAACTTTTTTCTCACAGCCGGTCGTCCCACCTCTTCAAGGACAGCGTCTTCTTCGAACCTGGCTCTGATACCAATTTTTGTTGGGATTGTTTCCAACACAGATTATTTTGGGAAGAGAAATCAAGATAGAAGAAGGGTTTTTTCTCAAGAAGAAAATAGATCTATTATGTTTCATTAAGCACATCACCATATAAATATTGTTTCTTGTTTCTACGGATAAACATAATGCCTCTTATGATCTTATCCATCTGAGGCTACCCCACCAAAGCATAAAAAGATAGGCCCATTATTTAAAACCCAACTCAGACTAAATAAAATAAAATAAAATACTAAAAACTAACAACCATTATATTTTAACAGATCTGACGAGGTGGATGATATTTTTAAAATAATTTTGAAGAGCTTTCCGTTGCAAATGGATTCGGTCTACCTCTGACCCATTCCGTTAATCAAGCAAGGTCAAGAATTGAATTTAATATCCTTTTTCTAGATATAATTTGGATCAAGAAAAATTGTAGCCAATTTGAAAACCAAAATCAGATTAGATCCTTCTTCCCTTTGGCATTATCGCATTTGTTACTGTGGACTCGTTTCTTAAATATTGATAATTAATTAACTGTTGAATTTAGCAAAAACAATCAGAAATTAAAATGCTTGATGCTAATTGGAATACTCAGTGATGACTGATTGCAAAGAGAGTAGAAACTCTAAGATTACATATTGGAGACAAGTGTCATCAACGATGACAACTTGAAGGCTGATGAGAACGATTGAAGAAACTGTGAGCTTTCGAGACAGGCATCAACAAATTAAATATTAAATAATATGTGATTAAAAGGTTTGCTCTTGGGAAAGATAAAGTAAATTAAACATTCTTCCACCTAACTAGAACCACACAGCACCTCTAGTATATACTGATTTGATGTATTATTATTTAAAAAAGTGATATTCTAACATTAGAATACAGATTTTGTATTGACAAAAAAATAAATCCCTGCATAAATATAGGTGCAGTGCATCTGTCTATGAAGAAAAAAAATCTTCAAAAGTCTGACCATAAATGAGGAATCCTGCTATAAAACTTTTTGCCTATTTATAATCTGACCAACTATCCAATTGCCATAATTTTAAATAGTAGATAAGGATGGGCATTTAAAATTACAACAGATAAGGACGATATCTAAGTGATCTTGAGAGGGTTCCTTCATGATCAACCGGGCCAAAGCGGATAAGGATCAGCATATGCTATGGATATATATATATATATATGGAACACTTTCCCTCCCGACCAAATCCAAGAAGATTATAACTTCGTTTAAAATATGCAATAAATAAATAGGATGTGGAATTATAACTTTTGAGAAAGATAGGATATTAATTATATAATTAATAGAACACAGGATTAAAACTTTCCAGAAGGATGCGTTGCACCACTATATTACTCATAAAAAGCTAGTATTTGAGTTTATCCATGTTCTCTTACCCTCACTCTTTCCCAATAGTTTTTCTTGTTCGGAAAAGGTACCAAAGAGGGAAGACTCGAGAAAGGAATCAGCCTATATAAATGAAATCGTTTTAGGGATGAGCCTGTTCTCTCCTTCTCCTCGCTATCTTCTGTACAATTCTTTCCTGGTCTCCACCTATGTTTCTTTTTGTCACTCATCAGATGAGAAAGCCAAAACCAAAGCCAAAGCTATCATCCATGGTGACCACTATTTTTTTATATTGTTTCACACCACCCATACCTAGTACCTTGCGACCGAGGGCTCAACGCAGCCTCTTTGTCGCTAGACGGCGAAGATCACCTTGCTGGAGGAAGGAGTACTTGTCCGTCTTGCTTCTTTTCTTTACCACCACCGCACCTCCAGCTTCGCTATGAGTTGTTCCGAGTGGAGCCAGAATTTCTTGCTTGAAGTGGTTTGATGCGCCAGAATGTCATGGCTGTCTTTGCCGACCTTGGAAGATCGATTGCAACCGGAAACTCTTATCTAAGATTAATATCTGCAGATCAATTGAAGCTCATGGATTTTGGTCGTTAAGCAAATTAGGGTTATGTCATGGATTATTGCCTTGTAAAAGATGTCATATATGTAGTATGAAAGGGAACTACAATCTAAACTTTGCCACCAATGAAAGTTTGTCATAATATTTATTTTGCATCGATACTTTGCCTTAACCTCGTTCTCTCCACCGTCATCGTCCATGGAGGACATAAGATAGAAAGCGGGGTGGCAAATGGATCGGATCCACCCCTAGCCATTCCGTTGTTGACTCGGTCAGGCCTAACTCGATTGTTTAATAGTCTTGAACCCAATTTGAAAAATTAGATCAGGCCTGCATTTTCTAATTTTGAGTTGATTGAACTAGAACGTGGCATTTTGGTATTTGTCACTATTGCTGCCAAATCACTTTTGATGAGCGTTGGGCGAGCGGAGATCTCTACGGGTCTTCAGGAGTGCGGAGAGGTCACCTTCTTCCTCCAAGAGCCTACAAAAAGTCTCGAACCAATGGTTCCGGTGGGGACCGACGCTCAATTAGTGGCTTGTAGAATAGGAATTTCTTATCAGAGTAAAGCTCCCGAGTCCCCCCCCCCCCGCATTGCAAGCTAGGGTCCTCTTTTTATACCTGTCTGGGGGTCCCTTTCACCCCGTGTAGTTGGAACCATCGAATCTCTTCTGTCGTTAGGATAAGCTCTGTGAATGGTGGCGGGTGCGCCATTGCTAAGTGGGCATCGTACATATCAAAAACTGTATGGTGTGTTGGTAACTGCCCGTGATTCTAGCAAAAGGAAGGCGAGTGGCTGCGCGGTAGTTGGTGCTTTAAATATGCTAAGTATTAGAAGCTGGCTTCATGGCTAAAGTGTCAAAGGATAAGGCTGCGAGCTGATACCAGAGTCGAGGCCGAGGCCGAGAGCTGATTCCAGAGCCGAGGCCGAGGTCGAAAGCCAATTCCAAAGCCGAGGCCAAGGCTGAGGCCGAGCACCAGGCTGGGAACAAGGCCAAAGTCGAGGCTGGAGCGGGACTAAGGCCGAGGCCGGTGGCAAGGCTGAAGCTGAGGCTGGCGCCGGGACTGGGGCCGATGCCAAGGCCAAAGCTGAGACTGCTGCTAGGAGCTGGTTGAAATCATTATAATTCTTCGAAGGCTGCGCGAGCTCTTATCGTGCCACCAGGGGGCGTGATCAATCACATTAGATGCCCCCCCATCCTTGAGATGGGTGGGCGCGTACTCACCAATGAAATGGGTGATAGTATTCGTAGCACCCGCATGGTGTCTGATTTTGCTGTCATCATTCCGTCCGTTCGGGTTGTTGGGATTGGGCAGGATTTTTCTCGGGCGAGGAACCACGAAAAAGGTGGGTGCCATCATTGCGGTGAGGGCACTGCTGTCCTCTCATTGGCGAGGTTCCTCACGCTCTGCGCACCGGGTGGGCACCGAATTGATTCCCAATAGGAAGTAGACACATGGCCGACCCAGAGGCAGGCGGGATGATTTGAAATACAAGTATAAAAAGGGGATCGTCCAAGATGCGGGCCACTTCCACTGCTTTCATCTTCTTCCCTACCCCGATCCTGTTCAAGCCTGTTCGTCTTCACCCGAGCCCTTCATCCCTGACTCGATCCTCCAGTCCTTTAGGTTAGTTTTGCTTCTATGGCCTCCTCATCTCTTTCGTGCTTGATTTCTGACTCTAAGGGATACTCCCCTAACCCTTCATAGCCTTAAAATTATAACTATTTTAAGGCTGGCCTTCGTATTCCCATCCACCCATTCATACTTAACATATTAGATTGGTATTCCTTAACTTCGGCACAGCTAGTCCCCAATTCCTTCCAAACCCTTGTCGGTTTCTTAGTATTATGCCACCTTCATGGGATAGAGGCTAGGATTTTCCTCTTCCGTTGCTTCTACACCCTTAGGAAACAATCAGAATGGTGGTCTTTCGCTCCTAGGCCTTCCAGATCCTTTAAATTGTACCTTTCTTCCTCCATCAAAGGTTGGAAAGATAGGTTTCTCTTTGCCCAAATCGAGGGGGTGAAGACCAAGTGGGGGGTTCCCAACACTGAGCCCTCCTGGATGGATGTTTACATCCAATACTTCACCGCTGGCACCCTCCCAGCCGACCCCGCCGAAGCTAAGCTATTCAAGTGGTGAGTACACAAGTTCCTGATGTTGACGGAAAACTGTACCGAAGATCTTTCTCTCATCCTCTTCTCGGATGTGTTGGTCCCGCAGACGCTGACTACGTCCTCCGAGAAATCCATGAAGGTATTTACGAAAACCACTTGGGGGGCAGAGCGCTGTCACACAAGGCCTCACGCCAAGACTATTACTGGCCCACCATGCAGGAAGACGTAGCCAAGCTGGTTCTGAAGTGTGATAGCTATCAGCGGCATGCTAATATCCAGCGGCTACCAACCTCTCAACTGAGCCTCCTATCGGCTCCATGGCCATTCGCCCAATGGGGAATGGATATTCTAGGGCCATTCCCTTCAGCTTCTAGTCAGCAGAAGTTTTTGCTCATCGCCATCAACCACTTTACCAAGTGGGTGGAGGCCGAATAGCTGGCCAAAATTACCGAAGTCAAGGTGAGGAACTTCTTCTGGAGGTTTGTTATTTATCGGTTCGGACTACCCCACATACTTGTTACTGCTAACGGACGCTAGTTCGACAATACTCCTTTCAAAGAGTTCTGTGCTGAACTGGGAATATGTCAAAGGTTCACCTCTATTTGTCATCTCCAGACAAACAAAGCAGCAGAAGTGACAAATCGAACAATCCTTCAAGGGCTTAGGACACGTTTGGATGACTTCAAAGGAAGGTGGGTAGAGGAACTCCCAAACGTGCTGCGGGCATACCACATGATGCCCTAAACCCCCACTGAGGAAACTCCTTTTAGTCTAGTGTTTGGATAGAAAGTGATCATTCTAGTGGAGATGGGCATCCCTAGTCCCCAGACGCAGTCATATGATGAGGAGAACAACCCCAATCAGTTGAGAGCAAACCTCTACCTTGTTGACGAACTCCATGATCAAGCGCAATTCAGGATGGCCTCCTACCGATAGAGAGTCGCAAAATATTACAATGCTCGAGTTCATCCAAGAATATTCCTCCCTGGCGACCTAGTCCTCAGACGAGCCGAAGTCTCCAAACCTACAGAAGGGGAAAAACTATCTCCCAACTAGAAAGGGCCCTATCGAGTCACCGATGTACTTCATCATGGAGCATACCGGATCGAAGGGCTAGACGGGAAGCCTCTTTCTCGCACTTGGAATACAGATAACCTACGTTGGTAGTATCAATAGTTTGCTAATGTCTTTACTTTGAGCATGTCTTCTGGAATACTATTCAATTTCTTACTAATAGAAATGTCTGAGCAATTTCGCTTCACCTGAAGCCCGGCTTCGCATCGGCACCTGAAGCCCGGCTCTGCATCAGCACCTGAAGCCCGGCTCCGCGTTGGCACCTGAAGCCCGACTCCACATCGGCACCTGAAGCCCGGCTCCGCATTAGCACCTGAAGCCCGGCTCCATGTCGGCACCTGAAGCCCGATTCCGCATCGGTACCTGAAGCCCGGCTCCGCATCCGCACCTGAAGCCCAACTCCGCGTCGGCACCTGAAGCCCGACTCTGTATCGGCATGGTCTGATTTTGTGTCAGCACATTGGCTTGGCCCTGCGTTAGCGCTCCGCTTGGTTTCGTTTTGGCATTCTCATCGGACTCCATACCAGTTCTTAAGCTAAGCTGTGGATACTCTATAACACAATGCCTTCCCTAAACCGACTTTGCGTCGGAGCATTACTCCCTTGGCACTCCCAGCCTTTGTATCGGCCTAGGGCCAAGGCCAAGTCCTCTACTCTAGTTGCTTTAACGGTCATCCAAAACCTAACTACACTTGCCTACAGCCTTGGCCTCAACTATTCTCTAGAATGGACTCGCACCGACCTATTCACGTTATCCTATCCGCTAGAAAACTTGCTAGCTACGGTGCAAATTAAATGACAGCTTGGATCAAAAGAGTTTTTTCATTAATAAGCAAGAGTTTACAAAATTGCCAATCCAAGTCAGACCTTGTACAATAAAACAAAGTAAAAAGTATTAACTGTTCAAGGTTTGGCTGATGGGCTACGGATGGGGGAATAGTTTTCTGATGATGTGCCCTCAGTATCCTCATCCGGGTCCAAGTTGTCCAGATCTTCGAGGCTATGAACCTTTTTTTGTTTTGTCCTTGCAGTCTTGGAAATCCGCATTATAAGCAGAAGCAGTAGCCTTAGCCAGCTCCTCTCTGTAGCTGGCGGATTGGCGAAAATCTTCAATGGCCTTGGCAGCTTCAGCCTCTGCCACTACCACTGCTGCCTTCATTTCAGCAACTTCAGTCTCTGCCGCCGCCACCGCTGTCCTCATTTCAATAACTTGCATATCAGAGCTTTAGGCTATTTCTCCGGCGTTCTCCACCCGCTCCTCGGCTGCGCTCCTTAATGTATTGGTGGTCTCCAGGCTTCTCCGACAAATGAGCAGCTACATCTCCATATGCTTACGGCCTTCTTCGGCCGCCCGTGCCATTTCCAAGGCTTTATCGGCCTTCTCGGTGTAGGCCCGACTGGCCGCTATGGCTGCGTCTTGAGCCCTCTCAGCCTCTCCACTTGGGCTTGACCCTCGGTTATGGCCACTTCAAGAGCCTCTTTGGCCCTTTTTACTCGGGCTTCCTCTTCGGCCCTCTCAGACAAGATAGCTTCTAGAGCCTTCTCTACTTCTTTTGCACAGACGTTGGATTGTTGGGTCTCCCTCTATGATCCGCCAAGTGCAGCTTTTGTCTAGGAGAGGGCGCTCTTTAAGGCAGCCAAAGAATTCATCGCCTGCATGCAAAAGTTACTGTTAGAAATCATTCCGGATGTCAAGTTGAATTAAGAGTTCGAATACATACCCAGGGATGAGCCACAAAGGCTTCTCGAAAGAAAGAGGAAGTCCTCTGCTCCTGGAGGACTCCATGAATCTTAGGCAGGCACACTGGTGCCATTGTCCGCTCCGCCCAGCGCCCCTCTTGCTTGAGGAAGGCCTTGAAAGATAAGACGGCTTCGTCTTCAGTGGCCGATTCTGAAGCCGGTGGTATGTTAGGGACTGAAGTCCCTATTAGGAAATGTTTCCTACAGCCAATCATCTAGCTTGTAGACGGTTATGAGTTGATGTGAATGTACATGATTTATTCAATAATTAAAAGTCTATTTTGGCAGTACAACATATAGTTTACATCTTCCAGTAGAATTCCAATATGTTGTAGTCCTTAGAGTTATATGTATTCGACAATGGAGGAATTGTTGAGTAACTCTTAAATCTGTTCGTGGCCAAATGATACGTTGTTACCTAGGACGACGACGTAATCAAGTGTAGGTCGTTGTGTGCTATATGGGTTGGTTTGTTCTCTTAAACCAAGGAGTGTATAACACTGGTATGATATACGGGTGAGTGTAGGAGTACATTCACTGAACAGTGACTCACCTCTGCTGAGTGCTCAACTGCCTGGAGCAACTCACAGAAAGGCAATAGGTATAAGTGTCCCTTTGACATGAGACTATCATATTGACTTGATAAACAACTCACTGTACTTAGGCATTGGACCACCTGAATTTATAATCCGTTGACAGAAGGTTGCTGGGTGCAGTCAAGTACTTATTGGGTCAGTAATGAGTCAAGATGGGATTGTCCACTCTAAGTGTTAGAGAGAGTGCTCGAACTATGTTTCAATTTAGCAAAACCTTGGCCAAGGTAATCTTTGTGAGGTGTCACAAGATTCATTGCATTGAAACATACTTGGGTTATTTACTCGGAGTTGGTAGTTAACTCCGTATTCGCCCTGAGTACTAGGACAAGGGGATGAATTATACGGCAACCATAGCCTGGGTTCCTGAATATTGCTTATTTAATAAAATTAGTTGGCTTGGATTTAAATTTTTAACCTATTTAATAAATAAATTAAAGTCAAATTGATAGATTTTTGACCATATTTAAATCCAATTGGACTTGCATATGATCTCACTGGTGGGAATTATGTATACTAATATGAATCAAATTCATGTAAACACTGCAGAAGATATAATATAAAATTTTAGAAGCCCAGGATCCTTAGGAACAGATTCATTAAATCTCAAATAAAATCTAATTTTATTCATACCTGAGTCCTTTATCGATGTAGATGAGGATGAAGCTGGTTAATCCCTTGCCACTAGCCATCCACATGTCTAGCCTCTAACGGTGATCCACGCGAGAGAGGGGATGAAGACCTCCAAGGTATGAAGATGACACTATGGGAGAGAAGGGTGCTAGAGCCTCTTGAATCCCCTTATAGAAATATAGAAAATATCTTTGAAGAAAGATCTAATCTTTTTCTTCTTATGCTCTACCTTCCTAGTAGGAAGGAACCATATTTATAGGGTGAAAAGGAAACCTTCCAAGGGAGAAGAAGATACATCTTTTCATGGTAACGTCATGGTAACGTTAATACAAAGAAATAGAAGAAACTCCAATTTTCATGGTAACATCATGGTAACATTAATCCAAGGAAACGGAAGAAACTCCCATTCTCATGGTAACGTTAATTCAAGTATCACAATCTCAGCCTTTGAAATTAGGAGTTGGTTAACTCGTAACTACATGCCCCAATTTATACGTATTCATCATCGAACCATAGAGATTCATCATGCCTCATCCTATGGGCATGATTCCATCTTCACATGGCTGAGATTGGCCATCCATAACCGAATAATCAGAGCCATCCATCCATCACATGGATCAAGTCATATTTGGATATCAATTATTTGTTCATCATATGCACAAATAATTTCTCCTTAACATTCCTTCTACTATAATGGATCATATCCATTATTATTATATCTTCTTTAAATTGGATCTCACCCAATTATTTAATTGATCATCTTATCTGAATTAAATCTAGTTTATTTCTCATTTTAATTCATTCAAAATTCTCCTTAATGTGTGTGACCCATTAGGCCCTTTAACATGTTGGCAATAATCATGTCCTAATCGTAGACCCTAGGAACAATTGGACAATCTTTTTCCAAGTCAACAACATGATTATAAATCATGAGAGGCCTCTAGCAAAGCATCATGACCACCCAACTGCCAAAGATTTTGTTGATGTGACTATCAACACCTATCCATGAACAGTTACCGTATGATCAAATCCTTTCGTCACATATGTCAGATCAACCAGTGGTATGGAATGTGTCAACCCTGTAATTGATCTTTGTTTACTTGATATTAGAAAAAATTGACTCATATGAATTAGAACTTCAAAACCATTTCGAACTCCAACTCAACCTTGCAAGGATTTAACAATTAATTTAATCCATCAAGTGGCTATGGGATATAACCCTTTATATCAAGGGAGACGAATCCTGTCTTGATCAAACACCATCTTTATGTCCTTCATGTCATACCCAATCGACACTATATTTGCCACCCATGGCTAAAGCGACATTTGGATATCATCAAAGCATGACATTCCACACATGAGATGCAATGAAGATATCAAGTCAAAGGATCACTCACACCACCGTCATTAGAGATCAACCATTGACACTATATAGAATATCCATATGGAATCTCTGTACGGGTCATCCAATGCATCTTTACAATAATGAGCATCTACATACCTATCCAAGTATCTTCATACTTCAGCTTACGAAATCAGTTGCTCACCCCAAAGGTGAGGATATGCAATGTGTGCTAGTCTCATGGTGTTCGATGGTATCTAGTTCCATCTACACATCGACTAGGGAAGTTTAAAGAATCGAACCATAACGTGCAATTTGAATCTCACGATTTGTAATCTCTATTACAAATTCCATATGCACGGTTCACATTCTTTTGGACTTTATGTCATAGACAAATATATCAAATAAAAGACATCTGGATAGATAAAGAAACCATTTTATTTGATTTGTATTCATAGAATGTATACATCATTCAATCCCATTGGATCTAGGGCATACACTAACAATCTTCCACTTGCACTAGAGCCATTCACCTATGTATTTAATATCGAGTGACTTAACATGATTATCATGCTTCTGCTGCAGCAGGGCTTTAGTGAGCGGATCAGCTACATTATCCTCAGTGGAGACTTGTTCTATTTTTACATTATTTCTACCAATAATATCTCTAATTACATGGTATCTTCTGAGTACATGTTTGGACCTCTGATGAGACCTTGGCTCCTTAGCTTGCGCAATAGTTCCATTGTTGTCACAATACAAGTATACTACATCAGCAATGCTTGGAACAACACCAAGTTTAGTGATGAACTTTTTGATCCAAACTGCTTCTTTGGCTACATCTGATGCTGTGATGTACTCGGCTTCGGTCGTAGAGTCGGCAGTCATCTCCTGCTTGAAACTTTTCCAGTTGACTGCACTGTCATTGAGTATAAAGACATAGCCTGATTGAGATTTATAGTCTTCTTTATCAGAATGAAAACTAGAATCCGTATAACCCTAAACTATGAGTTCGGGTCCTCCATAAACCAAGAACATATCCTTAGTCCTTCGTAAGTACTTAAGGATATTCTTGACGGCCATCCAATGTTTCTCACCAGGGTTTGCCTAGTATCTACTAGTGATACTCAATGCATAAGAAATATCAGGTCTCGTACATAGCATCGCATACATGATGGATCTGATTGCTGAGGCATATGGAATCCTATTCATATGCTCTTTCTCCATTTGGGTCTTAGGACTCATGTCCTTGGAGAGATGTATCCCATGCGATACCGGCAGGAATCCCTTCTTGGATTCTTCCATGCTAAACCGTTTTAGCACTTTATCTATGTATGTTGATTAGGATAATCCAAGTAACCTTCTAAATCTATCTTTATAGATCTTAATACCCAGTATGTAGGCTATTACTCCCAAATCTTTCATGGAGAACTTGCTGGATAACCATTCCTTCACTTCTTGCAGCAAGGATACATTGTTTCCTATCAATAATATGTCATCTACATATAATATCAAGAAAATAATAACACTCCCACTAACCTTCTTGTACACACATCGATCATCCTCATTTTTTATAAAATCAAACTTTTTGATTGTTTTATCAAAACAGATGTTCCAACTTCTAAAGACTTGCTTAAGTCCATAAATGGACCTTTGTATCTTGCATACCTTTTGAGAATCAATAGACTTAAAACCCTCAGGTTGTGTCATATACACATCCTCCACTAAATCACCATTTAGGAAGGCGGTCTTGAGATTCATTTGTCATATCTCATAATCATAATAGGCTGCAATCGCAAGCAAAAATCCTTATAGACTTAAGCATGGCTACAGGAGAAAAGGTTTCATCAAAGTAAACACCTTGCCTTTGCTTGTAACCTTTTGCAACTAGCCTCGCCTTATAGGTAATCACATTACCATCCATGTCTGTCTTCTTCTTGAAGACCCATTTGCACCCAATGGATTTTATCCCTTTAGGTGGATCAACCAAAGTCCATACTTGGTTGTCGTACATGGAGGCCATTTTAGACTTCATGGCTTCAAGCCATCTCTTGGAGTCAATGTCACAAATTGCTTTCTCGTAGTTAGTAGGCTCATCATCTTCTATAACGAATCCATATATCTCAGGAATATGATGTGTTCTACTAGACCTACGTAGCTGATGTGTACTTAGAGCTACATGTGGCTCCATCATTTCTGATAGAGGCTCACGTAAATGTTGCATGAATGTGAGTTGAGTTTCTGCTCAACTTTCACTGCATTTGACATTTGCTCTATTTCATCTAATCGGTCTATGTCAATTTATGGTTCTTGAGTTTTACTAATCTCAATTTTCTTCCACTATCGTTTCTTAGAAAAATCTCATTCTCTAGGAATATGGCATGCCTTGAGACAAAAACCTTTTGCTCGAGTGGGTGGTAGAAGTAGTATCCTTTTGTTTCTTTAGGATACCCCACAAAATTATACTTGTCGGATCTAGCTCCCAGCTTGTCCGACTCATTACGCTTTACATAAGCGTAGCAACCCCAAATCTTTATGTAACTAAGGTTGGTTTCTTTCCACACTATATCTCATAGAGAGTGAAACTGACCGACTTAGATGGAACTCAGTTTAGAGTGTATTTGGCTGTGTGTAGGGCATAACCATAAAACATTTTTGAAAAATTTGCAAGGCTCATCATTGATCGCACCATATCTAATAATGTGTGATTTCTCCTTTCCAATATACCATTATGCTGTGGCGTACCAGGAGGAGTCCACTGAGAGAGAATCTCATTCTCATTTAAATATTCTAAGAACTCATGGCTTAAGTATTCCCACCTCAATCTGATCAAAGTATCTTAATACTTTTGCCACTTTGTTTTTCTACCTCGGATTTGAATTCTTTGAACTTTTCAAAGGCTTCAGATTTGTGCTTCATCAGATATAGATAACCATACCTACTATGGTCATCTGATTGCTGTCGTTGACGATCAAAAATAAAACCTACTCACTACTATAGCTAGTGGTGAATCGGGATCGTATCCTCGGGGATCAAGGGTAATTATTTCACGAAAGAGAAAAAGAAAATTTATCTATAAAGGATTATATTAAGAATAGCGGTTATTAAAAGATAACAACTAATTAATTAACTAAATTCAAATACTAGGAGAAGCAACCCAGGAATCTAAATCCACCATGCAAACATTTAATGTTGCAATAATACTAATTTTTGTAAATTTAAAATTAGAATAATTTATCTCTTGTCAGGCACGGACCGTATCGAAAGATCACGGCACATTCGCTTAGAGTATAAACTATCTAATAATTGCAAGGTTAAGGGTCTAATCTATCATACTACGATATGTCTCTCTTAAGCACGTACCATATCTTGAGATCATGATATGTTAATAGAGGGTACATGTTGTGTATACCAAATCAAAACCTTAATTAGAAAAATAACTCAAAAGATATAATAAAGAAGAGCATAATTTTTATTGCATAGAAATTAAGAACAAAAGAAAGATAAAACCTAATTATAGGCTTCATCATCATCCCAAGTTGAAGGAATCTAGCCACGCATTGCTGCTGCCAACATCCCCTTCATAATTTTCCTCTACCAGGCCTAAATACAATAATCTAAATAAAAGAAGAATAAAAAGAGCTTTGTAAAAACTCCTCCTCCGACTACTGCCTGAAGTCCTCCTTTTATAGAGCTCGTCTAGGGTTTTCTCCTAGTCAAAGTTGGAGTCAATCGGGCGCTCAAGATCGTTCAGATATTATGAGAAAATTTCTCAGCCATCCGTTCAACATCATCTGCTTTATTTTGCACCGAAAATCATGTAAAATTATCTCTTTTTTCCTTTTTGGGCAAACTGAGTCCTGATTTGAGTGACGTCTACATCGTTGGACTCCAAGAATCGAGCTCTTTTCATTTATAGGCTCTTTTTCTGCAAACATCTATAAAAAGTATCAATTCTTAAAAATTTAACATAATTAATATTTATTTTAATAATTAAATTGGGATAATAAATAGACTTATCACACCCCCCAACTTAATCATTGCTAGTCCCTTAGCAATGTAATTAAAATAAAACCATGCATCACTAAAATTCTCTTTTGAAAAATTAAATCTAGGCTTAAGGTTGAAAGAAGATATCTAGTGTCACTAACTAAGTATTGAGTTTTTGAAGTAAATTTTGTTGTCAGAACTATCAGAAACTTTCTTAGAGTTCATCTGTAGATCTACGACACTTATGTTTATGATGGCTAACTTAGCATTTCGGTACTAGCTTGTAAGAAACAATGGTATTTGCTTGTCACTTACTTTGAGCTACTTTTATACACCCTCAAATTAAGCACATAACCTAAAGAAGCTTTCACACTACCTAATATTTATATTTTTTAATATTTATTTTATTATTTTATTTTTTTAGCGATATCTTTATATTGCCCATTTTTTGACACGAACAACAACGCTTACTTAGGCGAAGGTGCCCGGTTACTCGATGGGAAACCAATGTTTAGACTATATATATATATATTATTTTTTATCAGGCAGGTAGTTCTTTCCTTAAATTCAAGTTTCTCTCATTGGGGTGTATATTAATTACTAATTTTTAATAATAATTGAATCTTCAATTTACCTTACAACTAATACCTAATTTACCTCGTTAGTGTGCATGTGCAATGGAAGTGCTAATAACCTTTAGATGACCTAAGTAGGTTACTAAAAGTTTGACCAGCTAGTCTACTCCTTGGCTCCTTACAGTGATTAGCCAATACTTTCTAACTCTATTACCTTTTTTCTAGTCAATTTTGCTCAAAAATTTCTTTCATAGCACAAAAATTTTAAATTTTTTTAAAAATGCCAATGTGTTTTCAAATATTTTTCAAAAAGGTTTCTCTTACCCCCCAACTTAATTCTCATTATCCTCAATGAAGTAAGGAAGAATAAAATAAGGAGAAACACCACCTGGATGAGATATGCCTTGTGTAATGTTAGGAGTGACCGTGCGGAGTAGTCTCTTATTCATAAAAATAAGAAGCATGAAATAAAGGTTAGAACATAAAAATTTTGGGTTGCCTCCCAAAAAGTGCTAAGTTTAACGTCTTCAGCCAGACGTCATGGCTCACTTTGATTACCATTATCAAGGAGTTTGATGATCTCTTCCCTTACTACTTCCTTCATGGTTGGTTTAAGTTTTCTTTGGAGGTCTCTTATAGGCTTGGTTTTCTCCCTTAAGTGAATCCTATGTTGAATGATCGAGGAGCTAATCCATTTTATGTTAGCCATGGTCCATCCTAATGCTTCTTTATTCTCATTCAATAGTTTCCCTTCTTGTGAGGAGTCTAGATCGGTTGAAATAATCACAGGTAGGGTTTCTGATGGACCTAGATATGCATAGTTGAGATGCTTGGGAAGTGGTTTCAGTTCTAATTTGGGTGCTTCCTTTATTGATTATTTGGGTAATGATTCATGTACTTTCTTTAGTGGTTCAGTTGGAAGTTTCCGTCTTAATTTTTTATCAATTATAGCAACCTCATTAATTTGCTCCTCATCTTGGTTTATGCAGGTTTCTAGGTCAAGCTTTTCATCACTAAGATCAATTGGATCATAAACAGTATTCTGAATATAATTTGAGTCGCTCGTTTGATGTGTATTGGTAAGATTAAAATATTAAGATCAATCAACATATTCCCAAAGGAGAGTTTCATTAATCCATTTCAACAATTAATTAGGGCATTAGCTGTGGCCAAAATGGTCTACCTAAAATCATTAGGATGTGGGTTTTTAGGTTTGTCACCGATTCAGTTTCTAAAATCACAAAGTCCAATGGGTAGATAAAGTTACCAACTTTGATCAATACATCCTCTACTATTCCCTAGGGTATTTTCAAAGAGTGATCAGCTAGTTGTAGGATCATTTTTGTAGGCTTTAATTCTCCTAACCCTAGTTGCTCATATACAGAGTATGGAAAGATATTAACACTTGCCCTCTAATAGACCCTATTTATGAGGGTGTTCCCCATAATGCATGAAATAGTGGGTGACCCTGGATCTTTGTATTTTACTGGCATGTGGTTAGATAGGTAAGAACTCACACTGGCTGCCAGAAAGGCTCTCTTGGGCGCATTGATGGTCTTCTTTTTGGTACATAGATCCTTAAGGAATTTGGCATAGGCTGGGACTTGTTGGATCATGTCCAGTAAGGGGATGTTCACTTTAACTTTCTTAAAGGCCTCTAAAATCTTATCAAATTGGGCTAAATTTTGATTGGACTTAAGTTTATTTGGGAATGGTGCTACAACCCTAATTTTTCGTTTATCTTCTTCTAACATGGACTCAGCTGGTGGGTTAGGCATTACATTAGACTCTGATACCTCAGGGGTTTCGGGCTGATCCAGCTCAATAAGTTGTTCAAGTGGTGAGACTTCTAATTCTTCTTCTTTATATGTACCCACCTGGTTATCTATTTATTTTTTAGATCTTAATGTTTGATCCTTGGATGTTTAGGTCCCTAGGATTAGCTTCGGGCTGACTCGGTAGCTTACCCCATTCTCTTTTACTAAATGTTGTGGCTAGTTGACCTATCTGGGTTTCTAGTTTTGCAATGGATTGTGTGTGTGAGTGAAGAAGATGAATATTCATTTCTAGCCCTTTTAATGCTTGTAATACCTTCTCTTCGAAAGTAGGATCATAATTATTTGGTGAATATTGAGGAGCACTTGGATATTGGGAATACAACATGCTTCTAAATTGGGTCTCCTGATGGTTAGGCCTAATTGATGTTGGACTGATGATATGTTGGGGTTTCCATGAAAAATTTGGGTGATTTTGCCAGGTAGGATTGAAAGTATTTGAATATGGACCATTTTTTAGTCTAGGAGCTATTCGGGTTTGGGCTTGGTAGGTTGCTCTTGAATAAGCTCAGGAAATTGGTATGCGGCTGGACATTCACCTATAGAATGGGTCGGACTCGAACAGATTATACAAACCTCATGTAAATGAGTAGATGGGAAGAGATGTTTCCAACTTGTAGAATTCGATCAAGTTTTTGGGATAGTTCATCAATTTTGATAGAGATGTCTATAGACTGACCTATATTGTATATTCCCCCCTCTTAGGTTCTGTGGGAGGATCTCTACAGGCAGCAGACATGTTGTACTAGGAATTTTCACTTAGAGTTTCAAAAAGCTGCCATGCCTCATATTCATTTTTTAGCATAAATGTTCCTCCACATGAGGCATCCACCATTTGTCGATGCCTTTCTGACAATCCATCATAAAAGAATTGAACTAACTGCCATTTAGGTATTGCATGGTGCAAACATTTCCTAGTTAATTTTTTTAATCTCTCCCACATTTCATGAAACATTTCTCCCTCTAACTGAGAAAAATTGGTTATGGCTTTTCTAATTTGATTCGTTTTTCCTATAGGAAAGTATTTCTTAAGAAATTCCCTCTGAATTTGGTCCCAAGTTGAAATTATAATGTCTAGTGAATTTAACCAATACTTGGCTCTATCTTTTAGGGAGAAGGGGAATAACTTAAGCCTAAGTGCCTCATCGAAGAAAATTTGAATCTTGACAGTTGAGAAAATTTCCCAAAATTCATCTAAGTGTTTATAGG